>CM063501.1:118901777-118914277 GCA_032207245.1 Pardosa pseudoannulata | reverse complement strand
CTAGGTACATACAAAACTGATTCTAATTTTCATAAAATAAGCTTTGTCAACATCTTCTAAATTAGTTCTGACAATTTTTTAATACTTAAGTAATTTTGTAAATAGAGAGAGGACCTAATCTCAATTTCAAAATGTATGTAAAAGGGGGTACGTTTGGGGAGTAAAGATGGTGTGCCCGGAAAACTGCTGGTTGATGGGTAACTGTGGATATTTCCTTCGTCTGGTCCGGGGTTTCCTCCTGAGTGTTTGGGCTGCGGCCGTGCTATTTGATGTAGGAACACTTCCCGTCGGACTTGGCTGGACTCTCGAACTCGTTCCGTCGGACTCCTCTCTTCGTCTCGACTATCGAACACCTTTTGTCAGACTCTCCTCTAGTCTCGACTCTCGAATACCTTCTGTCGGACTCTCTCCTAGTCTAGACTATCGAACACCTTCTGTCGGACTTCCGAACCTCTTCTGTCGGACTCCTCTCTTCGTCTCGACTATCGAACACCTTCTTTTGGGACTTCCGAACACCTTCTGTCGGACTCTCCTCTAGTCTCGACTCTCGAACACACCTTCTGTCGGACTCTCCTCTAGTCTCGACTATTGAACTCCTTCACCCTTTCTTTTTTCCGATCTTTCTTATTTTTTTTTAATTTCATCCTTGTCTCCTCTTATCCAATCGGGATAGTTGTAAGAATCTCATTGGTCTGCTTAAACCCCTCCTTGAGACCGCCAACGTGAAAAACCTTATCCCCTCTAATTGGGCACTGTCCCTTTGGGACTCATAAATACTCCAAAAAGGTACATTCTTATTTAATTTCAAGTACGGAGACGGGATTCTAATCTGGGACTGGGATCAGAACCCTGTCCAAGATCACCGTACAAGACAACAATATCTGTAAAATATAAATTTATGGTCCTCTATCGTTTTACAAAGATGTGATGAGGTCAGATTTAGATCCCGAGCATTTTACCTCTTGTATGAATGAATCAATTATATTACTGATCTAAATCGCCTCATCACACTTAGATCAATGAAAAAGTGAGCCATTTGCCGGGGTCAGCTGGAATATATTGGACTGGACCGAAAATTTTCATTTATTTCAAAAATTAAATTCGTCAATTGATGAAATATTTTTGATGAAATATAGAGAAAAATTTCTTAATGTAATTCTTGAAAATAAATTTCAGCCGAGTTACCGACTTATCTAATTAATAGATAGATGAAAGAATATTTTAAATACCACAATTTAAGTAGTTCGAGTCGGTGTTTACTCCACCGTTTCTAATTCGAATTTGACGTGCAATTCCTCATTTTCTGATGAGAGGAATTCAAGGTTTGCCAAATTAGAGAAAACTAAATGGGGCTGAAAGGTAGAAACATTTAAAACTCAATAACCGGCACCAAAAAAAGTATGACGTATTACTTCTTTTGCCATTACTGCTATTTCTTTAAAATGCTCTTTTACTAATCCTACTTAATGAATCCTATTATTATTTATTTAACTTCACCATTTTTACTTTATTGCGAATAAAATGGCTTTATCGTTAATCATAAAATTAAGCAGAACAGAAAAGTTTTAGGTACTATTTGGAATTCCGAACAGTTAACCATTTTAACTGCATTGTTAAATCTTTGCCCATGACTCTTCGCATTGCATTATGGGTAATTTAAGCTTCCGTACAATAAATCGTGAGAGAAACACAATGTAGATGGTTCGAAATTGCCGTAATCGGATGACTGCTGCTTTTAAATGAATGCTATTAGCTTTTATTTATAAATGCCAGTGGGAATTCTGTTATAAAGGTCAACGTGTCCGTGGAAAGTACGGAAAGAAAAGGGAAATTATGAATGCATATAAAAAGATGTATAGATCTAAATTTTTAAAATGTATTTGCCGTTTTATTCTTAGCCTTTATTTTCGGTGGTTGAGAGTTCCAAATGAAGTTTATATTAATTTCAAATTCATAATAGATTTTATATTAAGCTATTATGTAGCCCGTCATATAACGAGATCAGTAAAACTTTTAATTTTCCAGAATTGTAAAGTACCCTATGAGGCAAGTAAAAAAAAGGGTTTGTTTTTTGGCTGAAAAATTATTTTGCAACAAAAAAAAATCAATGATTAAATTTAAAATTATTAGATATGTACCTAACCTATTATTTAAGACAAATATAATAAAAAATTACTTATGTAATGCCTAAGTTCAGTGATGTACCATATGAAAATAATGCAGACGTATTTAAATAATTTAAAATTAGAAATGATTAAATGAGATGTTTAAAGAAATGACGTCATAATGCTAGAAATAAATGTTATATTTACCTATTTATTATGTAGTAAATTGATAAATCTAATAGCCTGCTCTTAATAGGATTATGCTCTTAATAAGGACTTGATATAATGGTATTAAACGTTCAAAAAGGATGGAAGGGGTGGATTTCGAACGTTTTAAAGACGACAGTATTTTTCAATGTGATATGAACCATATTTATACCAATTTATTTTAGAATTAGATTGATAGTTTAGGAGAAGATAAACTTCACTTGCTTTGAATTTTACTAACCATAACTTATCCAGAATCCAATAGGGATACCTCTATCCGTTCCAGGTCCAACCGCGAAGGTTGATTGGTTGGGAGCGCTACGGCTTATTTTTTACTACATGATGGCTAATGAGAAGCCGATTGCCATATCAATAGTGGGATTCATGTTCATGAATTCGAGTACTTAACAGCAGCGCCCTATCCATTCTGTCATCGTTCATCCAACGTATATGAAGGATACTTTGTACAACGAAGTTGGAAATAGGATTTCAGTTATGCGGGATTTCAGGTGGAAAGTGTTCCAGATCGTGCAGTATTTTGAATCGGTAGTCTACATATAATACGCCCTACTCCCCACAACAAAATGAATTTTAACTAGGTTTTGTTTATTAAACTAAATTTGACTACGCTTTACACGTTTGCAAATGCTTTGCTCCAATAAAAATATTTTTGAAAAACTGCAATTTTTTTTATATCGATACTCACTTAACGATACTGTTTTATTTAAAAAACATTAAATAATGTGTAGATGTTATGTGATTATGCACGATTACAAACGAAAACACGAAAAATTTACACAAAAGAAAGAATATTTTTCTCATCTTTAATAAAATTTAAAACATTACATCATTAGAAATATTACATTTTTCCAGTGTGTAAAGTACATTTAGAGAATTTTTTTTTAATGCAAATCGATTAAATAAGTAATATTTTTCTTCACCGTTTAATAAGGGGACTGAGTAAATAGTAGGGTTGGAACTTTAATAGAAACAATTATTTATTTACACGGAATACAAAAGTGATTCATTCCACCATGTTTTACAGTCCCTCAATACAGTCGCACGCATTGTGTATAACAAGTTTCCAGCGATGTGAAAGTAGCAGAACACCTGTAGCAGCGCCTGTTTTGTTGATAGTTCGAATGCACCGATCTATTGATACAAAAACTCTGGAACAGTTCTGAAGCGAATGCCAGGAAGTGGTTCCTTCATCTTAGGAACCAAGACAAAGTCACAAGGGCTTAGACCTGGTGAGTAAGGTGGATGATAAAGCCCTATATGGTACTGTCTTGTTATACGACCTCTGGCACATTAATTTTTTTTTATCCAACTTCGTTTTTCTTGTTTTGAAAACATCCTGACAACACTTACTTTAGACCGAAAGCTAATACAAGGATCAGTTCTTCGCGTCAATCCGCATGCGCATGACGTAGGAAGGACGATTCTTTTTAGAGGTAAGGTAGCTCACATGTGGTATACGCGATATTCTTTGGTTTTGTTACGTAGCGTTTTTACAGTATTGTTGCCACTATTAAAGTTCCAGCCCTCTTATAATGTAATGGAGTTCAGTCACCGAATTCCAAATGGCTAAAAGCATTCTTTTCAGCAATAACATTCGAACTCACAGATTTAAACTTTTTACTCTCTAACTGATAATTTATAGTACGGAATTTAACTCATTTATGTTTAGCATCCCTTTTTAGAAGGTTTGGTTTGGAGTACTACGATCTACAGTTTTGTTCTTGACGGCTAATAAGACCGGTATCTAATGCTTCTGTCCGATTCCGAATGGTTCCGAACATCCATGCTAGCAACAGGATTCAAATCCGCAAACTACCTTACTGACCAGCAGCGGTCATAGATTGGCCTTATTAAAAGTACAGCTAAAAATATTTTGTAGATAAAAATCTACAAAATAACATACATTGCCTTCATTTTACACATTTCCCCGGAATTTTTGTGCTTTCTTTCCAACGAAGGTATATGGCAAGTATATAAATAATCTTACTAAATTTTTGAGTGAGTGCTACTATTTATTTATAAATTTGTCATTTGTATGAATATTTATATTTAAATATACTTTATAGGCAGGTATATTAACTAAAATCATGACAAATAGCTTAATTTAGTATAAAGCTTCACTTTACAGGTCTGTTTTACATGTGATACAAATGTCTAATCTCCAAGTTTATTTTTTTTAAACTACAATTTTCAACATATGATGTTTGAAATGACAGTTATTACTAATAAAGACGGCTGTTATACAAATGTCTTATATGTTTTATAAAAAGTCGAAATTTCCTATCTGTCTTACAATGTGTATGCCATAGTAACTTATATTTAAAATATTCTTCAACATGTATTTATTCGAAAGAAATGACTCGAGTATTAATGGTTTAAATTATATAAAAAGTTTCTTTCTTTTAAAACCCTGAAATTTTGTAAAATGTATAATCATTCCCTTTTGGCTAGACTTTTAGAATATTTTAAGCAATATATATCTTAAAGTCATAACATCTCTTCGCGGAATTCCAGCAATGTGAAATTTATAATTAAACACTGTTTCCTACATATATGTCCCCAATTTTGTCAATATAAATTCCAGAGACATTCTTAGAATAAATAACATATTAGAAGCGGCAGATTAAGAATCTCTCACGAGATTCAAGGGGTGAAATACATTTTTTGTTAGGAGATGAAAACGGCTGTTTACTTCTGAGACGGAAAGCATATCTTAATTTGTTTAGAGGAATTCGCACTAAGTCTGAACTTTGAGTCCCCAAGCAATAAATTGCTGTAAAACTTCCATGATTGCCAGACAAACTCAACGTCTTCATGTGGGATTTTCCCGAAGAAACATAAAAAGGCTCAAGAAAACTTGTTTTTATCTCCGCTTTTGAGAGTTTTAGTCTGTTAAGTTATAATTGACATGCATGTAACGAATTCTATGTTATATGCTTCGATGGATTCGACACGAGATGATTTCAGAGCCGCATTTGCTTCGTTGCCATCGCTTGGTTAAATTTAATTAATTATCTAAATATAGATTAATGTATTCCGCTTTCAAATCATGCAACCATGCTAGTTCATTAGGAATAGTTATAATAGCTCTCTTAAGACAAAATGCGACAGCTTGCATGAAGGAAAAGTCGAAATCTAGATTTTCTACTCACGGTTGCTACTTTTCTATGAGGGTATTCTTACGGGGTAAGACTAGAGACCATGCCTGATTAACTGTGGATAAACTACTTCACCGCAAACTAGAAAACAGAATCATCTGAAAAAGCCCAATTTAACAGCAAAGCCTGTTTTAAATGGTCTTGTTGTTAAATTGCACTTGGCAGCAAAGCCTCTTTTAAATGGCTTTCTTGTTAAACTGCACTTAACCTATGTAAACTGAAATAAATTTTAGTGTCTTTTAGGATTGTTTGTACATTGGCTAGTTTTGTATGGGGAATTACAGTCAATTTTCATTATACGAGGATGAATAAGATATTCGAATCTTCAGACTCACATAACGAAAGAAGACCTTTATGTACTTTGGGAGAGAAAGATTTTTCGTCGTTTCTGCAATTACGCGAGGGATATTTAATGAAGGGATATTAAATGCGCATGGATAATTATATAAGTCGAGCAGCAAACACTGGAAGAAAACATTTTTTGGAGAAAACATCCTCTGTTTCAAAACACTCTTAATTAGGGATATAGCAGCTCGAAAAATCTTCTATATTTGCCCCATATAATACATTCATAATAATACACTCAAAAGCCAAAACATTATGACCAAAACATTAAAACAAATGTGGTATACTATATATGCATGTATATATTTATATATATATATATATATATATATATATATATATATGTGTGTGTGTGTGTGTGTGTGTGTGTGTGTATATATATAAATATGCTTGTTGGCTTCTATGCCTAGCCAATTATATGGCACATTCATGTAAACATAATAGTAAACATACATGAATTGGATCCTGTTTTAAATCTTCATTGAATTAATAAGGACGGTCGAATGAAGGCACGTAATGTACGCCAGCAGTTAACAGCTCAGAACCAGTTCTGTATATATGTATATATATATATATATATATATATATGTATATATATATATATATATATATATATATATATATATATGTATATATATATATGTATATATATATATATATATATGTATATATATATTATATATATATATATATGTATATATATATATATATATATATATATATATATATATATATATATATATATATATATATATATATATATATATATATATATATATATATATATATGTATATATATATGTGTGTGTGTGTGTTTGTGTGTGTAAGGAAAATTCTCCCATCGAGAAGTCCATCACATTACACTATATATATATATATATATATATATATATATATATATATATATATATATATATATATATATATATATATATATATATATATATATATATATATATATATATATACATACATACATATACATGTATATTGACAATTACGATGTGGTTAAATTGGTTATTTTTGAGATAGTCATTGAGGTAGATTAAATCTGATTACAAAATTGGTTGGGAAACCTTCTGTCAATGTATTACAGATCTATGGTCCTGTTAGATCATAGTCGGTTTAGGTTTAAAGTAGATTAATTAAAATAGAAGCTTATAGCAAGGAAATGTATTCACAGAAATGTATATGCATCTAGGGTTTGCTGTATTCGTCTTGGGTGAAAGCGGGCTTTATGTTTTCTCATGGACTGGAAACTACTGTCTAAAATCCGATTTCGTAAGGAGGCAAATATCGCAAACGTCAAAACCTTGGTCGGTGGAATTAGTGAGATTTCTCACTTATTAAGTACCCTCTATTATATATTTTCTGATTGTCTATGGGGAGAAAATGTTTTGTCATTGACTGAAATGCGCTAAATACTGCCAGAATTCAAGCAGGTACAGTACACAATAGGTATTACATGTAATTTCAGTACATAATCGTCACTAAATGTAGGTGATTTTGATTTCTGGACTGTGATTTTGATATGCCTTTCATAGTACAGCGAATCGACAAAAGGACAACAAACTGAAAGATAACTTTTTTTGTTGTTCCGAGAATTTGTTGTGTTCTACTTGGGTGAAACCGGGGTTTATGCTTTCTCATTGGACTGGAAACTACTGTCTAAAATCCGATTTCCTAAGGAGGCAAATATCCCAAAAGCAACTTGGCCTTATATGCAACCTTAGTAACTTGGTCGGCAGAATTACTGAAATTTCTTACTTATTAAGTATCCCCTCTACCAGATGTTTTCCGATTGTTCAAGGGGGTAAATGTTTTGTCATTGACAGAAATACGCTAAATATTGCCAAAATTCAAGGAGATATGGTACACAATAGGTATTACACGTAATTACAGTACGTAATCTTCACTAAGTTTAGGCGATGGTGATTTCTGGACTGTGATTCTGATATGTCTTTCATAGTACAGCGAATCGACAAAAGGACAACAAACTGAAAGATACCTTTATTTTTGTTCCGAGAATTTGCTGTATTCTACTTGGGTGAAACTGGGATTTATGTTTTCTCATTGGACTGGAAACTACTGTCCAAAATCCAATTTCGTAAGGAGGCAAATATCCCAAACTTCAAAACCTTAACAACTTGGTCGGCGGAATTAGTGATATTTCTTACTTATTAAGTACCCTCTACCAGATATTTTCTGATTGTCCATGGGAGGTAAATGTTTTGTCATCGACAGAAATGCGCTAAATACTGCCAGAATTCAAGCAGGTACAGTACACAATAGGTATTACATGTAATTACAGTACGTAATCAGTACAGTACGTAATTACAGTACGTACAGTACGTACTAAATTTAGGCAGTAGGGATTTCTGGACTGTGATTTTGATATGTCTTTCATAGTAAAGTGAATTGACAAAAAGGCAACAAACTGAAAGAGATTTTCTTTTTGTTCCTAGAAGAATAATTGCACATTTTGTTTGACAGACTACAATAACTTCAAATCGTTCCACTTTGGATATTATAAATTAAAAATAGAATAAGCCATCGAATAAAACAGGCTGTCCTTGATAAGCTGAAAATCGCCAACCAAATGATTGACAATCTGACTAATTTAAAACAAATATTTGGGGAAGTTGAAGAGTTTATTTAGCTCTTCTGTTCTCATTCATAAAATCTAAATTTTCGACTGTATTTTACGTAAACGAAACATATATTTCTGCTTAAATCACTTAATTTTATTTAGTTGGAATACTTAATTTATGATCGAACATGAAATCATGAATCATATAAAGATCTTATTAATTCCATTAGTAAACTATAAATCACTTAACTTCCATCCATTTATAGTTGAGGTATTGCTTTCCTTGCTTTATTCTAACAACAGATAAAGAAAATGTTAACATCGAGGAAAAAGTTTTAAAATCGTGAATAGAATAAATTTTAGCCACAAAGCAGTCAGTCATTCATACGGAACTTAACCCTTTTTTTAAAGATGTAAATTGAAACATTGTTGGAATAATGGGTCAAAGAAGCAGATTTTTTTACGTGCATAAAATAATGCCAACTACTCAGCAGTAAATCATTAATACTGAGTTTTTTTAATGTAAGGTGAAGTAGCACAGGGCCGTTTTGAAATCAAATGCAATTCTTTCATCAATCAGACTTTGCATAATTTTGGTACACGGATCTCAGGAGATAGTCTCCGGAGTGGGTTTAACAGCTACATTTCATCAGAAATCTTTAAGGCTGAAAATATTCTGTTTCAGATATAAAGAATGATTAATCTTAGAAATTTTATTCATTTATTTATATTTTTTTTTACTTTTTTACTTATTTCTTTCTTTTTTTTTAGAAAAGGATAGAATAATGTTATATAAACAATGAATCTTTTGCTTTTTATGAAATAAATATACTTAGATAAGTGTGGGGAAATAAGTTAATATAATTTAAAATGCTTTTTTAAACAACAAAAGAAAATTTTTTTAGAAAATAAAAATTTTTTCAATATGGTTTTTTATAAATATTTTAAAGAAGTAATAATAATATTAATAATATTTTTAATTTTTAATTTTAATAAAAAACATATAAGAAAATAATATAAAAATATAGAATCTTTTTTAATGAAACAAATAATCAAAAAGCATATCTTTTATAAAAGAATAAAATAAATTTTTTATTATTTATTACTTAAAATTTTTCATAATATCTTTTATTAATATATACTTAATTATATAAAATGAACTTTTTTAAATAATACCAAATAAAGTTTTTTATCAAATAAAAAAACTACAAAATTCTTTTTTAATTAGTTTTCCTCAATCTTAACTTTTTTGCCAAATAATATAATAATAATTTATAAATAAATATTAATCTGTAGACTCCCAAACCAAATAAAAGCATTCATTTTTTATCCGCTAATTAAAATTCTTTATTCATTAGTCAATTTCTAAAGACCTTAGCTAATTTTTGTCATGCCAAATAATAATAACAGTAATAATTTTGGTTTTAAAATAACTTTGAGTCTTTTTTAAAGTAATACCAATTCAAAGATTTTTCTCTTTCAAGAAAAGAACTACAAAATTCTTTGTTCAATAATTAGTTCCTCAACAATTTTCTTAATGCAAATAATAGTAATAATAATTTGATTATAATTAGAAAATTAAATGGCATCTGTCTTTTACACTCTAGATAACAATTCAAAGCAATTCTCTCAAGTCAGAGAACTAAAAACTCTTTTTCGTTAATTAAGTTCCTCATTACCTTAAATAGTTTTCATAATATCAAATAATTATAATATTATCTATAACTATAATTATGATAAAAGGAACCCGGGTCTCTTTTACACTCCAAATACCAAATCAAAACTTTCCTTCTTTCAAATAACAGAACGACAAAATTATTTGTTCATCAATTAGTTCCTCAAGATCTTAAACAATTTTCTTAATGCCAAATAATAGTAATAATAATTTGATTATAATTAGAAAATTAAATGGCTCCTGTGTCCCTTTTACACTCTAGATAACAATTCAAAGCAATTCTCTCAAGTCAGAGAACTAAAAAACTCTTTATTCGTTAATTAATTCCTCAACTCCATAAGTAATTTTTATACTACCAAATAATAATAATAGTAATAATAGAAATAAGAATAAAATGACTCGAGTCTCGTTTTACACTCCAAATACCAAATCAAAACTTTTCTTCATTCAAATAACAGAACAACAAAATTATTTGTTCATCAATTAGTTCCTCAAGATCTTAAAGAATTTTCTTAATGCCAAATAATAGTAATAATAATTTGAATATAATTAAAAAATTAAATGGCCATCGTGTCTCTTTTACACTCCAGATAACAATTCAAATCAATTCTTGCAAGTCAGAGAACTAAAAAACTCTTTATTCTTAAATTAATTCCTCAATTCTGTAAGTAATTTTTATACTACCAAATAATAATAATAGTAATAATAGAAATAAGAATAAAATGACTCGAGTCTCGTTTTACACTCCAAATACCAAATCAAAACTTTTCTTCATTCAAATAACAGAACAACAAAATTATTTGTTCATCAATTAGTTCCTCAAACAATTTTCTTAATGCCAAATAATAGTAATAATAATTTGATTATAATTAGCAAATAAAATGGCCCCCGTGTCTCTTTTACACTCCAGATAACAATTCTCGCAAGTCAGAGAACTAAAACTCTTTATTCGTTAATTAATTCCTCAAGTCCGTAAGTAATTTTTATACTACCAAATAATAATAATAGTAATAATAGAAATAAGAATAAAATGACTCGAGTCTCGTTTTACACTCCAAATATCAAATCAAAACTTTTCTTCATTCAAATAACAGAACACCAAAATTATTTGTTCAACAATTAGTTCCTCAAACAATTTTCTTAATGCCAAATAGTTGTAATAATAACTTGATTATAATTAGAAAATTAAATGGTCCCCGTGTATCTTTTACACTCCAGATAACAATTCAAATCAATTCTCGCAAGTCAGAGAACTAAAAAACTCTTTATTCTTAAATTAATTCCTCAATTCTGTAAGTAATTTTTATACTACCAAATAATAATAATAGTAATAATAGAAATAAGAATAAAATGACTCGAGTCTCGTTTTACACTCCAAATACCAAATCAAAACTTTTCTTCATTCAAATAACAGAACAACAAAATTATTTGTTCATCAATTAGTTCCTCAAGATCTTAAAGAATTTTCTTAATGCCAAATAATAGTAATAATAATTTGATTATAATTAGCAAATAAAATGGCCCCCTGTCTCTTTTACACTCCAGATAACAATTCAAAGCAATTCTCGCAAGTCAAAGAACTAAAAACTCTTTATTCGTTAATTAATTCCCCAATTACGTAAGTAATTTTATATTACCAAATAATAATAATAATAGAAATAAGAATAAAATGACTCGAGTCTAGTTTTACACTCCAGTGCATATATTCTTTAGAATGCGAAATCTCTTAGCATAATAAACACATTTCATCCGTAAGTACGTAAAAAAATAAATGATTTCTAGGTCGTTTTACCTCCAGGGATTTAAAACTCTTTCGAAGGAATGCATCTAAATACTGCTTCATTAACTATAAAAATGAAATAGAAATCCTATTTGGAATCCACTGCAAAGTTTTAAAACTTTGCAAGGGATTTGGAAAAGATTTAGTTTTTATATCCAAGAATAAATACTATATATGGGATAGGAATCGTGGTTTTTTCAGCCTACTAAAATGAATGCTGCAACTTGAAATTTTATTGGAATGCAATGTATTTGTGAAAGATATACATATATTTGTCTTTATTCGGAAAGATAACAATTAGGGTTAAAACTGTTCTAACAAAATAAATCCGAAGTCTGTTAAAGGATAGGAATGCTATTTACACAACTTACTAAAATTATTTCTATGTACTTTTAAAGAATATTTATTTACTCAAAATATAATAAAATAAAAAAATTAAAAAAGAATAAGAAGGCACCTCACACACACTCCACATATATAAAATATATAAATATTATATAAATATATACATATTGTGTGTATAATTATAAATATATATAATATATATATATATAAATATATATATATAATATATATATATATATATATATATTATATATATAAATACATTCAAAACGTT
>CM063501.1:118891777-118896777 GCA_032207245.1 Pardosa pseudoannulata | reverse complement strand
ACTTTTTATTTATCCCTGCGAAAATGATATTATGTATACGTATATTTATATATGATATATATATATATATATATATATATATATTTGTTTATTTGTCTATTTATATATTTATTTATATATTTCAATATAAAATACGAAAAGTTGGTTAGGTTTGGTTTGGTTTGGAGTGCTACGGTCTACTTTTTGCAACACGAGGGCTAATGAGACCGGGACCTACTGCTTAAAGCCGATTTCGAACGGCTACAAATATCCATGCCGCAATGGGATTCGAACCCATGAACTCCGGTACCGAAGGCCAGCACTCTAACCATTCGACCATCGTTCGAAAAGTCGGTTTTTATTTGATTTTTCATATTTACGTTACTATTATAGATGTATCCACTAAAAAATATATTTTTTGTTTAGAAAAATCTTATGGTTGTTATTTATATATTTCTATTTATATATTTGTTTATATATTTCAATATAAAATACGAAAAGTTGGGTAAAAAATTAAATAATTTTCGATTTATTGAGATTTAACTGAATAATTAAATTTACGCGCAAAACGCCCGCTCTAGGTATAATTCCGCTGCAAAATGTAACCGCACACAATGTGTTAACACTTTCATTGGCTGACTCACTGGCGCTACCACAATATGACCAAATTAGGCCTTTTGCCGACAGTGAGCGAACGACATGTTGTCTCAATACATTCTACATTTTATTTTCAGATTTTGCTTTCTTTCAATGCGTAACGATTGTTTCTTCTGGATATAACTCTAAGTTTGTAATGAGTAAAAAACACCCACTGCATGTATGTTTGTGTCTGTATGTATGCATATACGCATACATAGGGGCTACAAGAGGACAGCCCTCTTGCACCAGAATTTTTTCTTCTTTAGTCTGTATAGAAAAGATGTTTTCAACCATCTTTGATGAGCAAAAGTAGTAGTAAAAAATAATGATAAACGCTTTCGTTTCATGTTTCTGTAACGTCAATTTTTCTAATGTATGTAGCCGAACTTTGTCCGAATGGGTAGAAAGCTGCATTTTGATTCCAGTTCGTGGGATAGAATCTCGCTCCTGACATGGAAGTTTGCAGCTATTCACAATGGCTTTAAACAGTAGGTCCCGGCCTCGTTATCCCTCGCGTAACAAATCAGTAACCCATAGCACTCCCTACCAACCATTCTCATAAGGGAGATATTTGCCCCGGGCTTCGATAGCAAGTAGCCATTGTGTATACACAATCCTCACGTCATACTGCATGATGGAGCATGAACAGTTTGATTATCCTGTTTGGATCTGGAATGGATAGAGACATCCATATTGGATTCTTCATGAGTTAGGGTTAGCAAAATTCAATGCAAGTCTTTAAAACTATCCCCCCTATTCGAGCGTTTAATGCCATTATTTCAAGCCCTATTTCCCCCGGCTAAGAGCAGGCTATTAAATTTATCAATTTATCATTAATAAATAGGGAAAAATAACATTTTTTTCTAGCATTATGACGTCATTCTTTTAACCCTCTCATTTAACCATTTCTTATTTCAAATTATTTAAATATCGTCTGCATTATTTTCATAAGTTTTATCACTGAACTTAGATATTGCGTAAATAATTTTCTTTTATATGTGGCTTAAATAGTAGATTAGGTACTTATGTGAAATTTTTAAATTTAATCATCGATCATTTTTTGTTGCAATGAAAATTTTATCACCGGTATTAACAACAAATTATTTTCATAAAAGTCGTTTAAGTTATATATCCTTTAACTATCTCATTTAACCATTTCTTTTTTAAAATTATTTAAATATCGTCTGCATTATTTTCATACGTTTTATCACTAAACTTAGATATTGCGTAAATAATTTTCTTTTATATCTGGCTTAAATAGTAGATAGGTACATATGCGATAATTGTAAATTTAATCATCGATTATTTTTTGTTGCCATGAAAATTTTATCACCGGTATTAACAACAAATTATTTTCATAAAAGTCGTTTAAGTTATATATCTTTAAAAATAAAGAAGTTTGTTCGTTTGTGTATTTGTTTTTATACATAACCAAATGAAATTGTTTGACTAAATGAATTCAGTGTGATTCTAAATTTCATTCACAGTATCGGGAGACTTTAGAGGAGTGTGAAGATAAACAAATTATTGAGCGTGTACCAGATAATTCTCAGCCAAAAAACAAACTATTTTTTTATCCACCTCATAGGGTACTTTACAATTCTGGAAAATTAAAAATTTTACTGATCCCGTCATGCTATGCTAGTAGTATATAAAATTTTATATTCGATCTCACAGGATCTCACAGGAAGATTTCACAAGAGTACTCCCTGGGTCAAGCCCTCTAGTACTGGAGTAACTATTAGTGGTTATGCACAAAACTATGAATATGAGTTGGCATGACATACACATAAAAGTTTATTAAGGGTATGGGGAGAGAGAAAATGCTTGAGTCTAGGCAAAAAAATTAACACAAAGTAGGTAACAAACGGATAATCCAGCTGAAGATAAAAATGTGGGTAGTCATGATACAAGTTACGCTGGTCAGAAAAAATGACTTGAATTAGCACATTAGGGAAGTTTACAATTACACAAATATTAATATAATATTTATATTCGAAACTAAATGTCACCGGTATCTACTTTTACGGATTTTTATTCTAGCTACCAAAATATTGATTCTCGTGTTAACGAAATTGTTTATGGAGGGGAAATAAAATATACGACGATAAAGTTTTAAAGTGGATAGAGAGAATGAGAGAGGACAAGACGGTAAATAATAAATTATTTTAATTAAAACGCTTTTATTGGAATCGAGTTGCGTCATAACGAAAGATCAATACTGGGAAGAGAGAACTGGAGTGAGTGCTCTGATGAATTGCACAAACGTAGATTTGCGAAATAGAGTCTAAATGCATAGAGATTTATTACACAGGATGAAGGAAAAGCTTTTGTGGTATTGAAAAAGAGTTATGGAAAATCATTTCAAAATATAGTTTAAAAAATGAATTAAATCTTTGAGCACAAAAATTAATTTTTTTAGAAAAAAAAAGAAAATAAACGCCAATGCGGTATATAGTACCAACCAACAGTATAGAACCAGCCTTTTTATTCTAATTCAGATATTTGAAAGAATAATCTAAATACAGTGGTACTCGCTTAAGAAATTTTCTGAGTAACCAAGAGATTAAAATTTCATAAGTGAAAAAACATTTTAAACGTAAAAGCTGGAAAAATGCACCAAGAAAAATATTTTAATCTAAGTTTTAGTAGTAAATTATTTTTTCACTTCTCAATATGCTCTCAAGAGACTGCCATTTTATAGTTATGAATAAATTTGACGTCTTAATATAAGCTAGAATGTATATTTTCAAAACATCAAGCCTTCACTAAGAATATTTGATCCAAACAAGGATAATATTTATCTAGAATATTTTAACCTTAACCAAGAATATTTTATCCTTAACCAAGAATAATATTTTCCAAGAATATTTTATCCTCAACCAAGAATAATATTTTCCAAGAATATTTTATCCTCAACCAAGAATAATATTTTCCAAAAATATTTTATCCTTAACCTAGAATAATATTTTCCAAGAATATTTTATCCTTAACCAAGAATAATATTTTCAAAGAATATTTTATCCTTAACCAAGAAGAACATTTTCCAAGAATATTTTATCCTTAACCAAGACTATTTTATCCTTTACCAAGAATAATATTTTCCAAGAATATTTTATCTTTAACCACGAATAATATTTTCCTAGAATATTTTATCCTTAACCAAGAATAATATTTTCCAAGAATATTTTATCCTTAACCAAGAACAATATTTTCCAAGAATATTTGATCCTTAACCAAGAATAATATTTTCCAAGAATATTTTATCCTTAACCAAGAACAATATTTTCCAAGAATATTTTATCCTTAACCAAGAATATTTTATCCTTTACCACGAATATTATTTTCCTAGAATATTTTATCCTTAACCAAGAATAATATTTTCCAAGAATATTTTATCCTTAACCAAGAACAATATTTTCCAAGAATATTTAATCCTTAACCACGAATAATATTTTCCAAGAATATTTTATCCTTAAACAAGAATAATATTTTACAAGAATATTTTATCCTTAAACAAGAATAATATTTTCCAAGAATATTTTATCCTTAATCAAAAATAATATTTTCCCAGAATATTTTATCCTTAAGCAAGAATAATATTTTCCAAGAATATTTTATCCTTAATCAAGAATAATATTTTCCAAGAATATTTTATACTTAAGCAAGAATAATATTTTCCAAGAATATTTTATACTTAAGCAAGAATAATATTTTACAAGAATATTTTATCCTTAAACAAGAATAATATTTTCCAACAATATTTAATCCTTAACCACGAATAATATTTTACAAGAATATTTTATCCTTAAACAAGAATAATATTTTCCAAGAATATTTTATCCTTAAACAAGAATAATATTTTCCAAGAATAATTATTTTCCAGTATATCCTTAAGCAAGAATAATATTTTCCAAGAATATTTTATTCTTAACCAAGAACAATATTTTCCAAGAATATTTTATCCTTAAAGAATAATATTTCCAAGAATATTTTATCCTTAAAGAATAACATTTTCCAGGAATATATTATCCTTAAGTCAAAATAATATTTTCCAAGAATATTTTATCCTTAACAAAAATTAATTAGAATATTTTATCCTTAACAAGAATTACCAAGAATATTTTTACTTAAAAGAATAATATTTTGAATATTTTATACTTAAGCAAGAATAATATTTTACAAGAATATTTTATCCTTAAACAAGAATAATATTTTCCAACAATATTTAATCCTTAACCACGAATAATATTTTACAAGAATATTTTATCCTTAAACAAGAATAACATTTTCCAGGAATATATTATCCTTAAGTCAGAGTAATATTTTCCAAGAATATTTTATCCTTAATCAAAAATAATATTTTCCAAGAATATTTTATT
>CM063501.1:118866777-118886777 GCA_032207245.1 Pardosa pseudoannulata | reverse complement strand
TACCGGGATATATCCCTGTTTTGATATTTGTGTTCCAGTATCATGTTAGAGAGTCATTTCTCCCCGTTTATTTAAAATTTGAGCATATTAACCCATAAACAATTAGAGTCCATTTTTAGGAATGGCTAAAAATAACTTGCAGAATTTTTATTTTTTATCGTAATACTCTGAACTCTATGCAATGAATTTTCTTTTTCAGTGAAATTAAAGGGCACTCCTGTTGTTTACAAGAGTGCCCTCTAATCCTCAATCTACAGAAATTTTGACTGTCTACTATTATTTATGTTACTGTGAATGTCCGAAATTGGAGAATGTCGACACTCATCGGTGAATGTCGATATACACCAAATACCTAGGTGAAAGATCGAATATTTGATTATTTTAGTTAAAATTCGGACTATCACCGGTGTATGTCGATATTCCCCATAAACAAATGTGAATGTTGAAAAAATATTTTTGTTACGTTTTTAAATCATATTTTATTATTGAAACATAGAATGATATATGTCAAAAAAGCACATATCTTGAAGGAATACTCTAAAGTCCCTGTGTCCATTCCGAAGGAAAATATTGAAGAGGAGTTTCAACCTACTACGTCTTCTATCAAGCCCTGACTAAAGAGAAAAAGTTTATTTCTATTAACCCTTTAGCGGACAGTGGTTTCGAAACGAAACCACCTGTAAATTCTTTCCCTGCTTTTGAAAGACATATGATGTATTTTTTAGGTTTTCTATGTTTATGACATTTCCTACTCACAACAGAGAGTATACAAGTCTCTATACTTAGTTTCGTTTTCATTTGGAATATATGTGGTTGAACTTACCTTACCTGAAAAAGTCAGTAATATGATTTTTTTCACTTATAACCCCATTGAAAAAATATCTGTCCAAACAAAAACCTTATAAATTTTTTATGTTTGGTTTGGTTTGGAGCGCTAAGGTCTATTGTTTTGCAACATGCTGGCTGATCAGACCAAGGCCTTCAGCTTAAAGCCGTGTACTACCTGTAACCAGCCACCCACCCGAAGTCGGGTGTAGGGTGTTGAACTGCTGGTTCGGTCTGGCCGTCCGGCAACAATGCGTTACGCAGGGTCCAAGTCAGCATTAGGTCAAGCAAGCAAGCCCATAATATTTAAAATAACAAAACGAAATATATATATATATATATATATATATATATATATATATATAAATGTAGAAAATCTAGACTAATAGGTACAATTAATGCAGTTTACGAAAATGCGGGGGATACTCCGCAGGAGTCCTGCCCAGGTAAAAGTCCGGTGTACTACATGAAACTTTCTGACATGAGAGCAGGTGTTTGCGAGGGAAGCAATATCTGCACAGGGCAGTTGTGATGGCCATTCGTGAAGGGGTACTTTGACCCTGGCGGTGTGGTATTAGGTTAAATTCATGGCCCCACGATGGCGCCTTGGTTATCAGTGAGCCAGTCAACCAAGCTCCCGGCCTTCCTTATCAGTACCGGGTTTTTGATTAGGCTCTCTGCCCAAAGTTCCTTGAATCTGTCAGAGGGTTTCTTAAAATGCAAGTCTTCCAAATGGCTATAAACATCCATGCTTTCAGTGTGATTTGAACACACGAATTCCGATAAGTAGCGCTCTACCATTCGGCCATCGTTCTGCTGTAGAAGGTTTAGTTTTTTCTTTATAATGTCCTTTTTATGATAATAATCATTGTTTCCCCAGCATAATTCAACCTCTAAAGAAGGATTTTCATTCCGTACAAGGGGCTGTATTTTGCACTTTAAGCACCCCTCAAATTAAGCCCCCCCCCCAAGAAATAAAAAAAATGTGCATTTACATTTATAAAGTTTATAGATACCGTTTATGAATTAATTTAATTAAACCCCTAAGAACTTATATTAGTGACCTTTAAAAAGTTAAAAGAGCGGCCGCAAAACATAATTTTTATGCATGCAACGAAAATGTTACAAACCACAAAAAAAAAAATTTCCTCCTGCTAAAATTGATCATACTCTGCGAATACAAGTCCCTGATGTCTACCATGGTCGCACAGATGCCCGAAATGTATTTACGGTTGTTGTTGGAATAGACGACTCCGACTTTTATAAATTAGTAAACAAAAATGGTATACTCAAGCAGCTTTATACCCCTAATCAGTTTATATTTTGTAAAGAAAAATTACTCTCCATAGATGAGATTTCATCTCAAGAAATGTAGCTGAGAGAAGCCGCTGTAGCTAATTCGAGAAGTGGAGGGCATGGCTATAAACGCCATCATTGCAAAAAGAAATGTTTCATTACGAAATGTCATTGTAAATGCAAGCGATTTTTGTGCAATTCAAATTGCTATACCAGTTTAAATCATTGCAACAAATAAGATAGTATAACATCAATCCCATAATTCAGTTAATTATTGGTATTATTTTCTGTTCTATGAGTGTTCTGTTTGTTTTAAGTTCAACAGTTACATGTGCTAGTACTATAGATTTGACTGAATTACGGAGTAGAAAATATAAATATCCGATATGTTCAACATTCACCATTAGTGCATGGTGAATGTCGACATTTATCGGAGTAACTCAGAAATAAGGGTATTTATCAAATATTTCGGACATACACCAAACGACTACGTAAATGTTGACATTCTCCGGTGAAAGTCGACATTCTCCAGATTTCGGTCTATCACAGTAACATTTATAATTTTTCAAAATTTTATTAAAGACAAATCTATTGCATTATAGACATATCAAGTTTCACACAGTTTATCTGTTCAGAAGGCGCATCAACTGAAACAAGATAAATAGCCTTATCTGTAATAAAGTTCAACTTTACAGTACTGTGTGTACACGTGATACCAAGTAAATCTCATATCCTGAAGTTTTTCTTTTTATACAAAACTGCATTCAATGACGTTTAAAATGACAGGTTGTCACTAATGAGATGGATTGTAATATTCAGAGTTACATAAACTACATAATTAAACTCTTTGCGTTCTATATCAAGTTAGATTTAAGATATTCATCATATTTATATTCGGCAGAAATGTCTCGGGTATAATGGGTTCAATAATATAATATTTGGTTACATAAAGTCAAACCGTCAATTAAACTGAACTATTTTAACTTAGATCTAATACATTCACATGCATAAAAAAACGTCATATTTTGCCAATTGAAATGAACGTCCATCAGAATGACTCATCTTTTTAGTCAACGTTTTGATTTGAATAATTATTAAACATTCCGTTGTTTATTTTTTGTGTCCTCTAAAATATTTACGACTTTTATTGATCTGTATTGAAATATTATGCAATGTTTTACAATAAAGCTATGAATGCTAAAAATAAAATTATTTTTATTTTGTTGGAATAATAATTTCAAAGATAGGGGTGTCCCCAACAGTGGTCTTATAATTATTTTTTCCAACGCAGAAGATGAGACAGACATTATCCTAAAACCTTAACAAGGCTGCGAACATGTTACTCATTTAGCACCACCCGAAGAGTACGTGTAGCTTAAGGTATGCTACGGCCGCGAGTAACATTACCCCCGCTGGGTCCTCTTAAGCACAGATATCAATAAAGTTTAAAACTTATAAATTTAAATGAAAACAACTTTTTTTTAAACAAATATCAAAAACATGAGTTTATACCTTTATGCCATGTGTAAAAATAATAAAAATAACAATAACAAAGGTTCGTATCTTGGTCACGGCACCAAAAAATGTAAAAATAATAATGTTATGTTGGCCTAGTGTTTGAGACAGAAAATAAAATTCAAGAAACACATGAATAATAGATCTTGATTAAATGATTTTATACAATAATAAATGCCTAAGGAATACAAATGAATCAACTTATCATTTTGTTGACTGAAGACTGCTCTCGAGTCGGAGTCAATCCTGAAAAAAAAATATTATGTTTCTATCTTCCAAAGAGGTTCATCCACACGCCACGGATGCCAGCCGTTCACCTTCCTCCTTCTGGAAACCACCTTGTCCGTCCAAAAAATTTCCGACTCTCTCGGAGACAAAAAAAGAAGAATCCACTACAGAACGGCGGGGGGAGAGGGTCAAAATTCCCCAAAACGAAAGGACACCTCTATTGGCTGGGAGAAGTCCGAAGTCGCTCTGCATTCAAACCGGTTCTGCCCCGGCATGTCACCTTCGAAGACACACGGGGTGACCGAATGTAACTTATTGTTACACCATGATATATTAGAAAGCAATGGAATTTTTGTTGCACTTATTGCAAGCTAATCTTGCATTTAACTTGAGTTGTTTGTACAAGAAAATGGCCATCACTTTTTCTCTGTGAACTTTGGGTACTGGTTGAGGCCCAACTTTCCTTGGTGCAATTCTTAGAATAGCGGTTGTAACTTGTCGGCGAAACTCCAGATGGGTCAGCTTGTTATTTTTTCAATGCGTTGCTGAATGTAAAATCCAACCAGCAACAACAGCCATGTTTAAAGAATTAACAAATAAATTCCACCACCATTTCTTTCTGCGAAGGATTGGAAGGTAGCTGCATCAAGTATTATATTTATGTATTAAATTTGGCTGCTGTATGTCCACTTTTTTCTTTTCTTTTCTTGAATAATTAATCTTTTTCTAGTTTTTTCATCTGTTTTGAGAGCATCAATGGGCATTTTTTATGTGATGTTCACGGATAGTTCCAATAGCTTTTATATTTCTATCAGCAAGGTCCTTCATCAAATCATAAATAGTAACCGCAGAGGAAATTATTTCGTCGCAGTATAGCGGCAACAGTCCATTGTTCCCAATTGGGAACATCAATAATTAATAAATTATTCCAGGTACGTTTCTGATTATTAATGTCGAATTTCATATTTTTTTAATAAATTAAAGTTGTTTTAAGTATACCAATCGGATTTTAGAAGCATTAGATGTTTTTTACATTTATGTGAATTTTTAATTTGTGCTCTATAGAAAATGATGAAAAGGGTCATTTTTATGATTTTTATACATTTTTCTATTAATCATAGAAATATAGATTCCATTTTAAAAAATCGAGTAGACTTTTTACTACATTTGTTAATTTTTTTTGTATCAATATTGATGAAATTTAATTTTAAATAATTTTATTAATATTATGTTCCCTATTGGGAACAATGGACTGTAAAAGGTTAACTTAAAAGCAGGGACCAAGCAGAAGGTCTTATAGTTATGGCAGCAGTATACTAAGCATACCCGGAAAGAATTCTTTTGTTCCATTTTTTTACGATATAATAATAGACATGTTTTAAAAATAATATCACATTTATTACAAAAGAATTACAGACTACTATTAATAAAATAACAAGGTTTATTTTTATATTACATGCCTTTTGATTATTAAACCAACTGCATCTTTCAATAGCACGTTTTTGTTGTTACATTACGATTTGAGCCGAACGACAGCCGATTGGTTAGGGTGCTGGCCTTCGGTACCGGAGTTCGTGAGTTCGAATCCCACTGTGGCATGGATGTTTGTAGCCGTTCGGAATCGGCTTTAAACTGTAGGTCCCGGTCTCATTAGCCCTCGTGTTGCAAAATAGTAGAACGTAGTACTCCAAATCAAACCATTACGATTTGAAATTGTATTTATTTGTACATACTATGTTATGTCAAAGTCTCATCTCTAGCCGATATTAGTTTGGTTTGGTTTGGAGGGCTACTTTCTACTGTTTTGCACACGAAGGCTAATGAGACCGGGACCTACTGCGTAAAGCCGATTCCGGACGGCTACACACATCCATGCCACTGTGGGATTCGAACCCACGAACTCCGGTACCGACGATCAGCGCCCTAACCAATCGGCCAGCGTTCGCCCCGATATTAGTAAGAGCTGATTTTCTGAAACAGTGCTCTGCAAAGCAGTTTCCGGTACTAGACTAATGGAGATGTTTAAAATAAAATTTTTATTTCAAATATATTTTTAAGTTTAAAATTAAGAATATTTTTACGAAAGAAATAGGAAAAAAACTTTAATAATAAGACATTTTGAGCTCTTGAAATATAACAAAAATATAATCATAAATAATCTATCACCGATAAAGATTATATTGATTCATAAAAATTTGATTTTATAAAAATATAGTCGGCATTCAACGTCTCAGTTTCTCGTTCGCCAGACAATTTTACTTCAAAATTCTACACCGTACAACGCCGAGATAGACAGAGGCTAGACTCACGAAGATAGAAATATTTGTAGATTAATTCTATGATCACACAGCTTTTTAACTGTTACCACCAGTGTAAATATTTATTAAGGCTTTTATTTGCGTTTTACATATGTTATTTGTACGCAATATGTGAAAAACTCATAAGGGTGGCTTCTAATACAGGCACGTTCATCCATGATAGGAGAGCGGCCCTACAAATGAAATATTAAATTCCACTTCATTCACTGCACGAAAAGTTTAACACCCCTTTATTATTTTAATAACAATTTTATATTTCTTGGCATAAAATGTTCTGAAAACTGTTTTTTAATGCTAATCATATAAGAGATATTATTGAATAAGAAATAAAAATAAGACTTACATTTACGTTAACCTTTTATGCATTGTAAATAAACTACAAATATTTCGATTACAATTTCTACATTATATGGCCGAACGATGGCCAATTGGTTAGGGTGCTGGCCTTTGGTACAGTTGGTGGCTTCAAACCACACAGTGGCAGGGATGTTCGTGGCCATTCGGAATCGGCTTTAAGCTGTAGGTCCTGGCCTCATTAGCCCTCGTGTTGTAAAAAGTAGACCGTAGCACTCCAAACCAAACTAAAGCAATCTAGATTATATGATTATATTAAGTATTAACAGGATATTTATACAAAAACTTTTATGCGATTTCAAGATTTTAGGAAATCCAATGAGAACAATCATCACCCATTGTATAATGGAATATGGGACATATATATTAAGTTAATTATTTAAAAAAATATATAATTGAAACCTAATGGTGTTAAGAGGACATGTGTTGGTACTAAACAAAACATTGTAAACCACATACACCGTGGTGGTTTTATGCATTATACTTTCTTAGATGTGAAACTTTCTACAAGTGATCAGTTACATTATTCACATTATTCATCGTTATTCAATAGTCAAAAAGGGAATCAATGTTTAAACTTTCACGTGTTGAGTGAACCAACTTATATAATTAGACACACATACACAAACTTTTTAAATCTGTACTATAAAGTGTATGTATGTATATATACCAGAGACATATAGGGAAATTTTTCATGTGGGGTTTTCTGCCCCTTCAACTAGTTTCTCAAAATAATGCTACCCTCCTTACTTATATAATGTATGCATACAGCAATCCATCTGTATCTTACCTCTTATGTCATCTTGTGTCACACAGGACAATACTTTTAAAATTATCCGAAGTGACATCTAATTATATTTTCCTACTCTTAATTCTCCGGTTAAATGGACTCGGGAATAAAAGTTTTATAGCCAAGTGAAATTCCTGTAAACCCACAAGTAACCCTTTAGTTAGAACCCATAACTAAAAATTACATGATCTTTTTGTCGTGTAGCTCTCGTTTTAAATTTAGGTATTTACCTATGATCAAATTTATAGTGGTAGTTTATTTTGTTAGTCACAAAGACTAAATATTATTTGGGTTGCGTTGGGTAGATTATTTAAGTTTAAATTCAGCCACAGGTTCTGAGAGACTACAGACTTGAAATAAAAATAAACTAATAAGCTAAATTAAGAGTAAGTGAAATCAGCTTAAAATAAAAATAAACAAATTTATTATAATAATATATATATGACTAATATAAAAAATTTGATCGTTTCATAAGATATATTTTTCAATACGTTCAATTAGGTGCCACACTAATTAAGATTTGACAATAATACTTTTCTGTCACTTAGATAACTATATATATAAGAGAGAGGACCCAGTCTCAAATTCAAACATTTATAATGAGTACCTTTGTGGATCTATCTGGTTTACCAGGAACACCGCTGATTGGGAGCTATCCAGGACTGGGTATAGGTAATCTCGACTGGTGTAGTAGCATTTTCAATCTTCCGTACCACCTTTGGTCAGGGGCTTCCTTCTGAGTATTTGGGGTGCGGCCGTAATATTGCGACACAGGAACACTGCTATTAGCCACGAGAAGTTCCAACGTTTCCGTAGTCTCTGTCGAACTCAAGGCTATTCTCTTGGCTTCCGAAGTCTCACTGCCACAATCGTTTCCTCCGACTTCTGACCTCTGACTTCTTTACTCGACTCTCGAACACCACCTTCGTCTTGACTTTTCTTTATTTTATATATTTTTCATCTGTATCCACTTTTACTTCTCTTCATGTAATCAGGAGAGCTGTAAAAATCCATTGGTCTCTTTTACCCCGCCTTGAATCCGCAAACATGGAAAATCCCTTCAAATTGGGCACTGTCCCTTAATGACTCATAGATAACTCCACAAAGGTACATTCTTATTTAATGTCATGCACGGAGACGTGATTCTAATCTGGGGCTGGGATCAGAACCCCGCACGAAAATCCCGCACATGGCGAAAAAATCCGTTGAATTTATTTTTATTGGTCCTCTCTCCTTTATAAAAGATGTAATGAGGTCAGATTTATATCTCAAGCATTTTATTTCTCGTATTAATAAATAGCAGTTTTATTAATTAATCAATTATATTAATTATATCAATTATATTAATTATCAATTATATTAATGATCTAAATTGCCTCATCACACTTTTTATGAAATATCCTGATGAGAAGGGGATGACAAATCTCACATTACCCATTTGGTATACCTCTGATATATGTATTTGATATATGATCCATTTGGGACTGTTTTCATCTATAGAATTCAAAAGAATTGCTTCAAGATATCCAAAAACGTTGCAGCTCTGCACCTGTAGGATTACTGCTTCCACTGTGTACATTTAAATATATAAATATATAAATATATATATACATATACACATATATATATACATATGCATATGCATATGCATACACACACACACATACACACACATATATATATATATATATATATATATATATATATATATATATATATATATGCGTGTGTGAGAGAGAGAGAGTGTGTATGTGAGATAGAGTGTATGGGGGATACAATAAATGTTTTACCACTGAAATTCATGGGTTCAGTTTCTTCTTTAAAAATTAAGACGATTAAATTGTCTATGAATAGGATATATGTACAACGGGTTTAGGTGGTTCTGATAACTCTCTTGATGACATTCTAGCATTACACATAATTTTAAATTTCATCTGTTCTTCAACAGTAAAATTTTTTGGTCCTAAAAAATTACCAATAAAAATTTGTCCCAAATAGATTAATAGCTTTATGGATACCCAAGATATTTTATTTTGCTTTACTTACTTTTTCATTTCCCATAAATTGCTGAAGTGTAATAAAACTTTTATTACCATAATTTTCAATTGTTCGTGTAAATCAATTTCACTCGATTGAGAAGTCATTTTATAAATTTTTTTTATATACATATGTACTGTACGTAAAATGTATTTAATCTTCTAATACAGAAACTCAGAATAATTTGTTCATTATATTTTATCTTCAGGAAACTACTTGCTGTTATGATATCCTGTTTCAAAAACATCACAAATCTCCCGCCTTCATCAGTGAACTGGACAGATTTCGCCTTTGTCTTAGTGGCTACCTGCACAGTGACGGTTGCCACGGCTCTCAATCTGGGACTGTTCGCATCTATAGCATTCGGAAGAGTAGCTTCAAAACATCCAATAACGTTACAACTCTGCACCTGTGGGATTATTGCTTCCGCAGCGTTGTCATGTCACATCCAACAAGTATGGGACAGAGGAAAGAACATAGTTCCGAATCCTGTGATATGTCGAGCTTTGGGATTGGCAACGTTATTCTCTCACTGTGCTTTTATTACCCTAACGTTTATGGAACTTCGTTTTGCAAATCGCCAGATCGTCATTCGACTACTGGCTGTCATTTCTTGGTGTGTAACTGCAATCGTGACACTGGCAGCCGGCGCTAATTGTACACCTTCATCTACTCTCTTGGTGTTTTGCATCTATGTCCTCCATATTCCACTAATAGCTCTTTTACTTGTCAACCAGTCCCCTCCCCGCTCGATATTACCCCTGGGAATGGCACCGTCCAGGCCACCAGACATTCGTCGAATATTACCACAAGTGTTGATGTTCTTCGTTGGTACCATGCCTCAAGCATTTCTGACTGCAGTCGAGGCACTAGACTTAAAACCGTTTCATACGGCGGACGCTTGGTGTTGTCTTATTACAACGTTTTTTGCAGTTCTTAGGCCTTTGTTGGACACGGCAATTCAACCTGAACTCGGTGATGTGACTGCAGAATTCATAGGATCCCTCTGTCGTCGGAAGGGGCTCGGAAGATCTGCTGGATCCTAAGTGGTGACATAATTTTTTAAACATGGAGCAGTAAAGATGTTTGACACTGGAATTTTTTACTTTCACGTGTCCTCCATATGTAAATTAGAACATACACTGTTACTAACTGTTACTGCTTCTTTGTCTCGAACAGCTAAGATAAAATCCCGACCAAATGCTTTTAATTTCTCAAACAAAAGGTATACTTGGTGTTTGTTACCTTGAGACTACACTTTTTGCAGTTCTGAGTGAAGTCACTGTTGGTAATGGCATTTGAGCCTGAACTGTGTGATGTGACTGCAGAATTCACAAGATCCCTCGTCAGTGGAAGTGGCATTTGAATATCAGCACGATCCTAATTGTGATACGATTTTTAAACTTAACACAATGAAAATGTTTCTTGAGTGAATATTTCAGTTTCAGGTGCTTTTAAATGTAAATATTCATTTTCACTTTTATTAAATCTATGATATCCCATAAAAAAAGATAAAAGTGCAAAAATGTCCAAATACTTTTGATTTCTCCAAAAATGGAGTAGAATTAATGACTGTGGATTTTTAGCAATATCTATCTATATATTTATATGCAAATATAAACCAACATATTGTGAATTGTATAGAACATTTTTTAACTCAGAAACGATAGAACTCATCTTAAGATATACTATTATAACATCGATATTTTGTGAAGTATTGTCTTGTAATTGGTCTTATTGTAGGTTGAAATTCAGAATAACAAGTAGAATTATATCTTATCTCTCATGTCCTCTGGAGTCATACAGAACAATATTTTTATTTGTAGACTCTTGCTCAAGGTCTTATTGTAATGTTGAAATTCAGAATAACAAGGAGAATTATATCTTATCTCTCATGTCCTCTGGAGTCATACAGAACAATATTTTAATTTGTAGACTCTTGCTCAAGGTCTTATTGTAATGTTCAAATTCAGAATAACAAGGAGAAATATCTTATCTCTCATGTCCTCTGGAGTCATACAGAACAATATTTTTATTTGTAGACTCTTGCTCAAGGTCTTATTGTAATGTTGAAATTCAGAATAACAAGAAGATTTATATCTTATCTCTCATGTCCTCTAGAATCGTACAGAACCATATTTTTAAAATAATCCGAATTGAAATCTAACTATATTTTCCTACTTTTAATTCCCCGATTAAAGGAACTTACGAATAAAAGTTTTATAGCCAAGTTAAATTTAGGTAAATCCTTTTAAAACTCATAACTAAAAACATGATCTTTTTTATAAAATATCCTGATCAAGGCAAAAATTTAATATTTATACAATATAATATTTGTAATATAAGACATAATCTTTATCTATCGCATTACATCATGTGCAATAAATGGAAAATATTTGTTTACCTCTAAGCTTCTTATTTCTCATCTCTTTTGGGGGAGACATAAAGAATCCTTTCATTTTTCTTGCAAATATAGCAAGCTATTACAAATTTAATTTATAAAAGCAATGAAATATTATTACACTTCAAAAAGTAATAAATTTTTATTCACATGTTTTCCTGTAATAAATCGAGAAAAGAATAGTTGCTGCATGTTTTAAATTCTACTTTTCTCATAATTTACGATTTTCTGTTTCTCATTTTTAACCTTTACCTAGTAATAAAATTAACTTTATATACAGTAATATGACACTTAGTGCTTCAAAATATTATAAATTATTACAAATGTGACTTAAAAATGCAAAAGATATTTTTATGCTTGTTTGATAATTTTTTATTTTTATGTTTTCACACAGTAAACTGAGTAGAGACTAGTGAAATGAATTCACCACACTACTCATCTCATATCACACAATCTTCTCTTTTTCATTCTTACTCCTTTCCTAGAAACAACATGGTTTTTATTTAGAGTAGTGGTTTTCAACTTTCCTAATGACGCGACAGGCTATTACGAATTTAATTTATAAATGCAGTGAAATATTTTTATGTTTCTTTCGAAAACTAAGAATTTTTTCATTTACATATTTTTATGAAATAAAAAGAGAAGATAATAGTTATATTACAGTAGATAATATATTATAAGATAAGATAATATATTAAGGTAAGATGAGATAAGATAGTATATTAAGGTAAGATGAGATAAGATAATATATTAAGGTAAGATGAGATAAGATAGTATATTAAGGTAAGATGAGATAAGATAATATAATAAGGTAAGATGAGATAAGATAGTATATTAAGGTAAAATGAGATAAGATAATATATTAAGGTAAGAGGAGATAAGATAATATATTAAGGTAAGATGAGATAAGATAATATATTAAGAAATATTATTGAGAAGATAATAGTTACTTTATAGGGATAATCCCGTATATAATAATAGCCTAAGTTATCTGTCCGTCTGTCCTCGAATTTATGAAGCGGTTGTACCTGGAATGGGTAGAGACATCTATATTGGATTCTTGATGAATTAGAGTTAGCAACGTTCGAAATCCACCCCTTCCCTCCTTTTCGAGAGCTTTTAATGCCATTATTTCAATCCCTATTTTCCTTGATTAAGAACGGGCGATTAAATTTACCAATTTGTCACATAATAAAGAAGTAAACATAACATTTTTTCTAGCATTATGATATCATTCCTTTAACCATCTCATTTAATCATTTGTTATTTTACATTATTTAAACATAGTTTGCATTATTTTCTTACGTTTTATCACTGAACTTAAATATGACGTAAATAATTTTCTTTTATATTTGGCTTAAATAATAGATTAGGAACATATGTGATAATTTTAAATTATATCATCGATATTTTTGTTGCAATGAAAATTTTATCACCGGTATTAACAACAAATTCTATCTACCTCCAGGGTGTAGTGGAAATGATAGTTTCATTACTTTACTTCCATTAATTACTATGGCAAAAATATTGGGAAGAACTTAACAATAATTTCGATGTAGTTAAGAAAACTTTGAATTATCTTTCTAAATGAATTCAACGTGATTCTAAAGTATCTGGAGACTTTCGAGGAGTATCAAGATAAACAAATTATTAAGCATGTACCAGATAATTTTCAGCCAAAAAATGAACCATTTTTTTTACCTGCCTCACAGGGTACTTTACAATTCAGGAAAATAAAAAATTTAATAATCCTGTCGTATGACGGGTTACATGCTAGTATAGGTAATAGTGTTTTAAATTCCCCTCTCTCACAATTTACGATTTTCTGCTTCCTTTTCAAACCTTTTCCTAGCAATATGATTCACTTTACTTAGACTATCATGACACGTAATGCTTCCAAATGTTATAAGCTATAACAAATGTGACTTATAAATGCAAAAATTTTTCTTATGGTGATTTGATAATTTTTTATTCATTTATTTTCACATAACTGAGTAGAGATTAGCTAAAGTATTTCATTATAATATCGTACACATAACATACAATTTCCTCTTTTTCCTTCTTACCCCTTTCTTAGAAAAAAACGAATTTTATTTATATCAGTGGCTTTCAACTTTTCTAATACCGTAATTCTTAAACACAGTTCCTAATGTTGTGATGAACATTATTCAGTAAGTTATTTTCGTTGATACTTCATGATTGTAATTTTATGCCTAATTTAAATTATAATGTAAATATATGATACATAGGATGTATTTTCATAGTTACAAGTCAAATATAAATAAACCATAATAATTAATTACAAAAGACCTAATTATCTATTACAAAATATTTATTTGTAATTACAAGTAAGTAAAATTTTGTCCTGGTGAACAGGGGGGCATGGGTCAAGGGCCAATTCTATCAATTTTTCTGCTTCGGTCAGAAATGTAAAATGGTGCCCATCCTCCTGCTCATAAAATACAATTTACTACAAAATTTTCCACACAGGATACGGACTTCTTTATAAACAGTATATAAGCATAAAATAGATATTTATCTTACTTATCTAAAAAAATTCATAGCACTGATTACTTATCAAAATGTATTGCCTACACGTACATAGCAAACGTATATATAGTTATAAACTAAAGAGTCAAAACCTAGTATACTTGCCTAATGTCGTGTAGGGACCCTGCGAGCGCACAGATGTGCCACAACAAGACGTGGCATGGACTCGACTATGTCTGAAGTAATGCTGGAGGTAACTGACACTATGCATTTTGCAGGGCTGTACATAAATCCCTAACAGTACGAGGTGTTGGAAATCTCTTCTGAACAGGGCCGAACGATGGCCGATTGGTTAGGATGCTGGCCTTCGGTACCGGAGTTCGTGGGTTCGAATCCCACAGTGGCATGGATATTCGTAGCCGTTCGGAATCGGCTTTAAGCTGTAGGTCCCGGTCTCATTAGCCCTCGTGTTGCAAAAAGTAGACCGTAGCACTCCAAACCAAACCTTCTGAACAGGACATTGCGAAGCATCTCTTTCTTGCAAATTATGCCTATAACATTTTTTTTTGTCTCTTTAGTGTATTATAGTTATATATAAACTAAAATATATAAAAATATGGTATAGTTTTAGTATAATTATAATTTAGTAATAGTGTTAGAAATATTATGATATGGCAAAAGTTATATGTGTTATAGTTATGTACAAACACATATATATTATTAGTTGTACCATGAGTTGTCTAAACAAAACAGCCGACTTTGTATATGCTTGATATTTTTAACTTAGTATTAGCACATATAATCCAACAGAATCTTTATTTTCCCTTTTATAATAAGGCATCAAAAATCCTAACAATAAAAACATACCTACCTACCTACGTTAGTTTTTATAATTGCTACTACTAATCGCAGCGTAGTGCAATCTTACTTAAAAGTTATTACTTGTTCATGACACATTTTTATTGCCCTGGTTGGCATTTCAATTAAATCTAATAAAAAAGTGGAAAATAATTAAGTTACAAGCTTCAAGGGCTAACGATAGCTGAATGAGTAGGGTGCTACTTAATATATATATATATATAATATATATATATATTATATATATATATATATGTATGTATATATTATATATATACATATATATATATATATATTATATAAATAAATAAATATATATATATATACATATACATATACATATACATATACATACGTATATACATATATATATATACATATATATATACATATATATATATATATATATATATATACATATATATATATACATATATATATACATATATATATACATATATATATATATATATACATATATATATATACATATATATATACATATATATATATATATATATATATATACATATATATATATATACATATATATAATATATATATATATATATATATATATATATATATATACATATATATATATATATATACATATATATACATATATATACATATATATATATACATAATATATACATATATATACATATATATATACATATATAATATATATATATATATATATATATATATATATATATATATATATATATATATATATATATATATATATATATATATATATATATACATATATATATATACATATATATATATATATATATACATATATATATATACATATATATATACATATATATATACATATATATATATATATATATATATATATATATATATATATATATATATATATATATATATATATATATATATATATATATATATATATATACATATACTGAAGAGCCTAAAAAAACTGGTACACCTTCTTAATATCGTGTAGGGCCTTGCCAGAACGCAGAAGTGCCGCAACACGACGAGCAGGAACTCGTTTAATGTCTGAAATAATGCTGGAGATACCTGAGACTGTGAATTCTGTTGGGATGTCTATAAATCCATAACAGTTCGAGGTGGTGGAAATCTCTTCTGAACAGCACGTTGCATGGCATCTGTTTATTTGCATCCGCATGCCTATAACAGTTTTTTGGCTCTTTAGCGCATATTATAGTTATGTATAAACTATAATATACAAAAATATATAAAAATATTATAGTATAGTTGTAGCATAATCATAATTTAGTAATAGTTGTAGAAATATTATAATTTACTAAAAGTTATATGTGTTATAATTATGCTTAAAGCGAATATATCATTAGTAGTATCATGAGTTGCCTAAACAAAACAGTCAACTTTGTACGCCCTTGTTATTCTTTACTTAGTATTATCACATACAATCCATATAATTTTTATTTTTCCTTTTATAACACGGCAGTGAAAATCCTAACGAAAAAAGCATATTTACCTAACTACGTTTGTTTATATAGTTGCTACCACTAATCGCTTCGCAGTGCATTCTTTCTTAAAAAATACATGATCATACAGGACAAGTTTTTCTTGCACTGGTTGGAATTGCAACTAAATCGAATGAAAAGAAATAGAAAATAATCATGTTATTGGCTTCTAAGTGGCTGAAAGAGGGGAGAATATGTAAGGTGCTGCTCAAGATATGTTTGTATATGTATATTCTGCTTCATTGGAGGGGGGGGAGACACCGAAAGGTTAGAGAAGCCCCCCCCCCCAAAAAAAAAAATGCTGTGCCTATCACAAATGTTTTAAGGTGTGTTTGTACCTCCCACATTGGATTTTTCTCGCTCAACGGTGAATTAAATTCCTTTTGGCCGGCACGCATTTAAAGAATTCTTTAAAAGTATTTACATTACGTGAATGCATATCATAGTCTGTAGGATGCTGACGCCCATTTTATTAAAAATCATCAAGAAAAATGTATTTATTTAAAATTATTTGTGAGAAATTATGTTATTTTCTTTTTGAAACGCAAATATTAAAGAAATAATGTCATAAAGAAAAAAATATTCTAGAGAATTTAGTGTTTTATCACGAGGTATATAATTAAAAAAAATCTTTAAATAAGAGCCGGCCGGAGTGAACTCATTTATCCCATAGTTTAACATTGCTTAATAGGAATCCAATTTGGCAGTTACAGACCCTCCTTAATTGGACCTTGGAAGCAATACTTTTGTTGAATAAATTTTTACCTTTTACTTTCTTTCGGCGCTGATCGTCGGTACCGGAGTTCGTGGGTTCGAATCTCACTAGCGCATGGATGTTCGTAGCCGTTCGGAATCGGCTTTAAGCAGTAGGTCCCGGTCTCATTAGCCCTCGTGTGCAAAACAGTAGACCGTAGCACTCCAAACCAAACCATCTTCCTTGAATAAGTCTTCTTTTATACTTATTACCCCAGCGATTACCATAATCATTAAAAATTATTCCATGCATTACACTTACCTCGAATTTCTTCCCTAAATCTTTTTAAAAATTCACAAATTATATAAGAGTACATAAAGCAATAAACTAAAGTGACAGTAAATACTTCATTTTTCTAATTCCGATTTTATATAAAGTAATTATCCTCCGCCTTCATTAATGGCGACTGAGTTAGGTAGAATACATTCGTGGTCGCAATGTTCTCCAATTTATCAAACAGTACCTCTAGAGGTGACAGTAAAATCGTGGTGTCTTTGTTTGGTCCCTGCTAATAAATTACGAGGACTTTTTAAATAAGAAACTACGTAGTGTTCTCATAATAAAATTATCAATAATTATATAGCATTCGCCATTTCCAAGAGTGGAAATAATAAATAAATCCTTCCTCTTTTCCATGCTTACCTCTTTTTTTTTCAGATATAAGGCGATTTGTACTTAGACCAAAATTGACATTTTATTTTATAAATATTTATGTGTAATTATCCTCCGCCTTCATTAATGGCGACTGAGTTAGGTAGAATACATTCGTGGACGCAATGTTCTCCAATTTATCAAACAGTACCTCTAGAGGTGACAGTAAAATCGTGGTGTCTTTGTTTGGTCCCTGCTAATAAATTACGAGGACTTTTTAAATAAGAAACTACGTAGTGTTCTCATAATAAAATTATCAATAATTATATAGCATTCGCCATTTCCAAGAGTGGAATTACTAAATAAATCCTTCCTCTGTTCCATGCTTGAATCTTTTTTCAGATATAAGCGAATTGTACTTAGTCCAAAATTGACATTTTATTTTATAAATATTTATGTGTACTCAGAAACAGTCATAAATATTCAAGTTTTATAAAATCCTATCAGCTTGCTGTTGTTTTTAATGAAACTTGGACAGGCCAAGCAAGTGAGCCAGAGGCTACTCGAGATAAAGTAAAGGGGTGCGCCTTTCCTTTTAAAAAAATCAAAGGGTGAAAGAATCACTACGCTCAAAGTGAGATCCTGTAATTTAAAAAAAAAAAAGGGATCAAGCTGTAAGATGTAGTTTCAGTACATTCTTGAGTGTCTGAGGAATATACGAGGAGAAGTAATAGGTAAGGCACTGCTGTTCGATACTAAAATTTGTAGATAGAAATCCCACAGTTGTACGGATGTTCGTAGCTGTTAGAATCGGCTTTGAGCAGAAGGTCCTCGTTCCACTGACCTTCGTGTAGCAAAAAAGGTATTCTAAAGTGCTCCAAACCAACAAACCTCAGGCCGAACGATGGCAGATTGGTTAGGGTGCTGGGCTTCGGTACCGGAGTTCATGGGTTCGAATTCCACAATGGCATGGATGTTCGTAGCCGTTTGGGATCGGCTCTAAACTGTAGGTCCCGGTGTCATTAGCCCTTTTGTTGCAAAAAGTAGACCGTAGCACTCTATACCAAACCAAACTATACCAAACCAACAAACCTCAGACGTGTATGCAACCCTCAGAAATATTTAGGGATTGATATACTTTGTCTCACGGTAAAGTTAAGAACCAAAAATTGTGTGATTTTTTCCACATAAGCGTAAAATTTTTTTTAATAATTAAAATTTTTTTCATAATTTGTTTGAAAAGTTTCATAATTTTTAAAATTTTTTCCTTTTTATATGTTCAAATACAGTAGAACAATGATTAAAACATTAATGTTTGCTGTTTTACAAAATATGGCATTCAAACCCAGTCGATTGCCTTAAACATATATATATATATATATATACATCTTTAAGATGAAAGAAGCTATATATACAGATATAAATGATCGTAAGGAAATTGTATCATCATTTTCAATGAATTCAAAACGAAATAAGAATAATCAATGCCAAAGCAGTGATATCTCCTTGTACTAACAATTCCGAAAATAAGAAATAGTAAATCGTCGCTACAATAGATGGCGCCCCAGTATGTTTTGAATCCCTTTCTTTGACATACATTCTGAATTTCGATTACGAAAGTGGCAACAAGGTTAAATTGTTTTTGTTTATCTAAAGACAGAATACGATGGTGATCATGAACTCAAGTAAGGATGAACAGATTTAACACTCCTATCAAGATTTTGAAATAAGGTAATTGTTCTTCATAAACATGTTATCTTAAAAGAATAAGGCGCATTCTCTACATTTTGCGGCTCAAATTTACCCCTATAAATGCATCTTACATCTAAGGGGGAACTTCAAATAGCTGCAGTTTAAGATAGACCAACCGCTTTATCATGATACTTTTTTTTTAATATCTTAAGATTTTTGAAGCAAAATATTAAATAAATTCTATAAATTTTGTATAAACAGTTTAAATGAACCTTAGTAAATAAGATAGTTCGTTATTTTATTTAGATAAATTAAATATTTATTTATTTATTGTGTGAGCAATAGAGTTTATGAT
>CM063501.1:118849277-118856777 GCA_032207245.1 Pardosa pseudoannulata | reverse complement strand
ATATATATATATATAATATATATGTGTGTGTGTGTGTTTGTGTGTGTGTGTGTGTGTGTTTCTGTAAGGAAAACTATCGGGGGTTTTCAAAACTGAAGTCAAGGGCAAAAAATTCCTGCATCTTTTTGCATTCCCCTTTTGTTAGGAAATTTCCTAAATTGTCCGCCAGGGCGATGTAGAGTTATAATTGGTCAGATTATCCTCTCTGAGGGCTTAAACTATAGTCCCAGTGGTCAATTTAGGTTAGGGGTTTAAAAATCCCCTGAGAATTTTTCTTACCTATATATATATATATATATTTATATATATAACATATATATTATATATATATATATATATATATATATATATATTATATTATATATTTTATATATATATATATATATATATATTATATATATATATATATATATATAAGCCGGGGCTATTCAGTGTGAAGAGCGTGAATGGTAGCCCAAATTATAGAGAAGTATTGATAATTAAAATTACTTTAATATGCTGACTGCAGCTTGATTGTTTTTTAATTGTACATAAAATTTTAATGAGTAAATGTGATTTTTTTCTTTTAACCGTCTTCCCCTTCCCAGTAGTAATTATTGCCATATTCCTTGCTTAGAGTTTAATAAGCAGTTCTAGTTTTCTGTCGTGGGAGAGGAACGGGGAATTTTTCATTTATACTTGATATAAAGTTATTTTTCAATATTCAGTGATTAGGGGCGTTTACCGTACACTATTAGTGCCAAAGATTATTTCTTTAATTAGCCAGGAACAAAGAAAAGCTTGTTGTTCTAAGATTAATAGCAATTATTATTAGAAAGAATCTCTGAGAGAATCTATAATCATCAATTATTAGTGATGATCTAGCAAATAAGAAATTAAGAAGATGCGGTTTTCTCGTTGTGGATAAAATTTGCTACTTCTGTTTGAGAGCATATAAATTTTTATATTAATAAAATTGAAACAAATCTGGTATAATATATATATATATATATATATATATATATATATATATATATATATAAATGTGTGTGTGTGTAAATATGCTTGTTGTTTCTATTCGTAACCAATTATATGGCACATTCATATAAACATAATGGTAAACATAAATGAATTGGGCTTTACTTTGAATCTACATTGAATTAATAGGGACGGTCAAATGAATACACTTAATGTACTCGGGCAGCTAACAGCTCAGAACCAGTTCTGTATATATATATATATATATATATATATATATATATATATATATATATATATATATATATATATATATATATATATATATATATACATACATACATATATATATACATGTATATATATCCATATATTTATATATATATTATATATATATATATATATATATATATATATATATATTATATATTTATATAGTATTATATATATATATATATATATATATATATATATATATATATATATTATATATATATATATATATATATACGAATATTAATTCCTTATCCTTAGCTCGTTATAATTCCTAGACTTAAAATTCTTTCGATACAATTCTCAAAGCTTTCTATCTTATAGATATAAATTTTCTGTCTATTCAACACTTTTTCCAGATGTCGTTGGTCCGCGTTTGTCTTAACATTTAATTCGTCGAGTAAATGGGACTTGGGTGCACCTCTGCTCGAGCAGAGTGATTTTTCTGTTTTTTTCTTGTCTGTCGTTGACTAGCAAAGATGTTCTTTTTACTAGCTCTAAAATAGAGTTTTGATTAGATTTGTGCGGTTCTCTTTCAATGGCTCGACTACATCATTGTTATTACTCTTAGTTGTTTTAGCTTTCTTTTAGCCCAGTAGGATGATCTAGCAAATAAGAAATTAAGAAGATGCGGTTTTCTCGTTGTGGATAAAATTTGCTACTTCTGTTTGAGAGCATATAAATTTTTATATTAATAAAATTGAAACAAATCTGGTATAATATATATATATATATATATATATATATATATATATATATATATATATATATATATATATATATATATATATATATATATATATATATATATATACATTATATGTATACATTATATATATATATATATATATATATATATATATATATATAAATGTGTGTGTGTGTAAATATGCTTGTTGTTTCTATTCGTAACCAATTATATGGCACATTCATATAAACATAATGGTAAACATAAATGAATTGGGCTTTACTTTGAATCTACATTGAATTAATAGGGACGGTCAAATGAATACACTTAATGTACTCGGGCAGCTAACAGCTCAGAACCAGTTCTGTATATATATATATATATATATATATATATATATATATATATATATATATATATATATATATATATATATATATATATATATATATACATATACATATATATATATATATATATATATATATATATATATATATATATATATATATATATATATATATATATATATATATATATATATATATATATATATATATATATATATATATATATATGTAATATATCAAAATTATTTAACTTTAATATTTCCTTAAAAACCTCCTCTTTCTCTCTCATTCTAATTCCTTAAAATCTTTTTCCCAGGCTCTAAATGTCATAATCAAAGGATCATCCTAGACTTAAAATTCTTTTGATACAATTCTCAAAGCTTTCTATCTTATAGATATAAATTTTCTGTCTATTCAACACTTTTTCCAGCTGTCGTTGGCAAATGGCTCCGTTTTTTCCTGGTCTTAACACTTAATTCGTTGAGTAAATGTGAAAATTCTTTCCGTTTTCTCTCTTGGGTGCACGTCTGCTCGAGCAGAGTTATTTTTCTGTTTTTCTCTTGTCGTTGACTAGCAAAGATGTCTTTTTACCAGCTCTAAAATAGAGTTTTGATTAGACTTGTGCGGTTCTCTTTCAATGGCTCGACTGCATCATCGTTATTACTGTTAGCTGTTTTAACTTTCTTTTAGCCCAGTAGCCCGGGCAAGTAAAATCAATAATGGCTACATAATTATTGTGACCAGAAGAAAATAATTATTACATATATACATATATATATATACATATATAATATATATATATATATATATATATATATATATATATATATATATATATATATATATATATATATATATATATATATATATATATATATATATATATATATATATATATATATATATATATGACATGGTCCAGTGTTAAGGCGAATAGAAAACAGTCTTTCTTAATAATATTAAGTTTATTAAATCATAGTTTCATTTAAAAGCAAAGATTGCTCCATTTTCATTTGTTTATGGCAGACATGTGTAGAGTGTGTTGACAGCTCCTTGTCCACGCTCTAACTGACTCATATCGGCTTGCTTAGTGATAAAATCTTCAAATATCTTTTCGTTTGACCGGATTACTCCAAAAGGTGGCTCAAGCGTGGATCTTTTTCATTTATATTATTATTATAAAAGAGTTCTCTTGTTAAAATCGCTTATAACTCATGTAATTTCCAACTACCCCTTATTTAGATCTGACACACACACACACACACACATATATATACATATATATTTAAATATTTTTATGTGTAGGTGTGTGTACACTAAATGTAAACACCACTAAGAGGTTTGTTGTGGTGTTATAAATATTTACATTCTAAGGTCCTTAAATAAAGTATAATTTTTAAAAATAGATTAGATTTGTAAGTACAATTGAAGATGCTATATAAGCACTACGAACATAAGTATATTTCACTCACAAACGATTAAACTGTCAAGGCCAATAATATGTCTAGATAATATAAATCTAGACTAGGGTGTCAATTAAATATTGCAGCTAAAATATATCTTTGTGTACAAGAAAAAAAACATCTGAATGTTAAAAATTTATGATGTGAGAAAGATCTGAAATTCCCCCATTATTCGTTTCACCGTATTGATAGTCTTATTCATTTATTTTGTTTCATTAGAACCCCTGATTTTTTGTCATACAACCAATGTATTTCAGCATTCATCGATGCCAGATTATCTGTTTTTCCGCGTGCATCCTCAAAATTTTTTTTCCGGAAGTATCGTTTATGTGAAATGATTAAAAAATAATGAAATATATAGCTATTTCTCTAAAATCTTATGTTGCTTTTGAAAATTCAACAGATTTAATTTATTTCTTTTTCCGATAATGAATGAGCCAATTTTTCGTGTGATAGCTAAATAATTTTCAATCCATTAAAGAACTCACCACACTTTCCAGAAACCTAAATAAATCGGTTGATAAATTTTCGCTGCAACATGGGAAATTTGCATTTTATTCACTGTAAAAAATTTATTGACATAAACTTTGAAGATTACATCGCAATTGTTTACAACATAATAAGTAGCAAGGTACGAACAGTGATATGCTATACACAGATCACAAGTAAGGGAAATCAAATGAGAAAGAAAAAGAGAGAGGATGGAGACAAATTAGCATGATCATCATGCTTTTCAAAAGCTCAAGAATCTTTGAGAAATTTCAAATCATTTATGTCTGAGTATTGTTGGCTGAATATATAGAAAATCAAACGACGAAGTAGACTTAAAATAAATAAAACTTAGTTTAATAAACGACACATCTTTTAACACACACACACACATATATACATATATATATATATATATATATAATATATATATATATATATATATATATATATATATATATATAATATATATATATATATATATATATATATATATATATATATATATATATATATATATATATATATATATATATATATATATATATATATATATATATATATATATATATATATATATATATATATATATATATATATATAGATAGATAGATAGATAGATAGATAGATAGATAGATAAATAGATAGATATAGATATAGATGTATTGATATATATAGATATATTTACACATTGCAATTTGCAGCACACTTAAATAAAGAAAAGAAAAATACAAATATAAACTGTCCCCAGTGATTTTTATGCTAGTGATTTACATTCCTTTTTATAGGTTGAACAACCATTGAGAATAAATACTTTTCATATATTTTCGACTGAAACTAAATGAATGACGTCATACTTTCTAAGAAGTACAATGACAGTGATAATGTACTTACAGAGGTAGAAGTGATTAGATCGCCTATCCTTTGCAATCTGGTGATTCCTTTGTACGAAAGAGGAATCAATTACAAAATATATTTTGAAACTGTCAAGTATTTGTGAAGGTACAGAAATTAGATAACTTATTCTATGCAGTCTGGTGATCCCCTTACAGAAAGAAGATATTAATTACATAATATTTTTTAAATGTTAATTATTTGCGGAGGTAGAGGTGATTAGAACGCTAATTTTTTGCAACTATGTGACCCGTTAGCTTAAAGACGGTTACAGTTACAAAATATTTTTAAAATGGCAAGTATTTGCGGAGGTAGAGAAGATTAGAACATTTATACTTTGCAATCATGTGATCCGTTGGCTCAAAGAAGGTGTGAATTACAAATACAAAATATTTTTTAATGTCATGTATTTGTGAAGGTACAGGTAATTAGAACGCATATTCTTTGCAGTCATGTGATCCCCTTACACATAGAAGGTATCAATTACAAAATATTTTTTAAAATGTCATATATTTGCGAAGGTAGAGGCGATTAGAACTCTTATACTTTGCAGTCATGTGATCCGTTGGCGCATACAAGCTATCAATTACAAAATATTTTTTAAAATGTCCTGTATTTGGTAAGGAAGAAACGATTAAATTGTTTATTCTTTGCAGTGATGTAATGTCTTTGCACAAAGGACGTATCAATTACAAAGAGGTTTTTTAAATGTTAAGCATTTACCGAGGTAGATGCGATTAGAACGCTGATTATTTGTAGTCAGATGATCTGCTTCCACAAAACAGTCTTTAAAATATGAAGTCTTTGTAGAGGTAGAGGCGACTAGAACACTCATTCTTTGCAGTTATGTGTTTCCTTTGCACAAAGAACATATCAGTTACAAAATATTTTTTTAAATGTTAAGTATTTATGAAGGTAGAGGCAATTAGAACTCCCAATTTGAAACTATGTTATCCGTTAGCTTAAAAAAGAAGGTATCAGTTACATGATTATTTTAAAATGGCCAATAGTTTGTGGAGGCAGAAGCGATTAGAACAGTCATTATTTGCAGTCATGTGGTCCATCGGCGCATGGAAGGTATCAATTACAAAATATTTTTTTAAATGTCATGTATTTGTCATGTATTTTGAAAGGAAGAAACGATTAAATTTTTTATTCTTTGCAGTGATGTAATGTCTTTGCACAAAGAACATATAATTACAAAATATTTCTTTTAAATGTTAAGCATTTGCCGAAGAAGATGCGATTAGAATGCTGATTATTTGTAGTCATGTGATCTCCTTGCACAAAAGATGCATCAATTACAAAATAGTTTTTAAAATGTCAAGTCTTTGTGGAGGTAGAGGCGAATAGAACGCTCATTCTTTGCAGTTAAGTGTTTGCACAAAGGAGGTATCAGTTACGATTTTTTTATGTTAAGCATTTGACGAAGTAAATGTGATTAGAACGCTCATTCTTTGCAGTTATGCAATTCCTTTGCAAAAAGGACGTATCAATTACAAAATATTTTTAAAAATGTTATACATTTGCCGAGATAGATGTGATTAGAATGTTGATTACTTGTAGTTAGGTGATTCCCTTGCACAAAAGAGGTATCAGTTAGAAAATAGTTTTTAGTTTTTTAAATGCCTGCGGAGGTAGAGGTGATTAGAAAGCTCATTCTTTGCAGTTAAATGTTTGCACAAAAGGATGTATCAATTACAATATATTTTTTTAATGTTTAGTACTAGTCGAAAAAATAGAAATAAATTAAAATTTTTTTAATGTTAAGTACTTTTAGAAGAAAGACGTTTAGAATGCCCATTCTTCAGTTATGTGATCATCTGGCACAAGGAGCACCAATTACAAAATATTATTTTTTAATTTTAATACTGCTCTAAAAAAAAGATATAAATTACAAAAATGTTGTAAAATGTTAAGTATTTGTAGAGGAGACGTGATTAGAATATTCATTCTTCAGTCAGGTGATCCGCTTGCACCAAGAAGATATCACTTACAAAATATTTGTTTTATCATTCTAAATATAAGTTATGTTTTACAAAATATCGAATATTTCCAAGAAATGTTGTAAATATTTGATTTTTTAATATTTACTCATTTTTACCAATTTTCTACATCCATTTCCTTTATCCCCCGATTTTTGCCGAGCGCTGGCCGAGAGGTTAGGGTGCTGTCCTTAGATACCGGTGTTTGTGGTCTCGAATACCACTGTGGCATGGATGTTCGTAGCCGTTCGGAATCGATTTTAAGCAGTAGGTCCCGGTCTCGTTAGCCCTCGTGCTGCAAAAAAGTAGACTGCAGCACTCCAAACCAAACTGTCCACCGATTTCCCGCATTCATAGTTTTCTTTCTTTCACTTTGAAAAACAAAATGGCTCAATATTCCA
>CM063501.1:118834277-118846777 GCA_032207245.1 Pardosa pseudoannulata | reverse complement strand
TCGAAGACTTGTACGCTGTGAACCGGGTTGAGATCCACGACTGTGGAGGTATCGAGGATATATATTTCGAGATGTCGTCCAGCAGAGGATGCGTCAAACTACTTTGCTTACCATCCCTGGATTACGGTAACATCCTGCTTGAGGAGCGGGAAAGCCTCCACCTCGAACCCGACCGGCTGTGGAATCTCATACTGATGAGGCCTCGGACGCCTTACGCCGCATGGGGGAAGTTGGTGCTGGGCAGTAACTGCCACATGTTCCCTCACGCTTTCTTGTCCCCGGTATGGAAGATGGGAAAGTCTCTTTAAACAACGTCCTATCCTCGACTGGACCGATAAGATCGCAGTATTGGTTGGTATATAAGAGGACAGTTAGAAAACTACTAAACTCGTTTTGGAAATTTTGTCTCTGAGACATTACAGGTACTTCTTAATTTACGACCTGTTTGATTAAGGACCACTCGCATTTACAATTAATGGAGCATCATCGTGCATTTTCAAAAATTCCCGAAGTTCAGGTCATAACGTGATAGATAAATATAAATATACAAATGTAGCCAAAGCATATGGAAAATGCATAAACATTTTCTTGAACAATATCGAATCGTTTGACAATATTGAACCAACTAATATAATTCCGATAATTATGGCCCTTGCCAATGAGCCAGATTTAAATATTTAAATGAAGGGCATAGCTTAACTGCTCTTTTATGGTAATGGTCATAACAGATGAGGATGTAATTACTTTGAAGCACTGCATCATTTGGAATAATTAAAAATAGTAAAGAACGGCAGAATTTCATGGTACATAAGTTAGCTGTAGGGTTCTTCCAAACTAATACAGCTGTGTAGGAAATTGAGGCCACGGATCCAAATGCTGAACTCATAAATAAAGCTGCACACAAAGTTAGAGAGCTAATACAGAAAGAGAATACAGAGATTTAAACAGAAATTTAGAAATTGAATTAATTTGGGAATAAATTTAAAGTTTGTTGTATAATTTAATAATTTTAAAACAGGTCTAAATTCCTGTAGTAAGCTACTCGTTTATAGAACATTCCTCTAAATGGTGCAGTCGTTCTAACAGAAATTGGTCTTAAAGTGAGAAGTATCTGTACTGCTGTACCGTAACAGGTCCTATCAAACCTAATGCATGGTAGAATGAGGAATAGAGCGGAGATCAGACACGCAAACCAAATTCATAAAAGATGTTCTTTAAAAAAATGAAAGAGCTTGTTAGCTAAATGTAAAGAAATTTTTACGTCTCTGTGTGATCATCTTAATGAGGCCACGGACCCCGTATGCTGCCTGGGAAAGTTGGCCAGGAAATGTCACATTTCCCATTAAGCCATCTGGTCCGTGGAATAGGAAATAGGAAATCTCTGTGAGTTGATGACGTCTCCTATCCTAGATTTGATCGACTGAATTCCAATGCTAAAGTGATCAGACATCCTGGATTTTCCCGAGAACATCAGACAAAACATTTTTCAGTCCCCAAATTTCCTTAAACTTCCCAGTTTGTTAACGAAATCTTTTAAATTGAAAACCAAAATCTAAAAGTATTACTTCATTCCCATTTATGTCGGTCCCATATTTAATTACGTGTTTGTCCAGATTTTCACGAAACTTCTTAATTATCCCGTTTCTATTGTAATGCATCCTTTTTATTAAAAATGATTGATCGGAATTTGTTTCTCCGAAAGGAATCATAAACTAATAGCGAATTTCAGTTGAAAATGACACCAAATAATTTAGAGAAAACCAAAAATGTAGAGAAACTTGGTTCAGGTAAATAATTATAATGTTAATTTTCTTTCGTCCTTGCGGGGGAGTCAACATTTATATTTTGTTTATGGATTTTATTTTCCTAAAATCTGGTCCTCTACCCAAGAGCTGATGATTTTGGTTGTAAAATATATGTGGAAGCGCAGAAACCTAATACGCCCTTCTTGGAAATTTTCTTTCAGATTAATTTTTGCTTAACAGCAGTAATTGAGCAACATAGCTCCTGGACCGAGCCTATAGACCTAGATTTGAAAGATTCACTCAGTACTAAGATATTGAATGCCCGTGGGGTACTAACAGCAGTGTACCCACCTTTACTAAAAATAATTTTCTAAAACAACTCCTAGAATTAGAAGTTTGGATGGTGAGTAGAGTTAGTCATTATCCTTTGAAGCAAAAAAACTCTTAAATATTTCCATAATTTTTTTTTATATGTTCAGCCAAACTGAAATGATTTCAAGCAAAATTTTCTCCCTAAATGGTTGGCTTTTAGGGGCTATAGCTGATTTAGCCCTCTGGTTAGGAGTGAACACATATAATAATTGAGTACCACACAGTTTAAGATAGAGAAAACGTATTAAGTACTGAGAGAAATTGTAATTCTTTTAGTATTTTTATCTTTTTATTTAGAAAGAGATTCAATTGAGCTGAAAAATTTCAGTATTTCTGATTTCAGTTTCAATTTTCAGCAACTGATAACTGTTTAACTTCCTAAATCACAATGGATATTCGAGAAATTTCCTTACCTAGCACCATTGGCAGGGAAGGAATAATTTCATTTTAGAATTCATTTAAATTTCTAAGAAAAGAAGGAATTTTAAAAAGAAATCTGATCGAGCTGAAAACTTTAAATATGCCAGGTTTCAGCACCGATTTTCTGCAGCAGTTAGCCATCTAGCTTACTAAATACCAATGGATACTGAAGCCGAACGATGGCCGAATGGTTAGGGTGCTGGCCTCCGGAACCGGAGTTCGTAGGTTCGAATCCACTATGTCATGGATGTTCGTAGCCGTTCGGAATCGGCTTTAAGCAGTAGGTCCCGGTCTCATTAGCCCTCGTGTTGCAAAAAGTAGACCGTAGCACTCTAAAACCAATACCAATACCAGTGGATACTGGAGGAGGGATCGAAATACAGAAAATGGCATCGAATCAAAAGTTGTGTTTCATGGGACTAGTTCATTTCTGTTGTCTGGAACTAAAATTCATAAATTAAGTTATTCAGTTTTCTGATGACTTCTAAATTCTCTGTAATGAATGTGGACACAGCATACAAATCTCGCGAAGAACAGGATGGAATGTTTAATAGAATAGAATAGAATACTGTTATATAAAAAAGTAATTCTAAGAGAAAGGAATGAGGAGATTATTTTTGAATATTAATATTATCGTGCCAAAAGTTACAGCAGAGGAAGAAGAAACGAGATATCTAGGCTATGTAAAGCAGACTTTGATAGTAACTGCATACAACTTTCTAAGAAATTCACCAGATTTAACTTTAATAATTCTCAAACATCCATGTACAGTAAAAATATCCAAAACAAATGTCCATCCTCTGTTTAATCTACTTTGCCAAAAAATGACCTTATTCATAACGCTTATAAAATCCTTAGCACCAAAATATTCTAGTCTATATAGAGATTATTCATTCTACTGATCAGTATTAGTAAATAAGGTGAAACTCTGATGCTAATATAAGTATTTTTAAAGCGCATCGTAGATCAAAGGTTTTTTTTTAATATTCTAAACATCATCTAAAAGTAAGTTACTTGGACTTAGAGTCAGAAAAGACTTTAGACTATATTTTATTGTGTTTTCTCCGTCAGCATTGTAGTTTGTGGAAAGAAATAGGCTATCGTGCAAGTAATGAAAAAGCGAAGTTTTATACAAGCTTCATAAATTTCAAGAATGATTCAGCTACCAGGAGTTTGTGCAGAAATATTTGCAACAAGATAATATATTCTAGAGTCAACATTGACATGTAAGAATTTTGCTTTAGCTTTTGTGACTTAGTGGCAAATGTCCTACCTTATGCAGATAAATATTCGTCTAGAATATTTGAAAGGGAGAATAGTTTTACACTAGATGAGATTATAGAGCTCATTTTACTTCTATAGAAAGAAAATTCCTAGGCCTTTGTGCCAAACGTTTTGACGCTACTCTTCACATGATTATCTTCGAATGTGGAAGATAGCGGTTCAAATCCCATCACTGCCATGTTTATACCACACTTATAAGTGTCAGTATAATCTCTCACTTTGCTATTCGTATCTGTCCATTTTTGAAAATTTAGGCTTTCTAGTGAATTTTTAAATAGAGGACGAAAATCATAGTTCAGCCGAAGGTAACTAAGAGATAGCTAACGCCACTTTCAAATCAGTGCTTTTCAGATGTGTGACAAAGTTATAAGTCACTAAATAAAGGGTATCGGCACACGAGATCAGTATCCAACGTATACTGTGAATTGTATTTTGTCTGTTGTTATACTTTACACAATTTTTTCTTTTTGGTCTAGATTCTGTTTCATCCTGGCATTTTTTTTATATAAAGTAGTACAAAATGTCACAATACGTCTTTGAATTCAAATAGTTTAAATTTTAGCAACATTTTACACTGCGTACGATATAAAAAAGGATGCTGTTTATTTTTTCTTCTAAATATGCGAGGGAAAGTCAAAGAAAATTGGAGAGATAGACAACATTTATTTTTTCAATTTGTTTATAGAAATTTAGTAAATAATGTAATTTTCTACGTAGATTTCTCCGAAAGTACACGATCCAGCTGTTCACAAAATTATTTTTTGATTTGATTTACGATTTGGAGTAATCATGTTAGCAGCACAAAATATTTTAAAATTCTTCCAAACACTGTCCTACAGTTCCGTAAATTCTGGAATACACAGATTCCAAAAACAGGCAACTACGAAAATACTTGGTTTATAACTCACAAATTCTTCAGGTTATGCTAAATAAGCTATATCTTCCATATTATCAATCGCAATGCGAACTTCTCTTTCTCTCATCTCGAGCGCTACTTACCCTGGCTGAAACCGAACCAGCTTCTGTACCAGGAGTTGAACATTTCTTAAAATACTAATTCTATATCCTTTTCGAAGTCACTTTGGTACATTAAGAAATTTCGTCGCAAATGGTGGATGACTTGCCAAACACGGAAACCACTTGGAATCGGTCTTACCAAAGACGTTTAAAGGTTAACCGCGATTAATTTATGTTTAAACGGAGAATAATGTTCCGCCATTGGTTGGCGCCATGGGTTAATCGCGGTAAGCTGTTCAGTGACTGTGGTGAGATCGGATTTTAGAATAGTATTCAGCATTCAAGATTGCCAGAAGAACCGCGCGTGCATGACTGCGTGCTCCAGTGCATTTGACTGCAAGAAACTTTAACCCCTTCACGACCAACGTCTCGTATACGCGAAGCAACGATTTCACTCTTATCAGTCCCGCGTCGCCACCAAGCGATGATCAACAGTTGATATTCAGAGATCACCGTCGAGTATGCATAATAGGAGATCTGAACATTTTAATTTAAATTTTAAATTCTAGATTTAATAACTAGTTGGCTTAAACGGGAACGTTTTTCACAACGGTCGACTCGTATAGCATTTACGTGCTGGTCCTCAAGGGTTTAAAGATGATTTATTCAGAAGCTTATGTTTTTACAAATACACAATTTGTAATGCTGCTATTACACCAAAGTAGATTTAAATTTTCATTTTTCCTAATATTTATGTATGGTTTTCCGCTCTTCTTTTATCCGCAAAATTTTTTTACTGCTAACAGAATGGCTATATTTAGATTGAAAAAGCAGTGAACAATGTGAACAATGTTGCAATCTAGATCAATTCTGGTTAACTTGACCACAATAATATCATCCACAGTAGGTATTCATGCGCAGAAGGTATAGCACAATAAATCTTAATATACGTTATGGTAAACAACAGCTAGTTTTTGACTTTACCTCGTATAATGATACAATATTATCCAAAGCACAAAATTTGTCCTTTACATATTGTTCATCCATTTTATTCTTTGTATCCCAACACACCACAAAATATATTTATTCAAGTGTTACATTATATGATTTTTAACATGTGACATTAATTTAAAAAATTTGAAACATATGAAAATAAAATTCTATTGACAAAAAAGTGTATTTTCTATAATCAGAAAATAATGTATTTCTTACAAATATTGCAAATTATTCTGGATGAAAATTAATTGTACATAAATAATTTGAAACTATATGTATGAGAGTTTTATTTCTGGTGTGTTTCTATTTTTTAAAACTAACATTTATTTCTGTAATAATCCTGTGCATATAATCAAAGGGTGAAAGAAACTTTGATATAAAAATTAAACTTAGTATGGTATTTAAGTGGAATTCTGTAAGTACAGTAGAACCTCGATTATCCGAGCTAATTGGAACCGCTAGTACCTCGGATATCGGAAATCTCGGTTAATAGAAACCCTGTATAGAAACCTTCCGTGCTTGCGAATTTAACTTTTAAAGTAAAAAACAATAGAACGTTCTTTAAGTGATAAAAATAAACATATATGAACTTATGTTTCATAGCTAAAGATTTGAAAAGGAGATAAACTTAAGTAGTAAATTTTAAACAGTAAAAGGGAATTTTTTTAACTATACTTAGTTAAATATCGAAAGACGCATTTTCAAAAATAACACAAATCTCAAGAAAATATTGTATTTTTAAAATTTAATATACATTGATTTGTTAAATTTGCATTTTCTTAAAAAAGTCTGTTACCTTTCATTGCAAAAGTTCAGAATTTCTATCACGGGCAGCCCTATCGCACCAATTTTTGAGTAACAGGAGATCCATCGGTGTAGCATCGTTTCTTTGCTCCAAATATTTTAGGGCAGTTGTCAATGCTTAAACACCTTCACTACGACTTATAGTCGTAGAATCCTTATAGTCCTCATCTTCATTTTCAGTTTCATTAATGTCCGTTGAAGGATTAACGGCTTGTATGATTTCTTCGTCACTTAGAATTTCAAAATTTGGATGGTGATTTTCAACGTCCAGCCACTCGCAAATGTCCTCTTCCAAAACTTCCTCACATCCTTCAATTCCATTGAGGATCTTCCTGATTCCATTGATAGATGTGTTTTCCGTCTGCAGGGATTCACCCTCTCTCCTCTTTTCAACAATTATTTTGTTGAATGATTCACTAATTGCCTGACCTGGGCAATCATGTTGTGGGGAAGAAGTGCCTGTAACACGGACAACGCACTAAAATGTGCATCATTTTTTTCCAAGCTCACTTTGGAAAGAAAAAAATTAGACTTCGTTATTGACTCGGTTAACAGAAACCTCGGTTAATCGCGGTTCTACTGTAGATTGTGTTAATTCTAGTACTGCCGGATAGCAGCAATATACAAAATTTTCTTTTAAAGCCACTATGTACATTGCTTTTGGTTATGTTTCAGATATGCAATATGGTGATACAAAATATTAGACACTAAGTAAATGGACATTTATAGTGTTCCTTTTGGCATCACGGGAAAAAGAATGCACCAGGGTCAGATTTTTGCACGGCAAAAAATGGAAAAAACTGAGCAAAATATTGGAAAAACTGAATAAAAGCTAAATGTTCGATGTATATGTTATAAATTTTTTTTTCTAATACTCAGCTTTACTAAAAATTTTTAAAAATGATTAACTCAAAGAGTAATTTCAATATGTAGTTAATAATTTAATCATAGAATAAAAGCACAAAATTATAGCAGACAGTTTTTATTTTAGAAAAATGAAAAATGTTTCATTTAAAGAAATATTTTCTGCATTACTTAACAATTAAATGCCCGATCTTTAAGAAACAAAAAGCAGTGTAGAAAACAAATGAACGAATAAATCAATCTATATTTATAAAGCAGTAGAGGTACCATTACTACATATTGAAATTTGTTTAATATTATCTTCACTATATATTTCATTGGCAACATTCGGTATTAGAACTTCATTATAAATCTAATAGTATTTTAAATGACTAAATTGAATATGTTGCTAAAAGCAACACAGGACATTTAAGAGCTAGAATATAGCATTGCATGGCAAAATGAACGTTTTAATGCTAGTTTGTTTCTAATATCAGGAAGACTAAAATAAATATTTAAAAAGTTTCTGAAAATAGCAGTAGAACTAGTATGTCTAATTTGTAAATATGTAATAACGTCACAAAATTTCTTTGAAATATCAAGCATATGAAATATACTCCAGCCATTTGCAAGATGTAATTGATTCCCCAGTACCAAAATAAAAATATGCCTAGGTGGAACTATTACTCTAGAAATTCAAATGTTATTACAACAGATATATAACTAGGTTAAAAAAGCATTCTTCTGACTTCGGTTTTTTTTTTCAATTTTGTCTCTCCAGAAAAACAAAATTAATTGTCTATAAACCTCCCACTAAGCCTGTCCTAGTGTATGGTTTGGAAACTGGGTAACTAAGAATGAAGAATACAAAATTGCAGTTTTCGAAAGGTAGGTCCTGAGAAGCATCTTTGGTGTAGAGAAAAAAAATCTGTCGACCAAGTATGAACTTGTAAATTTTTTATGTATTTTAGACAGCCGGATATAATAAAACATATCAAAATTAAAATAATGAACTGGGCTTTTCATGCTATAGTGATAAACAAGAGAAATCCTGTAAAGGAAGTTTTCACTCTCATGCCCTCTATGTTACCTGAGAAAAGAAGACATATACATACATATATAAATGTCACGTTTAGAAAATTAAATGTGTAATTAATAAAAAAAGGGTGAACTCTTTCCTAATGTGCAAGGATCTTGGGATAAGTTAGCCTATTTAAGCGGAGAGCGCGCAAGAATTAGAGGCAAAATATTGGGGATCAGGTGACTGGTCACTCCTCGCAAAAGAATTGTCCTTTGAGTGGGGACTTTGGTAAGGTATTAAACGCCATGTTGGACATTTAATAAATAAAATGTTGGTGTTATACCACATATTTACAATTTCATTAATGTTTCAATTTGACTCACTCACACACACACACACACACACACACACACACACACACACATATATATATATATATATATATATATATATATATATATATATAGTGTGTGTGTGTGTGTGTGTGTGTGTGTACGTAAGTAAGTAAAAGTAAACTGCATCGGGAAAATAATGTAGGCATTTTGTTCTAAACCCTTAAGACGGCCCTAGAAAATTCTCAGGGGTTTTCAAAACTTAAGTCAAGGGCTAAAAATTGCCGCGTCCTTTTGCATTCCCCTTTTTACAACTCACCTAAATGGACCACAGGGGCTACCGTTTAAGCCCTCAGAGAAGGGGTGTGACCCACTATAACTCTACATTGCCCTAGCAGACAATTTAAAAAATTTCCAAACAAAAAAGAGATGCCCGATATCGGAGGCAGATTTTTCTAGAGATTTTTTCCCTGAGATGTTGACCCAGATGTTAAGGGTGTTTTACATCTAACTTCATGCTAGCTGACCCCTCAGTTTGTTCTTTCCCTATGATGATGTGGCAACCCGTCCTGCAAAGTTATCTTAATAAAGGTCTTTAGTTAAAACGGTGTCATTTTTATGGGCGATGATTGCAACCACCCATCGTAAAGTCCGTCTTATATATATATATATATATATATATATATATATATATATATATATATATATATATATATATATATCGTTAGATATTCAGAAAAAAGCCGATTCTCTTACCAGAAACCTTGGTTAATTGAAGCTCAAATTTTTGAGGTTCTACTGTACTAATAATTTTTGCCTGTAGTAAAAATGGCAGTGAATCATTTTTGTCAGGACGGGTTTTTCCGTGGTTTATTTTTACCTTGGCAAAAAGTTACTAACACAAGCCTACTCGAAAATTAGATTGATGCCAAATTTACCTCGTGTTTGCAACCTTTAAATCTATGTTTTCAATTCTTAAAAGTTGTTTGTTCATTTACAGAAGGCTGATTGTCAAAACTTTATGTTTTATTTAACAAAATTAGTTATCTAATAGATCTAATTGTCCATCTAGGATTAAATTACATTCTCTGCATAGTAAAAGTGAAAAAAGGTGTTTCTAACAACATGTAAATCATTAATCTTAATAGAAATTCCTACCACATTCCTAGAAATAATTCTAATTCACTAACTGTCGCCGGTTGTAATGAATTTCTTTTATCCTCTTCTTAATCCCATTAGGAAAATCACGTTCTTACAAACAGATTTAGCTTGTAGTGAATAATGGACAAACAAATTTGGACTAACAGAAACACGCACTTTTGTAATGTCCTCTAGAACCTAGATTAAAGTCTAACAAAAATAACTCACTAATGAACGCTGGGTTAAACTTGATTAATGAAAATTGACTCTTTTGGGAATGCTTGGTTAGAATGCTGCTTTATTCTCGACGTGCTAATAAATGAATAAAAATAATCAGTTCCATGTTTTAATAAAAGTACAAATATTTAAATGTATGCTATATTTTTGAAATTACTAGAACTGAATTTCTAGTTTTATGGTTCCTTTTGCATTTATTTTTCTATTTTTTGTTAGTGAATTGCACTCTAAAAATGTGTTTCTATGTTTTTTGTTAAAACTACGTTCAAGGAGGAAACTCAGTGTAAAAGACTAGTTGACGATTTTTTGGCGAAGTTATTTGAAGAACCTTTAAAGTGATTGAAACTTCTGTGATATTCTACTTTAATTTTTCTTAGCAGTTTTTAAAAGAATACTATTGAGTAACTGAGGATAAATCTTGATAAACGCTTCATATGGTTAACTTTAACCTCAAGGTAATTGAGTTTCCTCCTTGAGTTTCCTGAATAAAAATATCATAATGTACCATTAAGATCCATATGAAACCCATCCTCAATTTATAAATGAAAATTATAGAAGAATATTGTACGGATGTCCCTGGTCAAAAAATATTTTTGTGTTTTTATATCCCTAAGCTTTCTACTCTTTAGTTATTGTGTTATGGACTCACGAGTCCACATTCCTATCCTCTTCTTTCATCTTTTAGATGTTTATCTATCTCTAAGCTTTCTACTCTTTAGTTATTGTGTTATGGGCTCACGAGTCCACATTCCTATCCTCTTCTTTCATCTTTTAGATGTTTATCTATCCCTAAGCTTTTTACCCTTTAGTTATTGTGTTATGGACACACGAGTCCACGCTCCTATCCCATTCTGTCATCTTTTAGATGTTTATCTATCCCTAAGCTTTTTACCCTGTAGTTATTGTGTTATGGACTCACGAGTCCCCATTCCTATCCCCTTCTTTCATCTTTTAGATGTTTATCTATCCCTAAGCTTTTTATTCTTTAGTTATTGTGTTATGGACTCACGAGTCCCCATTCCTATCCCCATCTTTCATCTTTTAGATGTTTATCTATCCCTAAGCTTTTTACCCTTTAGTTATTGTGTTATGGACACACGAGTCCACGCTCCTATCCCCTTCTGTCATCTTTTAGATGTTTATCTATCCCTAAGCTTTTTACTCTTTAGTTATTGTGTTATGGGCTCACGAGTCCACATTCCTATCCTCTTCTTTCATCTTTTAGATGTTTATCTATCCCTAAGCTTTCTACTCTTTAGTTATTGTGTTATGGACTCACGGATCCACATTCCTATCCCTTTCTTTCATTTTTTAGATGTTTATCCATCCCTAAGTTTTCTACTCTTTAGTTATTGTGTTATGGACTCACGAGTCCACATTCCTATCCCCTTCTTTCACCTTTTAGATGTTTATCTATCCCTAAGATTTTTACTCTTTAGTTATTGTGTTATGGACTCACGAGTCCACATTCCTATCCCCTTCTTTCATCTTTTAGATGTTTATCTATCCCTAAGATTTTTACTCTTTAGTTATTGTGTTATGGACTCACGAGTCCACATTCCTATCCTCTTCTTTCATCTTTTAGATGTTTATCTATAGCTAAACTTTCTACTCTTTAGTTATTGTGTTATGGACTCACGAGTCCACATTCTATCCCCTTCTTTCATTTTTAGATGTTTATATCCCTAAGCTTTTTCACTCTTTAGTTATTGTGTTAGGATTCAGTCCACATTCCTATCCCTTCATACTTTTAGATGTTTATATCTCCCTAAGTTTTTCACTCTTTAGTTATTGTGTTATGGACTCACGAGTCCACATTCTATCCCCTTCTTTCATCTTTTAGATGTTATATATCTAAGTTTTTACTTTAGTTATTGTGTTATGGACTCACGAGTCCACATTCCTATCCCCTTCTTTCATCTTTTAGATGTTATATATCCCTAAGTTTTTCACTCTTTTTTATTGTGTTATGGACTCACGAGTCCACGTTCCTATCCCCTTCTTTCATCTTTTAGATGTTTTTATATCCCTAATTTTTCACTCTTTAGTTATTGTGTTATGGACTCACGAGTCCCCATTCCTATCCCCTTCTTTCATCTTTTAGATGTTTATCTATCCCTAAGCTTTTTATTCTTTAGTTATTGTGTTATGGACTCACGAGTCCACATTCCTATCACCATCTTTCATCTTTTAGATGTTTAACCATCCCTAAGCTTTCTACGTTTTAGTTATTGTGTTATGGACTCCTAGTCCACATTCCTATCCCCCTTCTTTCATCTTTTAGATGTTTATATGCTCTGCTCGTTTTCATTTTCTCTGCTTACTTTAAGAAATCTCTGGATTAGAGGC
>CM063501.1:118794277-118829277 GCA_032207245.1 Pardosa pseudoannulata | reverse complement strand
TATATATATATATATATATATATATATATATATATATAAATATATATATATATATAAATATATATATATATATATATAAATATATATATATATATATATATATATATAATATATATATATATATAAATATAAATATATATATATATATATATATATATATATATATATATATATACATATATATATATATAAATATATATATATAATATATATATATATATATATATATATATATATATAATATATATATATATATATAAATATAAATATAAATATATATATATATATGTGTGTGTGTTTGTGTATGTGTGTGTGTATTTGGGGGTAAGTATGGTGGTATGGTGTTATCTGTTCAAGAAAAAATGTAAGTACATTTTCTATATATTTTTAAAACTAATAACCATGTTTTATTTCCTTATAACTTTACGTAATATTTAAGCTTACCCAATACGAGCATCAAGTGCTCAGTGAAAATTAAAAAAAAAACAAAAAAAGACAATTGGCAACAAGAAATTTGGAGAGAAATTTTTGGATGCCGGAGAAAACGTCGAAAGGTTTAAAAGACCGTAGCAAAAATACAAACCAAATATTTCGATCGTGATATCAGTTGGCAATACAAAAAGCGACGTCATAGTGACGCAATTATAATGGCTGCGTATTCAATGACGTCAACCTTCGCAATTGAAATGCTTCTAAAAATATTAATTCTTAAACAATTTTAAAAGCTTAACAATCAGTAACCTAAAATTGATCCAATTTATTTCCTGTGCAATTCGATTATTTCAGAAATATTTTGCTTTCTATTTCCAGAGCTCAAAAGTTGTTTTTTTCTCTGAATGTTTTAAAAAGTAATTTTAAAGCGGTTAGTTTAAAGTAGTTAAAATTTTTATATAAAATCTTTAGTAAACGTATTGAAAACTAACATAACTTGTTTTGTTTTTCAGGAACCATAAATGTTTTATTTGATTATTGGCTTTGGTGTATTTATAGTTGTTTACAATGTTCCTCGCTATTTTATTGTCTCTAGATTAGGCACAATTTCTCATCTTCATTGAGGAATACATATTTAGGGAGTAAATGCTATTTTCGTTTTAAAAGCTATAATTATTTTTTCTGAGGGTGATAAATAGTACGCTAATCACGGTTTGTTTAAAATTATTTTTAAATTTTTATTCGATCCTTATACATTGTATTAAAAATGGCCGAATATTCTCAATGATCTTTCTTAAAAAAAAAAAAACTGCAGATATTTGATTTAATTTCTAACTATGAATTCACAGTTGTTTACTATGTACCATCGACATTTTTATTGTTTCTAGATTGGCCATGATTCCTCATTTACTTTCATGAATATATTTTCAATCAATTCAGGAATACATATTATTTTCTTTTTGAGAGCTCTAAATATATGTATGTGTGGTATAGCCACATTCTATTTAAAAGGGACTGCCAGGAATTGCCGGCTTCCTGACCCCTTATTTTATGGAATGGGGCTTGTCCATGTCCATGTCACCTTGAATCTTCCCGCGCTGACCATCCGTGGGTTGCCGTTTTGCTCTCCCCATCTTTCACCTTTTGTCCAGCTTGAGCGTTGCTTGCCGCCATAAGATTTCTAAGCTGTTTTTTCTAATCACGCTACGTTTTGGCGATCTTCTTGGGTTCCCGCTATCGGGATTTTTTCACTGACCTCGCCATGCGCGGTGTTGAGTGGGCATCACTTTGGCCGAAATTGGGGGAGAGATCACCCGCATCATTTAAAAAAAACGAGTATTTTTTTAGCCATTTTGATTTTCCTTATCTTTGTGTCATGTCGAGGTATTTTTATGACAAAGTCAGCAAGTAATAGAAAATAAATAAAATTCCTTTAACTCAATCAATTAATAGGACTCTTTTCTATTCGTCAATTTGCATTCACCTCTGTTCTAAAATTCTGGAGCATACCATATAAATACAGTGAAATGTGTCTGCCGCCATATAGTTCCACCAAAGAGCCGAAAGGTTATTGTGGCTGAAAAGAGAAATGTAATAATTCTACAACAATAATTCTACAATAATTATTCAACAGTATGTATGTGTATGTGTAATGTAACAAAATGATTATACTTAAAATATCTCTTAAAAATTCTCCTCTTTCCCGTTCTTATTCCTTAAAATCTATTTTCTCAGCCCCTCAAATATCTTATTTAAAAGGAGTGTTCGCGACTTTCATTCTTTGATTCCATTCCCCAAAGACAACTCTGAAATTGATCCTAATTTTCTGTCCATTCACCACATTTTCCAGCTGTATCAATAAAATAGCTCACTCCTACAATGATTTAAGTTCTTGTCTGATTTCTAATAACGCTGACTAAGCTCCTCTCTCTTGGGAAGATTTCGTCCCGTGTCTCGCTGTGGAACCGACCTTTTTAATAGAAAAGTGGTTTTGTAATATACATTATTCTGATCTCGCCAGAGAAAGACGTGTATCACTCCTTTCTATGTCTTTGACTGAGAAAATGTTCTTTTGATTAGCTCTGAAGTAAAAGTTTAAGTTCCAAGTTGGACTGCCACTTGTTTCTTTTTATGAAATGGCCCGAATGCAACATCTTTAATAAGCTATTTGCCTACTCTTCTCCTTGCCCAGAAAGCCCAGCAAGTAAAAATAATAAGGGTTTTAATTTATGTGACGGCGGATTAGTTTTACACATACATACACACACACATATATATATATATATATATATATATATATATATGTATGTATGTATGTATGTATGTATGTGTATGTATGTATGTATGTATATATATATATATATATATATATATATATATATATATATATATATATATATATGTATGTATGTATATATATATATATATATATATATGTATGTATGTATGTATGTATGTATGTATGTATGTATGTATGTCAGGTTTGAAAACGTAAAATCAATAATTTAAGATTTTGAGAGCAGAAAACGCAGAGCACGCTTTTAATGCAGGAACGTGAATCTTTAATAACTCATTATAAAAGCACTTAAAGAGTAAGGATTGAGAGAGAGCGTCTTGAGAAAGGGTTGCTGCATGAACCGTCGCTGAGTGGGGGTCTTTGTTAAAGTGGGGATAATAGCCATGCACCACCATGTTTGGTGGTTGACTGTTAAACTATGCAATATACGTAAATAAAGACATTATCAAGATATTATCGTATCTATCACTTGTGTTATGCTTGGCACACACACACACACACTATATATATGTATGTATTATATGTGTGTGTGTATGGGTATATATTCAATATGATAACTCTTAGTCTAGATGTGGATTGTTTAAAACAATTCTAGAATTTTTTATCTGATGGCATCTTATTCGGAATTGAATGCAATTTCTCTTCTACTTTAATGAATACACATTCAATAAATTCAGTGAAAGCATATTATTTTCGTTTTGAAAGCCGTAAGTGTTTTTCTTGTGTATGATAAATAGTAATTTAAACGTGGTTTGTTTAACATATTTTTCAAATTTTTATCTGACCCTTATACATTTGTATTCAGAAGTTACCACAATATTCCTAATAATCTTTTCTTTTCTTTCAGAAACTGCAGCTATTTGATATGATTACTAGCTTTGGTGAGATCATAGTTTTTTACAATGCTGCCCCCGCAGTTTTGTTGTTTCTAGATTGTCCACGATTCCTCGTTTGCTTTGATGAACATATCTTTGATCAATTCAGGGAAAGTTTTTCATTTTGAGAGCTCTAAATGTTCTTTCTGAGTAAGATAAATCGTAATTTAAACGTAGCTTGTTTAAAATTAATTGTTAATTTTTTATCGGATCTTTATATATCCTATTCAGCACTGACCGCAATATTCTTAGCGTTCTTTCTTTTCTCTTTTAAACCGCAGCTATTTGATTTAATTATTAGTTTTGGTGAATTTATAGTTGTTTACAATGTTTTTATCTGCAGTTTTGTTGTTCCTAGATTGCCCATGAGTCTCGCAGAAAAAAAAGAGCTCCAATATTCTAGAAAACATCGAATCACTGGCCGGCTCTGGAATAAATTAAGGACACTGATGAAAGAAGTATTGATTTCATTGCTTCTTTTTGTTTTAACTTTTGGAATTAAACGGCTTAATTAACTCGACTAAGTCTATGAACCCTGAGGGCATTGAAACTTCAAAGTTAATTAATTTGGTGAATAGAACTATGATGCGTGAATAAAAGCTCTATTAAACCAAAAGTTTTTTTTCTCGTTTGTCAATATTAAATTTTAATATCACCATGACGAAGTATTTTGAAAACCTTTCAGCGCAGTACGAGGTTGATTAGGCTTGGTATTTATATATGGATGGGTTTGTATGTAGATGAGAAATAAATTTCTCCAGAACTTTCAGGCAATCTTTTATATTAGAGGACAGCAGTAAACAGTATATACCTGTTTTTTTTTTCTCGTTTGTCAATATTAAATTTTAATATCACCATGACGAAGTATTTTGAAAACCTTTCAGTGCAGTACGAGGTTGATTAGGCTTGGTATTTATGTATGGATGGGTTTGTATGTAGATGAGAAATAAATTTCTCCAGAACTTTCAGGCAATCTTTCATATTGGAGGACAGCAGTAAACAGTATATACTGTCGTGTAGTCCTCGTATTTATTTGAGTATTAACCTGTGATCAAATGTATAGTGGGATTTTATTTTGATTGCGTTGTGTAAAAGTATTTTAGTAATAAATTTAACCACAGGTTCTGAGAAACTACAGACATAATATATGAAACTAACTAAAAGCTAAATTAACAGCATCCGAAACTACTCCTCTCTTCGTCTCGACTTCCGAACCTCTTCTGTCGGACTCATCTCTTCGTCTCGACTATCGAACCCCTTCACCTTTTTTGGGACTTCCGAACACCTTCTCAATTTTTAGATTTTTCTTATTTTATTAATTTCAACCTTGTCCTCTCTTCCTTCTTATCGTGCAATCGGAATAGTTATAAGAATCTCATTGGTCTGTTTAAACCCTGTCTTGAGACCGCCAACGTGAAACACCTTATCCCTTCTAATTGGGCACTGTTCCTTAGGGACTCATAAATACTCCACAAAGGTACATTCTTATTTAATTTCAAGTACGGAGACGGGATTCTAATCTGGGACTGGGATCAGAACCCCGCCCGAGACCACCGTACAAGACAACAATATCCGTAGAATATAATTTTATGGTCCTCTGTCTTTTTACAAAGATGTGATGAGGTCAGATTTAGATCCCGAGCATTTTACTTCTTGTATGAATGAATCAATTATATTACAGATCTAAATCGCCTCATCACGTACATCCTGCACAAGTACGGTGACTATGCTTAATGAGATCAGTTTGGGACACCGTGATTTTGATAACAATAACCGATTGATAACAATAAATGATATGCAAAATTAGATAAATTTACCCCCCTCCCTTAATTTACACGTACTAAATTTCAAAACAAAATGAAAAAACACATCTTATATTTATGTACTGTATATTATCCTTTGAAAAATAAGAATTGTACACATAATTAAAAACAATTGATCAATTGTTGACTGTCTATAATTTTTTCTAAGAAATTCATTGATAAATTGTTAGACATATCGACAAGCTGCATGGAAGCGAGCAAGGCATAAAATGTGAATACGCTCCTTCTCAGTTCCGATAAGAATGTGTTAGGCTTGATTAGGCTTGGTATTTATATATGGATGGGTTTGTATACAGATGGGAGAAATATTTCTCCGGAACTTTCACGCAATTTTTTGTAGAAAATGACAGCAGTGAACAGCATATACCTCCCACGTAAATCCTGCACAAGTATAGTGGACTCCGCTTATTGTGATCAGTTTGGGACACCGGGATTTTGATAATAATAACCGATTGATAACAATAAACGATATTCAAAATTAGATAAAATTAACCCCCCTTAATTCACACGTACTAAATTTCAAAACAAAATGGAAAAGCACATATTATATTTATGTATTGTATATTATCTGTTGAAAAATAAGAATTGTATACATAATTTTAAAAAATTTGATCAACTGTTGACTGTCTACAATTTTTTCTAAGAAGCTCATTGATAAATTGTTCGTAATCGTAATCAACCCGTCATGACGATTTAAAATTTCGATCTTTTGTTTTAATGTTAAATCATTTCACTTTCTGGCTTCCTTATCGACAAGCTGCATGTAAGGGAAAAAGGTATAAAGTGTGAATACCCTCCTTCTCAGTTCCGGTAAGAATGTGTTAGGCTTGATTAGGCTTGGTATTTATTTTTGGATGGGTTTGTATATAGATGGGAAAAATATTTTTCCAGAACTTTCAGGCAATCTTTTAAATTAGAGGACAGCAGTAAACAGTATATACCTGCCCAGGTAAATCTTGCACAAGTACAGTGGACTCCGCTTAATGTGATCAGTTTGGAACACCGTGATTTTGATAACAATAACCGATTGATAACAATAAACGATATACAAAATTAGATAAATTTACCCCCCCTTTAATTCACACGTACTAAATTTCAAAACAAAATGAAAAAACACCTTATATTTATGTACTGTATATTATCCTTTGAAAAATAAGAATTGTATACATAATTAAAAAAAATTGATCAATTGTTGACTGTCTACAATTTTTTCTAAGAAGCTCATTGATAAATTGTTCGTAATCATAATCAACCCTTCATAACGATTTAAAATTTCGATCTTTTGTTTTAATCTTAAATCATTTCGCTTTCTGGCTTCCATATCGACAAGCTGCATGTAAGCGAGCAATGCATAAAATGTGAATACGCTCCTTCTCAGTTCCGATAAGAATGTGTTAGGCTTGATTAGGCTTGGTATTTATAAATGGATGGGTTTGTATATAGATTGGAAAAATATTTCTTCAAAACTTTCATACAATTTTTTGTACAAAATGACAGCAGTAAACAGTACATAGGTGCCCAGGTAAATCTTGCACAAGTACAAAGGACTCTGCTTAATGTAATCAGTTTGGGACACAGTGATTTTAATAACAATAACCGACTGATAACAATAAACAATATGCAAAATTAGATAAATTTAGCCCCCTACCTTAATTCAGACGTACTAAATTTCAAAACAAAATGAAAAAACACACCTTATATTAAAGTACTGTATATTATCCTTTGAAAAATAAGAATTGTATACATAATTTTTAAAAAAATTAATCAATTGTTGACTGTCTACAATTTTTTCTAAGAAACTCATTGATAAATTGTTCGTAGTTATAATCAACCCATCATGACGATTTAAAATTTTTATCTTTTGTTTTACTGTTAAATGATTTCGCTTTCTGGCTTTCTTATCGACAAGCTGCATGGAAGCGAGCAAGGCATAAAATGTGAATACGCTCCTTTTGAGTTCCGATAAGAATGTGTTAGGCTTGATTAGGCTTGGTATTTATATATGGATGGGTTTGTATATAAATGGGAAAAATATTTCTCCGGAACTTTCACTCAAATTTTTGTACAAAATTACAGCAGTGAACAGCATATACCTGCCCAGGTAAATCCTGCACAAGTACGGTGGACTCCGCTTAATGTGATCAGTTTGGGATACCGTGATTTTGATAAGAATAACCGATTGATAACAATAAACGATATGCAAAATTAGATAAAATTAACCCCCCTTAATTCACACGTACTAAATTTAAAAATAAAATGGAAAAACACATTTTATATTTATGTATTGTGTATTATGTTTTGAAAAATAAGAATTGTATACATAATTTTAAAAAATTTAATAAACTGTTAACTGTCTACAATTTTTTTTAGAAGCTCATTGATAAATTGTTCGTAATCATAATCAACCCAACATGACGATTTAAAATTCCGATTTTTTGTTTTGATGTTAAATCATTTCGCTTTCTGGCTTCCATATGAGACAAGCTTCATGGAAGCAAGCAAGGCATAAAATGTGAATACGCTCCTTCTCAGTTCCGATAAGAATGTACTAGGCTTGATTAGGCTTGGTAATTATATATGGATGGGTTTGTATATAGATGGGAAAAATATTTCCCCAGCACTTTCACGCAAATGTTTGTACAAAATGACAGTAGTGAACAGCATATACCTGCCCAGGTAAATCCTGCACAAGTACAGTGGACTCCGCTTAATGTGATCAGTTTGGGATACTGTGATTTTGATAATAATAACCGATTGATAACAATAAATGATATGCAAAATTAGATAAATTTACCCCCTCCCTTAATTTACACGTACTAAATTTTAAAATAAAATGAAAAAACACACCTTATATTTAAGTACTGTATATTATCCTTTGAAAAATAAGAATTGTATACATAATTTAAAAAAATTGATCAATTGTTGACTGTCTACAATTTTTTCTCAGAAACTCATTGATAAATTGTTCGTAATCATAATCAACCCTTCATAACGATTTAAAATTTCGATCTTTTGTTTTAATGTTAAATCATTTCGATTTCTGGCTTCCATATCGACAAGCTGCATGGAAGCGAGCAAGACATAAAATGTAACACTCCTTCTCAGTTCCGATAATAATGTGTTAGGCTTGATTATTCTTGATATTTATATATATATGGGTTTGTATATAAATGGGGAAAATATTTCTCCAGAACTTTCACTCAATTTTTTATAATAAAGGACAGCAGTAAACAGTATATAGCTGCCCAGGTAAATCTTGCACAAGTACGGTGGACTCTGCTTAATGTAATCAGTTTGGGACACCGTGATTTTGATAACAATGACCGATTGATAACAATAAACGATATGCAAAATTAGATAAATTTACCTACCCCCTCTTAATTCACAGGTACTACATTTCAAAACAAAATGGAAAAACACACCTTATATTTATGTATTGTTTATTATGCTTTCAAAAATAAAAGTTGTATACATTTTTTTAAAAAATTGATCAATTGTCGACTATCTACAATTTTTCTAAGAAGCTCATTGATAAATTGTTCGTAGTCAAAATCAACCCGTCACGACGATTTAAAATTTCGATCTTTTCTTTTAATGTTAAATCATTTCTCTTTCTGGCTTCCATATCAACGAGCTGCATGCAAGTGAGCAAGGCATGAAATGTGAATACTCTCCTTCTCAGTTCCGATAAGAATGTGTTGCCTTCTGCTTATCTGACAACCACTGACCGCCAGCAGGTTGTGTGTATTTCTGAAATATTCCAGGAACGGGTAATTTCCCAATCCTTTGTTCATTCCCCGTTTCTCTAGTTTGAAGAGGAGAATTCTCGGAAATTCAAACAACACTGAAGGGAAAGAAAAGAATGTGTTCCTTCTGAGTACATTGTGAATATTCCTTTGCCAGTTAGTTCAAAAACTGATCACATTAACCGATGCATAATGATCTCATAAAGCTATAATTTTCACATACAAATGAATAGAGAAATTCCGGACCAAGTGATTTCGATAACAATAAGCGATTGATAACATTAACCGCGATCACATTAAGCGGAGTCCACTGCAGTCACTTTAGCTAAAACAAAATGATAATAGAAGGTAATAATAAAGAATGAAAAGTTTCATTCTAAGATAATGTGATGTTGGATTTGTAACGGGAAAAAATTACTAAGTCCATGTGAATTCGTGCTTTTCAAACCAAGAGAACGAATGTTAACTACGTGGATAGATCAGCCTGGAGGGAAATGGCAAAAGTAATACAGTGAAAGAAAAACAATATAAACATTGAAAACAATACAAATATTCACAATAACAATAATAACAATATAAATATTCAAAATAATTTTATTGTGATTGAATGAAATCTATTGATATTTTTACTAAATAAATATTTCACTTGATCTTGTGTAATAAATAATAAAATTAGGACTTGTTGCCACCCATAGCATAAAAAATCAAGATGTGTAAATATTCAATTGGGAAAATATTTGAACTAAATAATTATCTTAAAATTAAATAAAACCCATCCTAAAATGAAATGTAATATTTCGTAAAAAATCACTTGTCTATCACAGCTTGTAATCTTTTTAACATTGATTCTACCAACTTTTTGGTTTGATTCGACGGTATATTTTTCCCATTTCTCAAAAAAAAAAAAAGAAAAAAAAATTGTATATATTTTCCTATCTTTATGTTCCAAAAACTACCAGAAGTTGTCAATAAAGTTGAGATCAAGGGATTAAGGAGAGGGGGTGTTAAGTGTTCGGGGAACTTAACACGGTAGAAATTCTCTTGTAAGCCTTTCTATACGGCCGAATGGTTAGGCTGTTGGCCTTCGGATTCGAAGTTCTTGTGTTCGAGTCCGATTGTGGCATGGATATTCGTAGCTGTTCGAAATCGCCTGTAAGCAGTAGGACCTGGTCCTATTAATCCTCGTGTTGCAAAAATTGACCATAGTGCTCCACACCAAAACTATATGTTTAAGGTCATTATCTTGTTGCAACAAAAGTCATCTTTAACACTAAAACCGAAGTAGGGGTTATTTTGATCCAAAAACTATTTAGTTTTCTTAACAATTTTTTTTTCAGATAGTAATAACAAAAATAATTTAATAATCATTAAAATGATCTTTTTTGACAAAATGACTTTGACAAAATTTATCCTCAGAAATATTTTTATACAAGTTTATATCATCTCTGATACTAGTATCTGAAAAAGTGTTTGTTAAGTTAAGATAACATAAAATAGTTTTTGGTCAAAATGGCTCCTCCAACGGTTTTAGAGTTAACATCTAATTTTGATGCACTTGGAAAATAAAATATCTCGTTATATCGCTACATATATTCTCGCATTCAGAATTTCCCCAATTGCAGTCAAATTACCAAGTCCATTTCACTCCATACTACCCAATACTCACACCACTAAGGCTGTTCACACATTTTTAGACGATGCATATTGAAGTCCCAAAACTAAATTACATATTATTTTTGTGTTTGAAATATTCTATTTGATAGCCCTCATTCTGAACTATCTTGCGATACCGTAATTTACAGGATAATAATGCCTTTAGAAGTGTCAGAAGTGGTAGTATATCCCATTACTCCTGAACAGCTTTCCAGTTATGGGTTGTGGGACGATGTTTGGATTATGGAGATTTTAAAAGTCCGAAAGCACAAAAATCCATAGGTGATACATTGGGAGATTTAGTAGGAATATCAGTGAAGGGTATGGCATTGATACCGGTTATTTGTTCCGTTTCTTTTAAGAAATTTACAGTGGATTTTCAGGTGGGACTGCTAGCTTTGTCTTGATGGAGTTCCACAGATTGATGGCACTGCGGGTAAAGTGGTGGTATTTCATTCAGAAAAAACAGCAATGAAGTATGTTCCTGATAGAATTTGGAGTTAATCTTGACATTTTTCAACTCTCTTTATTTTTTATCTTGCAATTATATGAAAAACCAGCAACAATCACGAATCCCTTAGAAAATTTTTCTTTCGACTTTTCGAACCATGTACTTAAATGTTTCTCTCCCCTTTTATAATAAATGGCTCTTTATTTGTTGCAGTCATTTAAATACACCCATGATTCATCTATTGTAACAATTTTTTTCCATTTCTTTTTTTTTTTTTTGATAAATTGTTTTGGATATATAGTTTTGTTTATAGTGGACACTGAGAACTTGAATGATTTTGCATCTGTCCTTTGACTAGTGGGATTTTCTTTTAACATCAAACAACGTACCTTTGCAATAGTTGAAGATGTTCCTATTTTACTTTGAGACTTGTTTGGAATTTTTGTCCCACTTGAGACTCTATTTTAACATTTTTTTTCTTTATTTTGGGCGATATTATCTATCGACGCGCTAGATATCACAAAACTATAAATCTCACATCGTTTTGGGGTAAAGGAATATGAATACTTCGGAAAGAGCAGCCTTCGAATATAGCCTTCGAACCACTGCTTCGTTGAAAACGTCATTTTGAATAAAAACAAACCTCTCATGCCGCAGACAATAATTTTGACTTTTAAAAATATACTATAATTGCAGTTATTTATTTTGTAACAAACAATTTTTTAATACCGCTAACAAAAATAGTCTAAAAAATGTGCGAAAAGCCTCTGTATGCTTTACCTTATTCGGACGTACACTTTTAGAATTTTTGGGGCCGCTTTACTTTTTTCCTCCAAACAGTCTTGTTGCCATTGGATTTTTCAAAATTTTAAGGCTTATTTATATATTCTTTTGCTAAATAAAATCTCTTCTTTCGATTAGTCTGTCTTATACACAGTTTTTTTCTTACACCCCTGCATTTTTATCCGAATTTATACTGGTAATTTCTTACAGTTCCAGGTGTCTCTACAAACATCCAAACAATATGCAATGTTGTTAAATATTTCTAAACTACTTAAAAAAAGATTTTTAAAGTTATTTTTTAAAAAAGGATTTCTTACTGACCTCTCAATCAGTCTTCTTTTTAAAACTTTTGATCCATCTCCTGTCCTCTTTCTATTTTCGATAGTTGATTTATATTTACTTATCCCTTATATAATAATAGCCTAAGTTTTCTCTCCATCTGTCTTCGAATTTATGAAGCAGTTGGACAGTGAATTGATAGAGGCATCCATATTGGTTTCTTTATACGGTTAGCAAAATTCAAACAACAGCGGTTAGCAAAATTCAAAGCGAATGAAGTTTACCTTCTCCTAAACTATTGATCCGATTCTAAAATAAATTGGTATAAGTATGCTTCATATCTCAGCAGAAAATACTGTTGCTTTTAAAACGTTCGAAATCCACCCCCTCCTCCTTTTCGAGCGTTTAATGCTATTATTTCAAGCCTTATTTTCTCCGGATAATAGCAGGCGATTAAATTTATCAATTTATTTCATAATTAGATAAAAACAACATTTCTTTTTGGCATTATGACATCATTCCTTTAACGATCTCATTTAATTTTTCTTATTTTAAATTATTTAAATATCGTCTGCATTATTTTCATACGTTTTATGACTAACTTAGATATTACGTAAGTAATTTTCTTTTATATTTGGCTTTAATAATAGATTAGGTACATACACTGTCTACCAATAAGTATTTGGACACTTATGCAAATGACGATATCTGCGGTCCTGAGGTACGTCACGGCCTCGGCCGGTATACATCGTGTAGGAAACAACATTGGCATTAGTCACATGCAAGATGCCGCGCAGTTCGGAGCTCTCTGATTTCGAGAAAGGTATAATCCCAGAGCCCAGACCTGAACCCTATAGAGAACCTCTGGGACGATTTGGATCGCCGAATTAAGGGATGCACTAGCCGTTCAAAATCGGTGAAAGAACTTGTATGTCTACTCCAAGACGAGTGGAAGACAATACCACTAGCTGTAATACTTCTGGAAAGTATGCCCCAGAGGGTTCACGCCATAATTGCTTTTCGTGGAGGCTCTACCAACTATTGATTTTGAATAAAGTTAGTTTTTATTTTCTATCATAGGTGTTAAAATACTTATTGGTAGACAGTGTATTTCATAATTTTAAATTTGATCATCGATTATTTCTTGTTGCAATGAAAATATTTTCAACGGTATTAACAACAAATTCTTTTCATAAAAAGTTTAGTAAATATACTAAACTAATAAATATCTAGCGTTAAAAACTAATAAATATCTAGCGTTTAATAGGACTAATAAATATCTAGCGTTTAAGCTACATATCTTCGAAAATTAAGAAGTTAGTTTGTTTGTGTTTTTTATACATAACCACACAGTTTGGAACTACCGGGGGCATTCAAACAGCCTCATCGCTGATCGGTGATCGATATATCACTGATTATCGGGAGTCTTAAGAGGAGTATGAACTTTAACAAATTATTGAGTGTGTATCAGATAATTCTCGGCAATAAAACAAACCTGCCTCATAGGGTACTTACATCCTGAATAATTAGAAATTTTACTGATCCCGTCATATGACGGGCTATATGATAGTCACATAATAAACAATCCATAAACTGAATTATAAAACTTTTGCAATTTCATGATTAGTGTAGCCATTATTCCTTAAATTCACAATTCTAGCACGCACTAATAAAATCAAATCATTCTGCTCTCTAAATATTTAAAATACTAAATTTACGATTAAAAACAGGGAATTAGAATTAATGAAAGAAATAGAAATTTCTAAAAAAATTCATTTATTTGCTTTTCAGTAAATGAAATCAAATTTCAACCTTTTTTCAATAGTTATTCAAATGTTTTTCCCCTTTGAAATTTGCCTAATTAATTTTGTTTTTCATCGTTGTCAAGGTTACGTGATAGCAATTTTTGATTAAATACATGCAGCAGTTGTGAAGCAGTTATATAATAGTTTAATTTATACTATTTGAAATAAAATTATTGCATAAATATATTTCTCAAATGCTTTTCTCTTCTGTAATTGAAAAATGTTTGTTTTATGTATGTTTATGGCCTGTTTTCTTTTCAAGCATTTTTTTAATAATCTACTGTTTTCAATAGTTTAAAAAAACTAAAAGAGCCGCGGAAGCTTAGTTGGCAAAGGCAACACTATCGTTATTAGAGTGTTTCTTGATCGGATCCCGATCCGGCTTGAGATCCGCTTTGTTCGTTAATGGTGACTGGGGCACGTAAAATATGTTCGTGGTCACAATGCTATCCAAGTTCTCAATCAATACCTCTTGTGATGGCAGGCCAAATGTATGGGTCTTCTGCTTGGTCCCTGCTTCAAAATTACGAGCATTCACTTGAGCAAAAGTCGTACTTCCACCCTTGAGTTGCTCGTTAAAACGAAAGGCGCACCTTTTTGCCTTAACCCTTTAGCAGACGGTGGTTTCGTAGCAAAACCACCTATGAAACATCTTTTTTTTTAAACTTTACTTTTTGGATTAATTTACTTTATCTTTTTATAATTATTTACGGCTCCAATCTAATACATCTGTGATATATGGAAGCTAATGGTGTAGAATCAAGACTTTTGAAATTTAAAAAAAAAAAAAAAAAAAAAAAAAAAAAAAAAAAACCTTTTGGAGACATGGATGAGTTTTCGATTATATATATATATATATATATATATATATATATATATATATATATATATGTATATATATATGTATGTATGTATGAATATATGTATGTATGTATATATATATATGTATGCATATATATATATATTTATATATACATATTATACATTTTATATATTAAAAATACATTATATATTTTATATATTTTACATATTTTATACATTTTATATATACATATTATACACTTTATACATATTATATTTTTGATATTTTAAATATATAACAGATGATAGTTCTACGTTTGACTTATTTATTTCTTTTTCTATTGAAATATATGTATTTAAACTTTGTGTACTTCAGAAGTCAGACTCAATTTATCTTACTTATGACCTCAAATAAAAGTATCTGTACAAACAACACTTTTAAGTTGTTAAGCTATTTATTTATTATACCAGTTTAAGGATTATCATTTATTGTTCTTCCAGCATAGTTCATCTTTTAAAAAGACATAATTTTCAAGCTGTACAAGGTTAGGGGTTAGTCAGTTAAACCACTTCTCAAACCCTAATTTGGTATCTTCTAAGGCAAACCCTTCTAAGGAATGTAAAGAAAATTTATATACTTTACATATACAAGACTTATAGATAACATTTATAAACAAATTACATTAAATTCCCATGAATTTATTTTGGTGACCTTTAAAGGTTAATATGAGTAGCTTATAGCTCAAACGGGCTTGGGTTGACCAAGTGGTATCAAAAACAACAACACAACAACAAAGAATTGCAAACGGAACAATTAGAAATCTTGTTTTAAAATGTTATTGGTTTTAATAAACACGAGATTATTTGCAGTAGATCGTTATATACGATCTAGTACATACAGAGTATCTCAGACAGAAGTCCAGAAAATCTAGTCTATTTAATACAGATCTCTAGAGGCTGTTCATTGTAAATCCATGACACCTCTAAAAGACCCCTGGTTTGATCAAAGTTGTGCGATAATGAAATCGGGAGAAAAGGGTAGACTACTTTAATTTTACTTTAACAGTTAACTGTATAACATCTGTCTTTTCATTAGTTTGTCGGATGTTATTACTCGTATCTCGAAATCACAAGCGAGGATAAACAAACGAGATTACACGCTCAGCATATCTTATACTCAGCTGTGTTTCCTCCTATTTTTCTACCGCTAAATCCATACACTAAAGACAATAAATTGAAAAAAGAGAGTAAAATACATTCAGAAACATATTTTAAAATGCTACTTGAATTCAATTTATTCTTTTTCTGCAAATAAATGCAATGTGTCCCATGCCAACTTCCTGCACCTTTTTTCACAGATAAATTTAGGTTTTATCCTTTCTATTTGGACAGTCAGCACTCCTTTTTAAATACTCCTTACTATATTTTGCATGGCGCCCTGAAAATAAAACGTTCTTTAATTGAGTCACTGAAAATGTTAGCGCTTTTTTCTAAACGGTGTATCATTTAAGATTTTCGTAGATTCTTACAAACATATCTTATAGACATTATATTCCAAATAAGAAATAACACTTTTTGTAACGCATGTATTTATCTTATCATTGGGAATTTCATAAGAGTGTTTTTCCCAGACATCCAAACTTAGAATTGGATTTTTCTAGGAACCGTTTTGTTATAGTACCCCTTCCTTCGAAACAGCTTCTTCCATTTCTTCATCCATTCCGATTTCAGCTAATGATTCATAACTACTACTATTATCCTCATAATCTCGTTCTGAAATTCTTTGCTGAAAATGTTGTAACCCAAAGACTCAATATTGTATAACTTCCTTAAATTTTGCAAATTTCTTTTCTTTGCTCATCATAACTATGATAATGCGCCATAACAAAATGATTTCAATTAAGGGTTATCACATACCTATTTCGAAATACACTATACGATATATATATATATATATATATATATATATATATATATATATATATATATATATATATATGTATATGTGTGTGTGTGTGTGTGTATATATATATGTATATATATGTATATAAATATGTATGTATATATATATATGTATGTATATATATATGTATGTATATATATATATGTATGTATATATATATGTATGTATATATGTATATATATATATATATATATATATATATATATGTATATATATGTATATATATATATGTATATATATATATGTATATATATATATATATATATATATATATATATATGTATATATATATGTATATATATATGTATATATATATATATATATATATATATATATATATATATATATATGTATATATATATATGTATATATATATATATATATATATATATATATATATATATATATATATATGTTTATATATATATATATGTATATAGATAGTATATATATATATATATATATATATATGTATATATTAGACATATATATGTTAAATATCTAGAACAATATATATAGATATATCCTGAAACCTCAGGCGTGTATATACAATATGGTAGACGTCATATATTTCAGCAAGAATGTTTCCCGAAACTCCATATATAACAAATAAAGAAATATATATATATGTATTTCATTGGGATTGGGAAGAAATTATATAAGATTGATGGAAGAAACATTAAAATCTGAACAAACAGAGGAATTATCCTGAAACCTCAGGCGTGTAAACAATATGGTAGATGTCATATATTTCAGCTAAGAATGTTTCCCGAAACTCCATAGGGGACCGTCAACAAATTAAAGAAAAACGTATATGTTTCATTGGGATTGGGAAGAAATTGGGATTCAAGATTGGGAAGAAACATTAAAATCCTCTAAGCGGTTCGCACGTACAATACAGCCAAACCGATGATGTCTTCAAAGCAATTGTCCCGTACAATTTTCGACCTCCAAAATATTCCGAAAAAGGATGTAATGTACATTTCTGCCAGTGTTTTCCCTATGGAGTTTTCAGGTAGGAGGGTCAGGTCGATTGTTTAGGAACTGTACACCTACTCTCTGAGGCACAAAGACGCTAATAGCTTTTCATGGCTTTGTGAATCTCTATTTCGAAGTATTTCGTTTGCGATAACAGATGTATCTCTAATTGCACCACTTAAATAGCTTGGATGACTTTCGTAAAAGAGATAGAAATCATTCTCTTAAAGAATCTTTTTATTTGTACTTTTAGAACCCATTATTTCTTATGGGATGATCTTCGAGACTTGACGAGCTTTATGTGTATTAAAAATTAACAATCTATAATGTCTATTTATATATCTATTTATAACCGGAAGTAAAGGGACAGTAACGATGGTGGGTTTCCCGTATTCCAATCTAGTCGACAAAGGGTGTAGTAAAAAATCATAGAACACTTTGGTCACTGACACAATGAAACTTTAGCGTATTTTGGGAGACTTTTTTCCTCGATGTGTACCACTCGGAAGGTTAAAGAAAGTGGAGCGATGAGCATGTCATAACCTGCTGCAATATTTCTGGGTTAAAATAAACTGAATTCGAAGAAATTTTTTAAAAAATCAGCAATGTGACACTAAACGTTAATTTTGAAATGATTTTTCCATTACACTTACAGGATGAATTGATTATACGTTATGTATTCACTAATAGATAAGCAGATAACAAGGATATAGATAAAATTCAACATAATTTTAATATTTGGTATAATTAACTGTTATGGCATAGGAGACATTCAGTTTTTTTTTTCTTGTAAAAGGGTTCAGTGGAACAGAAAACGATGGGAAAACCTCTGGTTCTAACAAACCAATCATCCAAGAAATCATTACTCATTAAGAGAATAGACGAGTTTCAAAAATAGCTTTCAGAAAAGAAAAAATTCAATATTTTCTACCATAATAGGGTAAGACAGAGATGAAATTGCATTACAACCCATTCCCATTAAACTTCATTGAAAGTTGCTTATAGCCTCTTAAACTTATTTCTTTATTTATCCTTCTTTTTTTTCCCATTTAGAGATAGATTTATAGGATTTGTCGGTCACTATTAGAGTTTGTTATTTCTCGGTATTTTCCTTATCCTAGGATTCTGGAGTATAATTTATTCTTTTCCCGATATAGATCTTATTCAGTTTAAAATATACATTATATACAAAATAAACTTCGAAATGAGTAGGTATTGTTGATTACTTTTACTGTCTTTTAAAAACTCTTTAATCTTTATTTAGGGCTCAATAAAATAGAATTTTCGTGATTACTTTGTGCGTTAAATGTTTTTTTTTTTATTTTGCAAAGAAGCATTACAAAAAAGATTTGAAGTAGAAGAAAAGGGGTTTCGAAGCGAATTGGAAACAGTTCTAACCCTCATCGGATCTCGCCATTTCTGTTTGAAAGGGCGAGGAGAAAAGATCGCCTAATGAAAGGGATCATTTGATCATTTTGTCCTCTCCCCGTCATGATTCTTGAATGTGATACATTTTATGGTTGGCTGTATTATGCATTTACTCGAGGATGTGCAGTGATGACTGTAATTCCTCTACATCACAAAAATATCTCGTAACACCGCCTATCTAAGGTATACATATGTAAAAATAATGTTAAGTTGGCATAGTGTTTGAGAAAGATGAAATTAAAACTCATTAAAAAACACATGGAAAATAGGTCTTGATTAAATGATTTTATACGAATAAATAAGTGCCTAAGGAATACAACTGGAATCAACTTATCATTTGCAGATATCGAAGACTGCTTTCGAGTCGGCGTCGGTCCTAAAAAAATGGCGAAGATTTTTTTTAAAAGGGTTCTCCCACAAACCATGGATTCCAGCCGTTCACCTTCTACTCTTCAGGTAACATCCTTGTTCGCTCAAAAAAAATCAGATTGCCCCGTGGAGAAAAAACAGGGGTCCACTCCCGAACGGAGGGGTCAGAAAAAGGTCAAACCAACGGGTTCTTCTATTAGTTGGGAGAAGTCAAGTTTCTTTCTAGTTCAGACCATACTTTTAACGATGAAAAATCTAAAAAAAAAAAGATGAAATAAACTGATTGTTACAACATACTTTTTAATAAAAACTGTAAAATATAATTTCATCACTTGGAGTGCTAGAGTTTTGTGTATTCAATCGATTCTGTTCCTCATTTAGGTGCCACGCGTCATCAAGAAGTGCTGAAAATTACATTTATTACATTTCTGTGTTAAGGTTATTGTACTGCTAAGTTTATTTTTTCAACTTCATCATTCCATTAATAAATATAATATCCAAGATGAATCAGTGATGCTTTATTTCCATACATAATAAAGCTCCTTAAAGGGTAAGTTTTTTTCAATTATTTGTATTTCATTGCCTATGATGAAGGAACAATTTTTTACAACACAGTACTCACCATTCGATTTTTACGACACATTCTGAAAATGATTTTGACTCCAAATGTTTATGCTTCGAAACTGGGTGTATATATTGTTAGCATCTATTAAAAAGACAGTAAATCATTTTATAGGTAATATTTTTCATACACTTCTGTGCAAGACTGATCTATGACCCACACTTTTTTATGCTGCCTTGATTTGAGAATCGGTGGCAAACCTTCATATTCAAAAGCTGCAAACAGTGAAAAAATAAAAATAAAACAAAAATACTTCGGTCATTTTGCAGGGCTACCTGGTACCATACCAATGAATAACTACATCATGATACTGATATGGATACTCTTAGAGCAGCCATCAGGAATCTTGCATTTATCTTTTGTGGAAACTAGTACAAAGTAAGAAATGAAAAAATAGCAAATCAATAGCACAGTCTTACATCCTTTTATTAAACCTACTCATTTATAATCTCATTGACGTCGATGCATCGTTCTGAATTCTGCACGGAAATTTATTCGAATTTGATTTATTTTTATCATAACTTCACACTTTTTAAATCTTATTTAAACAAGTAATAATAATAATTTCTACTGTAATTATATATTTTTTATGTCCTGAGTCAATAGAAAGTCAGTATTTTAATTTGTCCTACACGTCTAACAAATTATTACGGTGGATATGGATAGAGCTACTACTCTTTGGTGCCAGGACACTAATTTTTCTCTCTGTCTATGTTTTAGCTTTGACATATTCACTGAAACACATAAGCAAAATATTGTATAAATTGTGTAAAATATTGTGTATAATTGTGTAAAAGAGTTAAATTAAAAATAAATAAAAAGCTATTGCACCCCAAAGAATTAAATTTTTAAGATGAACCCTAAATAGTCTTTAAATTCAATCAGTGAAAGAAAGTCCGCCACCAGCTCTGTTAGGGGAGGTATACAGGGAAATGAAACAGATGATAGCGCTGCCAAATCAGCTACTGATTTCCTCAACTTTCCTCTCCCTTGCAGTGATACTAAAAAATATTTTAAAAGCTGTTTTTATAAAACGTGGCAGAAGGCCTGGGACGAGAAGTCTGATAATAAACTGCATGCCATCAAGCCGAATATCGAGAAATGGCGCACTCTTTCTTCTCGAAAACAGGATGTCATTCTCACTCGTCTCCGTATCAGACACACACGGTACACATATCGCCATCTTTTCTCGGTGAGCAGCTACCTAAATGCAAAAATTGCAAAGTTGACATGTCCGTTAAACACGCCGTCATAGACTGTCCCCTCTTCATTCATCGTCTCCATGTTTTTAACTGTTCTACTCCTGACATCAAATCTCTTTTAAATACCTCGCCACATCCTAAAATTTTTATATTTTTAAAAGCTATTGGTTTTTATTCTCATATTTGACGATGTTTCACTTTTTCTCCTTTTTTTAAAATTATATACGCTTTTCATCGTTTGCTTTGTACCGTCTAGTTTATTTATTTTTAATACTTTGAAATCAATTGATTTTGACCTTGGAAAAACGGAGTATCCTTGTGTTTGGCACAATTTGTCCCAGGTGGATGCAGTCGGTACCTTCGAGAGACAAGGCCTTCTGGCTGAACTACAGAAATGCTGTGACGTCTCGCCGAAGAGGCGACCATATGCGCTTTAACTGAACGTACATAGTACTGTCCACTGGAGTCGCCATTGGACGAACATACCCACGTGTGTGTAATTCTACTTCAAATTTTGGATATTTTACCGTAAAATAAGGTAAGTTTTTATTTATAATTAAGTAACAATTTAAAAATTTGCAATATTAAATGTTTGTTTATGTTATTACAATTTTTCAATAGCTAATTTTAACTTTTTGTTTAAATCATGAAATGTCAATCAAACTTAAAAAGAGATTTTAAACTTATTCAGTTTATAAAATATTTCATTCTATCAATCGCGTAGATTGAAACCAACCAACCAACCAATCTGTTAGGGGAGGTTTGGGGAGGTCCACCATTGATGTCACGATTGGAGTGGAGGATGAGGTGTATCACAATGGGACAATTTGTGACAATCAAGCTCCAAACCGGGCCAAAATATAACTAAGGGGCATCCAGGTTACGGGAGTCCCCTAAACTTTACTTTAGGGGGCACAGTGTTTGACAAGGGGGGAAAGAGTAACCAGATGAGTAACATCACATATTTAGGTTAAAATTTAAACGTTTAAAATTAACGGATTAAATTTGAAGTTATTTTAAAATTACTATAATTTGAAGGTATTTTCATAAATGGGACAACTTTTATGTAATATTTTTCACTTACATTCCTTTCTTTCCGAGAAAAAACATTTGGAGTTGAAATTTAGAATAGCAGCAAAAATTCTTTATTTAGAAGAAACCCCCCCTCCCTTGTCACTTAAAGTTCAATCTATTTTAGAATATTTTGTTTACATAAAGTTAAGGTAAGATTTAAAGCAAAACATATTAAATTCATTTTAAAAATTCCAAAATACTACTGTTTTCAATTGCTCTTTTATATTAATATTTTATTGCTGTTGTATATTAATTAGGTTTTTGTGAGAAACTTTTATTGCATACAAATTATGTTCACTAATCATTATTGCTGTTATATTTATAGATGTCTTTAAAACACATGGTTAACATTTAAAAATAAAATTTGAAATATGATCTATAATGTAGTGTTTTTTTCTGAACTGGACATCTACATTTATATAATATTGCGGAAAATCTGAAAAGAGGTGGGAGATGATATGTTGAAGTGTGACAATTTGTGACACAAGGTAGGAGTGGTCCAAAATATTGAAAAAAGTGTGACATTATTTATGGACAACCCCTTAATTCTTATCTCATAAAATGAAACAAGGGCGAGTCTGCTGTCTAATTTGCTTTCAATGTATTTCTATTATTTTAAGATCCATTCCTCACTGAGTCATCTAAGTAGTCATGCCATGAGGAGGTTTTTAACAGCCACTTTTCTCATACCCTTCTTTTTGTGAGAGAATAATAAAAGTTCCTTTATCTGATTCTAAACTTAATTATATCGATATTTACAGTGAGGACAGTTGAGATCCTTCCTGGAATAATTCAAGCATTAGTAAAGTTGATTTATGTTTCTGCAAAATGGGGAATACCTTCTGCGTTCTATAAGAACAGTTTTTTGCCTCTTGCAATTGCAGTTATTCAGACTATGTTCCAATTTTTAGAGCTAGATTGAAAGCTGTCGGTTGTTTGGACTGTGGTACTATTTGTTTAGTGGTAACACGTACAGTTATAGACTTCCAGATGTTAGTTATATTTATATAACTGAAGTTATTTCCACTGTCTATGCCGTACTCCACTTGGAATCCTCTGATCTCCGAAAAAATCTGCTTCTATATGGACAGCGATATTATTCTCAATGATTTGTCAAATCCCATTAAAAAGCATCGTGTAATGAACTAGATTTCTGTTTTGTTCGGGGAATTGTACAATAGAGGCGCTAAAATTATATTTTGTTGGGTTTCCAGCCAAAAATGCTATTGTGAATGTCTGACAAGTTGTTTCTTAATCGACCTTAAGTAATCTTTGATAAAATTCCTTTATTTTTTGCGGCAAAACACCTGAAACATACAAGTCCATACTAAATTATAGTCTATAACAAATTTTATAACCTGTTGACTTAGCGCTGTTCATAATCGAGCTTACGTTAATGTTACACGTCTTCGTATTGAACATTCACGCCTCACCCATCATCATTTGCTTCTACAGGAACCAAATGCTATATGTGAAAGCTGCAATGTTGCATTAAACATCCGCTATATTTTAATCGATTGTACTAATTTAAATAATCATCGTTTTATTTATTTTTATTTTTAGAAGGTTTATTTTAATGTTACACGATTTGACTGAAAAGAAAACCTCTCCGTAATCGCTTTGCCACTAGGCTTTTAAATTGTATATGATGTTTTAAAACTTTACTCTTTTAACCTAAACTTTATTCCAATGTGTCCACTTTTATCCGTCCCAGATTCATTGTTGTTCTGTTATCGTCATTTTTTATTTACAAAATTTTTACCTTGTATTTTGTGCCGATTGCCTTTAGTTGTTTTTACCTTGCGTTTGGCGCAGTGTTTATCCTTTTCTGGTTTGTTTGGTTTGGAGCACTACTGTCTACTTTTTTGCAACATGAGAGCCAATGAGACCGAGACTACTGCTTATAGTCGATTTCAAATGGCTATGAACATCCATGCCACAAAGGAACTAAACCTACGAACTACGGTACCGGAGATCAGCGTCCTAACCATTTGGCTATCGTTAGGCTACCTTTTTCCGCACCTTGTGAAAAAAATCCTTACTACTCTTTCTAATGTGTTTAGTAAAAAAAACATTATGGAGCTATAAAATATTTTAAAAAAAAAGTTTTTGTGATCTGCATAATTGGCCATGTTGGCAGCCAGTTGAAAACACTTAATATAGACAATATTATCTCTTTAGCTCTTATCTCTACAGTTCTTGTACAAGAAATTGTGAATTGAAAAAACTAAAGCAAAAATTCAAAATTTCCTAGTTATTCTGATACTAGCTGCAGTACCTGGTGCTACCCGGTTAAAGAGATTTGATATTCTGTAAACAGAATAGTAGTAATCGAAATAGTATATGTAATCAAAATAGTCAATTTTAATCTAAAGTTTAAAATCGACTATTTTGATTGTTAGTGAAGAGAAGAAAAAACATTATTTTCAACATGCAGCTTGAGTTTGCCCAATGTTTTACATTTGTATGTACGCAGAGTAAACAAATAAAATATCTGGCTCCATTAATAATAACTAATATCTTCGTTAATTGAAACCAAGGTCATTTAAATTAGTTAGCGACCTTCCTCTCTTCAAAGAAGTCGTGTGCAAAATTTGACCGAGATCGAAACAAAACTTTAGGCGAAATTTCGGGACACATAAACATTCACTCTTCTTTAGTTGTAGACAATTGTAGAGCTTTAGGCTGAAATCTTAAAATTGTTTTCTATCAATATGCAAATGATAATGGATTTTAGCAGCCTACTTTATTATGGAAGTTATACCCAAAAAGCAATCAATCATTTCCTACAAACTCAACAGTCTGAAAAAAATTCTTTATTATAAATTTTACAACATACAAACTGCAAAATTCGAAAAAATGGCCATTATGCCTCCGACGCAGTGTCAACAACTCTTTATAGCTCATTTTCATTTTTTAAAAAAATGTTAAGAAATACACATCAACACATTTATTTGAAAGCTGAATTTTTTAAAGTTTGAATGGTTGCAAATCTAGAATGGTGGTAGTCAATCGATTTCAAGAGCTAACGATCTTTACTGCTGTCGAAATTTTCTTTAGAAGTTCTTTCTTTTTAGTACTTCAATACCAGGTGCATGTTTGTGTTTATAAATATGACAATATCACGTAATTTGTCAGTTTTGCTTCTTATACTGGTGGACAAAGAAAGGAAGAGTTTATTTATGATATCGTAGAAGCAAAGTTCTGGCTGCAGATGAAGAAAATGGAAGAGTTTTGCTTGAAATGAAGCACAGTTGGTTTATCCGTCATCTTGTATCTACATATTCACCGACAGATCACTAATTACTCTTATACGAAGAGTAACGCGTGGGTGTAATGTGCTACATCGATTTTCATTTTCTGAAAGGTCACATGCTACAAAAGGTAGTAGGAGGTGTTAAAATTCCGAGCGGGTGAAAATGACGTCAGTGTGGCGTAATGACTACTGCATGGCGTCGTTGTCAAGTACATATAATCACCATCATTATGCTATTTTCTTTCGTAATGTTCGCTTCGGTTTATTTATTTTTTTTTCTTTCTCTTTTCGCCTTGATTCCATAAAATTTAGTTACACTCCGTCTTCTTTCTCCAAGTCATTTTTCGTCATATCATCGTTTTCATTTTATTTTTACAAAGTGGTGATGCTCATAAATAAGACGAAGTAATTACATCAGTTATGTTTAAAAAGTCTAGTGAAAAATTTATTCGGCACCATGTACCTCGTTTAAAATTGAAAAAAAATGCATACACAGTAATGATAGTAAATTACCCACTCGCAGCATATTTCTTTTTCTATTGAATATACATGCAAAAATATATTATTATGAAGTTTTTAATAAAGGTGTTGGAGCCAGTCTGTCATTAGTACGTTAAGAATTATTGTTAAAAAGTCTCAGCGCTTGGTAGAGAAGAATTGTTAGTTTGAAGACAAGTTTTGTGCATGTCTGTAGAAAACCCGATGATTTTGCAAATTTATTGCCTGGTAGAGGGTGAGTTCACATTACACTCGTTAGGCTAAAAATTGCTTCTCTAGAAGTCTTTCAAGGATAGGAAGCTCAAATTTGTGCCAAACTTGAGACAAACTGGTACAGTTCCAATGTCTCTACACACTTGTAGAATGAGTTGCGGAGTTCGTGACTAAATAAATATATTTTCAACGTGAGAAAAGCAAAACTAACTTTTAAATCACAGTAAGTCGCATTTCTAGATATAAAATTCCTAAATGAAGTAAAATAGTTTTATTTTAGATCTTAATGTTAAGGAATTTTAAATGAATTTATGCAAAATTGCGTTATTAATATAGCAAATAAATCTTTCCTCATAAAATTTTGTTTTTATAAATGGCATTCTATGATTAAAGTTATGACAGCTCCAGGATTGAGCATTGTGTACCACGGTACGGGGCGTTGAGCATGTAGGGCGTGATAATTCCTAATCATAAATTTAAAAATTCGTGCAATTTATACGACTGCAGTAGCTAACACAATAGAAATAAAAAATAACGACAAAAAAATCTACAGAATTGAGTACGAAATACAGAAAAAGGTCTTCTATATTCCTTTGCATTCGGATTCAGTGAATGACGAGACTTCGCTGCCCACTGTTACAGATAGACAAAAGTCCGTTACTTAAGATGGTAGTCAAGGGTTAAAACATATCAAAAACTGCAGTTTTGATATAGAACAATTGCTTTAAAGTCACTAGAGAAAGTATAGTAGATGAAGTCAATGCAGTACTAGCATCCACATACAGAAAATAGGACAATGGGCAAGGTGTGCATGATGTGTTAAACTCATATCAGCAGTTAAGTGTCCGAATGATCATATATCACATCCGATTTGACAAAATGACTCTGCATACTCTGCATTATCAAATGACTCTGCATTATCAAAGATTTGCAGAGAAGAAAACTCTATTGGAACTTCATCATGGCAAAGCAACTTGCCACACCTACTTCGTGGTCAACAACTACCTGGCCTCGAACAACAATACAGAACTTTCCTAGACATTGAACACTGCCGTCCTCAACAGATATTTTTCTGTTCCCTCGAATGAAGATAGTCATTAAAATAACACCGCCATGATATCATAGCCGAGACCTAAGTAGCTTCGACGTGCTACATGAACGATATTCTGGAAAACAGTTACACGTCATTTTCCAATCGTTAAAAACTTGTTGGTAAAAGTGGGACGACGGCGAAGGTCCTTATTTTGAAGTATCTTAAGTGTTTAAACAGATATCTACATATTTTGTTCAGAATTTAGTCTCATTACTTTTTTACAAACTCTGTAAATAGAAGGATGGGGGTGTGACAGTAATTTTGTACAGGACAAAAAATGATCTGGAGCCGGACCTGTCGCAAATTACAGCTCATCACTAAGAACAAGCTATAATATTCAAAGTTGTTTAAATTTCATACTTTTTTTACTATCAGGGGTCCAGATGAACAATAACTTAGATTTAAAACATTCATTAATATATATATATATATATATATATACAACAGAAATGATTCGAGCTTTGATAGGTTAACCTACTGAAGTAAAAATTCTTCCAAAAAGTGGCTCGCTTTCAGAGTGTTATTTAAACGAAGCCTAAATTAAAAATAAAGATTTTCTACGTCCTAATTGGTTGAATTTTTTTAATGGAAAGGCGAGAAAAATAATTTTAATTTCAAATTAATTGCGAAAAGTTTTGTCGTATTCTCTTAACTCGTAACTTAAATAATTGCAAAATGATTGACAAACATTTAAAAGTGAAAAGTGGCAGGGACTAAGAAAATATTCCAACTACATTTTTGTGCAAATGTGATATTTTTGCAAAGTTGTATAGAACGGACAAAGTAGGTATGACAAACACACCTTTTAGAAAAAATTTAGCCTGTTTTTGAAAGTGAGTTTTTTTTTTAAATATATATTTGCATTTTTCTTACCTTAAATTTTATTTATAACTCTCTGGGACGGAATATGATTCATGTTTCTTGTGTTACTTTCATTTAGATTATATGTTTGATTAAATTGCGGTTGATGGCTTGTATTACCTTTAAAAAGTGTATTGTTTTCTTGTTTTCTCCCTTGATTACTTGCACTTGTGGAAAACTGTACTGCTGTATGTTTAGTCTGATGTCTGCGATATATGTTCTTGGGTTTCATCATTGTTTTAGCTGCCAATGTAAATATTGTTCTTGTAAATGCCATCATGATTCTTTCGAAAAAAAGAGATGTTATTTCCTTGTGTCTGGAATGCTACTCTATGAAAGCATAATCTTCTCACATAAAATAACACAGAATTTTCATTTATATCTTTGTTTTCTAGTACAAAGCTGCCTTAAACCAAGCATTTGTCTTAGAGTTTAGTTTTCTACTGGACAATATTTTGAACCAACGATCTTCTAGCGAAATAATACCCAGATGATACTCAGAGCTATGACGATGGAATTAGAATTTGTTGTTTCAAGTCGTACAGTAGGTATTGATACTTCTAATCGTTATCGAAATAGTAAGTTGTGGTTTAACGAGCTGTCAGGTATCAAAAGCAATTGTAGCACTTCCAACTGACGAAACATTGTAATGGTGATAATGCATAAGTAATCCATAAAATATACTAAGTTCCTTAGAAATATGGAACGCTTCAATTTCTATTTTCGATACAGAATGGTGTCACAGAAGTTTTCTTTTATCTATATACTAGAGTTTAAAATTTTCTTTCGGTTCTAAGGTAAGAAAAACGGGTCTAGGTTACTGTACTCGTTTCATATTGTAAACCATTCTTTTGCTTCTTAAAGAAAACTGTTCAGACGACCAAAGTAAGTTACTTCCACAAAAGCAATATAAGATCGTTTTACAAGTTAATAATATCAACTGAGTAACTCAAATGAATATTACGATGAAAAAATAACTTAATGTGTTACCATTTTGTACACGTTGGGCAGTCTTACACTAATCACGTTGATATTATCATTTACAATTGGCTTGCCTACATAATAGGTATTTTTAGATCCGTTTACCGTAAGAATGCATGACCTCTGGAGAGAAGAATTCTGAAATATTCTTATAGTTTAGTTGGATTATTCTGAGGTTCAGAATAAGAAGCCGCTACGCTTAAAATTATTTCTAATCAGAGCTACTTTATTAAACATTTACTGATTGCGGTTTTCTTACATAACCATAGCAAGAAAACTCTTTAAAACAGTTTGAAAAGTATATAAAATTTCTCTTTGGGCGCTACACCTTATTATTTTTATAATTCTCTTCACGGCATTTAAAGTAAAGTTGCTAATATCTTTGATGAAACCAAAATATAATTGATTAACATTTACGGTAGATTCATTTTCGACATTTATCAAAAACATTTTCATAGTATTAAAAGCGTTTTTGTTATCAGTGCTAAGGTATTTAGATCTTTTTCTTTGTATAAGGCACTAGATGGCAATGTAAACTATTCTGACTTCATTTGGGTCGAGAAAATTCATTACATGATGTAAAAAGTCGAGTCTGACTCGAAAACATATTTCTTTTGCTGCAAGTACAATGTCGAGTGTTACAGGATAAGGTTCTAAAATTTAAGAATTACTGTTTACACTTGTTAAAAGGGGCAAGGGACACTGAATTTCACTTTTTAAAATTTTAAATTTTTAAAGATATTTTAAAATGATTATATATATAATATTGTTACATGAAGCATATAAAACACAAAAATCTAGAAAAATAGATTTATTGATTAAAATATGAGACTAATAATTAAAAATTAAGTCGGTTAACAATATTCGCTAAAAACGTTCTTAGTGCACAACATACTAACCAACATTCTAACCAAGCTTTGATTTTTTTCTTTTATCATTAGAATGTATTAAAAAGAAAACTGTGTATCGAATTTCACATATCTTAATATACTTTCTATACGTCATTATTCGCTAATATACGTTACATACGTTATTATACGTTAATATATGTTACTTACGTTAATATACGTTAATATTGAAATAGGAACGTAATGAAAATTACACAGTGTTTTAACTGCAGTTATAAAAGTTTTTTAGCATTAAATGCTTAGAAACGCAAAATACTTTTCGATTTTCAAAAGCAGTCCTAGTTTATTGATAAATGCAATAGTGTCCAAAATTCTGAAAAAGAGAAGACTAAAGTGCACCTGGAACATTTTGAAATTAACAATTCGATACAAATTCGTCAAACTAAAATATATTATATTTAAAAAGGTTTAAAATAAGAATGTATGAGAAAAATACAGATTTTCAGGGCGGTAAATAATGTTATTTGAAAAACGCTTTTAGTTAGTGAAGCGTATACATAACTTGGTTTTTTAGAACAAAAATCACTTCATATTTTTTGTCAAAATCGATCAGTTTGAAGGTTTTTTGTTTCCTTATCTCAATTAGAATTGCTAGGTCGGCAATAAATTGATGTAATTTAAGCATTGAACCAGACTACTGAGGAATTAGGACTGAGAATGGAGAAAATCATTTGGAGAGTAAAGGGTTAACGAGAAGTGAGAAATCATTGAATAAATATTTAAGAGCTACAGAGGGAATGTTGACAAGGTTTTTTTTCCGGGCTCGGTTGCTTCTTATAACTGAGAGTCACATCAAATTCTATACCCCTCAATGAGCTTAAATCTAGAGATACATTGTTTTCTTCCAAAATTTCTCAGCTAGTTGCTGGTCATTTGAGAGGGCATGAAACCTTTACCCTAAAAGTATTCTTTTCTTCCAAAATTCCTCTGGCCAAAGGGCATTCACCATTATTCTGCAAGCTTACATCACTTACAGAAAGAATATCCGTAGAATTACCCAAATCAAGTATTTAAGCAGGCGTATTGACTACAAAAAGAGGAAAAGATAATTTATATAGCAATAAATGTAAATCCACTGTAAGTAAAGCCAAAACGGATAAAGGTTGAACACAGACGACTATTTCGCAACACCGAACCAGTCGCATTATCAATGCGAATGTATATTATTTCTCTATGTAAGACGATGATATCCTGTCTCTTTCATCTGTCTGATTTTACAGTCATTAAATGAGTTTGGTCATAGATAATACAGTTCGTTTGTTTCTGCGAAGTATATGTCGAAGTTCTATCCATTTGCTTCTTACTTACGTTGCCATTTATTTATTGCCATATCCTAGCAAATATTTTAATAACTTCTCGTATGAATACTTTATACTTCTGAATAATAAAAAGTGTCTTAATTGAGTATTCGCTTAGGATCTTCTCTCCAAAGCTGCCTATTCATCTTTATAATATACAAATTCGCAATCCATTACAAAAAAATTTGACTGTTGTCGTATCTTCTTAAACCCTGTTTTCCAACTGGGACGACGTACAAATATGTAAAAGGTTCCTCCCGCAACGCAAAGCTTTTCTCGCATGGACTCTGCCACGAACTGATAAAAAGGCACCACGGCAGTCTTCACATCCGATTAGCTTGGGATCTGTTCAGCTTAGAGGAGTTATACTCCTGACTGAGACGATCTTTCGGGAGCGGATTGTGTTCCGTCCTCCGACACGGAACTGTAGTCGGTGTGGGACCTGGACGAGGACGAGTTCCTAGTGTTGGGGACGGAAAGGCATTGCCTCTCTCCGCCGGCTATGTTGTAGGATAGGGATGGCACCTCCTCGGAAGGACTGGCCTGGAAGCGTACCACGGGAATGGGCTGAAAGAAGAAGAAAAGAAATATCATATTTAAACATACATAATGCATGCTCTTTTTTGATTGTAATAAACACTCTATAGGAATGTCAATATAACTGATGTCAAACTTGCCGGCCATAACTCAGAACAAAGCCGAAGAAAACTCTAATTTAGTATTTAGAACTATTCTCTTTGTGGTAAACAGCATTTTCCAGTGGGTTTGGTCCATTAAAGAATTTGCCGAACGATGGCCGAATGGATAGGGTGCTGGCCTTGGGAACCGGAGTTCGTGGGTTCGAATCCCACTATGGCATGGATGTTCGTAGCCGTTCGGAATCGACTTTAAGCAGTAGGTCCCGGTCTCATTAGCCCTCGTTTTGCAAAAAGTAAACCGTAGCACTCCAAACCAAACCAAAGCCTTAAAGAAATTAAGACTATTGTAAAAACTAGTTGTGCACTTCATTACAATCAGCCTTTTATGTAACAAAAAATTTCAACTTAACGAATATTAAATACACTTGATACGTATTAATTTTGTTACCTTTTGCTACGGACGAACTTTTGCTACCCTTGATAAAAAAAAACCCATGATAAATACATGAAAATAATTCGAAAAGTTTTATCTTAAGTAATGACTACTTTTATCCATTTCATTCTGATTACCTTCTCTAGATGGGGAATGATTGAGTATTATATCTTTGAAAACAGAGTTTATTTGGATGTTGCGTATGTTCATTTTACTATATTTATATTATGCATTCTTTGACTGCATTATTATATTATTATTGTGTGGCTTAGACCAGGTCGGTGTGATAATATGCTTGCTTTATACATTCTTATACCATGCACACTATTGTATTTTTAGAGCTTGAATGAAGTCGTTATTGAAAAAAAAATTTAATTTTAATTTTATGTCAATATTTTTCATAAATTTATCAAGCGTAATTAAAGTTGTTATTGAATTTATATAAGAGCATCAAACACAGTTTTTCGTCTAAAACAATAAAAAGAGTTTAAAAAGAATTTTCAAAACATTCTCATACACATTCTCTGCGCTTTGGTTGTGTAAAAAAATATAGTTGTAAAAGAAAAAACATACAGTGTAAGGTTAACCCCTTCCGGTATGATTTAATAATGAAAAACTGTGCATGAAATAAATATTTAATTTTTATTTAAAAAACTTGTTTCATTTTACAATTCTTACATATTCTTAATTAAAATCCACTTTTTACATAGTGTTAAATAATATCAGAAACAGTAAAATTAAGAAAATATCAAAGCAAAACATTAATAAGGTATACACATAATAGTCTTCAAGCTAGTGGTACTTTTCAAAACAAAGTGCAAAGGAATTCTTAATTGTTTACACCGCCAAGTAGTCTCACTTTTAATTTGATTCTTGTAACACACACGGCATTTCTTAGTAGGTTTTCTTTTATTCTGACTCATTAATTTGGCAATGACTTGTACCAAGAAATTCTAAATAAACAATATGCAATAATGACTTGTGATTTTCACAAGTGATAAAAGTGTTGCCAAATTCAGTACACTAGAAATTTTAAACTAAATTAATTATCATATTTAACAGTAACTTTAATCGCATGACGAGTGTAGCTCGTCATTGTGCGGTATGGAATGAAAAACTAATGACGAGCTAGACTCGTCATTTTACCGGAAGGGGTTAATCAGGTTGTGCATTCAAGATTAATTAAACTTATCAATCTACAAAATATGAATTTGCATACATGTCATCAAATATGTTTTTTTATGAAAAGATGAAGGAAAAAACATTAAGAGAACAACAATAAAAAATGAGCCGGGGTAGCTCAGTCGGCAGAGACTACACTCTCGTAACTGGAGGATTGCAGGTTCGGAACCCGAGCCGGCCTAAGATCCGCCGTGTTCGTTAAAGGTGACTGGGGAACGTAAAATACGTTCGAGGTCACAATGTCCTCCAAGTTTTCAATCAATACCTCTGGTGATGGCAGGTCAATCCTATGGGTCTTTTGCTTGGTCCTTTCTTCTAAATTACGAGGACCCACTTGAGCGAGAGTATTTTCACCCTTGAGGTACTCGTTAAAACAAAAGGCTCACCCTTTGCCTTAACAGAAGCAGCCTCCAGAAGCTGTCATATGCCACTGGCTTGACCAAGTGGCATAAGACAACAACAATAACAGTAATAAAAATATCATTATCTGCAGTTTTTAAAATGTATTAAAAAGATAACCAAACACGGTAATATTAATAAATTAATAATAATCACTTTAGGAGACTTTCAACATAATCTTTTCACTGTACATAGGCAAGAGTGTTGAAAAAGGCTAAAATGATGCTATGAAAAGATGAAGAGTGTAACAAAGAGTTACAGGTCATCGGCTGTATTCCAGTGTACGGTACGCTATTTTGGTGATTTTTTTGGCGTATTTTTGGCGCCATTTCTCGGGCGATACTTATTTTCTCCTTGTCAACTTCACCCTTTCTCTCCCGTTAAAAGATGGTAACCTCGTTCTCTCCTTTGTTTTGTGTGCGTTATTGGAAGTGTTTATGCCTTTGTTGATTTTAATAAAGTGTTTTTTGTCTTTCTAAAATTTTTGAAATTTATTGTTGTTTTGTTGTATTTTCTTGTTTTTGGTGACTATTTTCGGACCACGACTCCATAGAGTTCACGCTGAGTTTCTAGGTCTAGCACGAAGATACATCGACTGCTTGCCATCGGAACATCGTCACTTTTTCCGATTTTGCGATGGCGAACGGTCGGTGTCCCTCT
>CM063501.1:118766777-118789277 GCA_032207245.1 Pardosa pseudoannulata | reverse complement strand
CTAGAAAATATTGTTATAGAAAAGTTATCCTTGTAGGCAGTTTAAATATTTGCGCATCCATTGTTTATGTTAGTAGTGTCCATTGCAGGCTGTATTTAGAGATATATTTTAAATTTATTTAAAAACTAGCAAATAGCCCGTTATATGACGGGATCAGTAAAATATTTAATTTTCCAGAATTGTAAAGTACCCTATGAGGCAGGTAAAAAATGGTTTTTTTTTCTTTGCCTGAGAATTATCTCTTACACGCTCAATAATTTGTTTATCTTCATACTCCTCTAAAGTATCCCAATACTGTGAATGCAATTTAGAACCACGTTGAAATCATTTAGAAAGATAATTCAAAGTTTTCTTAGCTACGTCGAAATTTTCGTTAAGCTCTTCCCAATTTCTTTGTCACAGTAATTAATGAAAATAAAGGAATGAAACTATGTCATTTCCACTACATTCTGGAGGTAGATAGAAATCGTTGTTAATACAGGTGATAAAATTTTCATTGCACCTAAGCATAATCGATGAATTAAATTTAAAATTACCACATATGTACCTAATGAAAGAAAATTATTTACGCAGTATCTAAGTTCAGTGATAAAACATAAAAAAATGCAGACGATATTTAAATAATTTAAAATAAGAAATGATTAAATGAGATGGTTAAAGGAATAACGTCATAATGCTAGAAAGAAATGTTATTTTTACCTATTATTATGTGATAAATTGATAAATTTAATTGCCTGCTTTTAACCTGAGAAATAATAACATTAAACGCTCGAAAAGGGGAGAAGGGGTGGATTTCGAACGTTTTAAATCAATAGTATATTTCGCTGTGATATGAAGCATATTTATACCAATTTATTTTAGAATCGAATCTATAGTTTAGGAGAATGTAAACTTTACTAGCTTTGAATTTTGCTAACCGTAACTCATCAAGAATCCAATATGGATGCCTCTATCCATTCTAGGTCCAACCGCTTCATAAATTCGAGGATAGGCAGACAGATTACTCAGGCTATTATTATATATGGGATAAGGGAACCTCTATCTATCGTTCGGCTTTATTCTCTTTCCTTCATTGATGATTAGATTGATTTTATCTGGAGTTTACAAATTATTAACAATATTACTTTACAATTTAAATATTTGTACATCCATTGTTTATGTACATAGTGTGCATGTAATAGATTGTGTTCAGAGATAAAAATTTTAAGTTAAATTAAATACAGTAAAACCTCAATCTATCATTTCCGCATTGATTGTTCGATCCATTTCATCCCGAATTTATACGTATAGAACGAATGTTTATTTTATACTTTAATCATTTGCTCATCCATGGGGTAGATGTGATAAGTTGTACCTATAGATGAAATTTGAATTCATTTAAGGTATACAGTGAACCTATGCAGTTAAATTTATGCAGTGAATTATTGATCTATCGGTTCCACATTATTCGTTTTCCTGCACTGATTGTTAGATGCATTTGATCCACTTGTTCAGACAGAGCTGTAGATATAGAGGACCCATTTTAGGACACCAAACAATTACTGCAGAAAAATATCTGAAAATTTTCCATGAATTTGTGGTTATTCAAAATATTTTGAAAGATGATACGGACAGCTCATGTTTCAGGCAAGCCATGCTCGGCCACGTTGAAGGACTGTAGTCCCGTCACAATCTCCAATATACTTGAATTATAACAATGCATCTCTTTAGATTTTTCCAGACTGCAGCGTCATCTGTTGTGGAATATTGTAACTAATTTTGAAAGTTTGTCTGCCTGAAAATTTACTATTGTCCCAAGCATATTGCAATAAACTGTGTATTTCTATCACTGTCCGTTTAGTTTTTATTGATTTTTCAAATATACCGGTCATTTTTTAAACATCTTGTATGTATATATGTATATATATATATATATATATATATATATATATATATATATATGTATATGTATATGTATATGTGTGTGTGTGTGTGTGTGTGTGTGTGTGTGTAGGGTCCGTAACTGCAACATTTCACCTATTGTTGAGAGGGCGCTATCTGTCCCTCTCCCCGAAGTAGTTAGAAGCGAGTGTGTGTGTGACAACTTAACGCGATGCTGTGCTAAAGAATTGCTATTGATTGCTTGCTATTTAATTGTTAATTTGAGTAATGTGGCCTCCACACTATAGCCAATTGTTCACCACTCCAATACTGGTCCTGATGGTGATCTTGAATGACGGTCCAAGGGTTGCATCCACACATTGGACCACTAAATGAACAGAGCGAGTGGATATGTCCGTAGAGTCTACTGCGCACTTTGATAGCGCATGCTGGATGACATTCATGTTTCGAGAAAAACCGCTTCTGAACGCCATCCTCCGCGAAGACCATTTCATGGTCTGCCATCGTCAACCTTGATAAGCCATACATCATCCAGACAGTAGTAATGGATTGCAGTGAACTATAGTGTGGAATGGCTTTAAAATGTTTGCTTCTTCCAAGAAATAAATTTTTGTGTCCGTGAACTATCAAGTTTCTGTTTTTCAAGGACTTATTACACACACACACACACACACACACACATATATATATATATATATATATATATATATATATATATATATATATGTGTGTGTGAATATACATATATATATATATATATATACATGTGTATATATATATATATATATATATATATATATATATATATATGTGTGTGTATATATATATATACGTATATATATGTGCATATATATATGTATATATATGTGTATATATATGTGTGTGTGTGTGTGTGTGTGTAATAATGAAATTGTAAGTAAAATTTCCAATGAATAAAAGAATCTCATTCTTGATTTAATTTAGATAACTGAGAAAAGTAAGTTTAAGAAAATTAGAAACGACAATTGGGACAATTTTGAAGAACTTTGTAGGCATTAATTTTTAATTTTTAAATTCTTACATGTATATATATATATGTGTGTGTGTATAATGATATTTTTATCCAAAAATTAAATCAAATTAATTATGTCTATCTTGAATTAATTTTCAGTTTCGATTCTATATTTTCTGACATCCTATTCTACGACCTTAGCGAATGCCTTTGTTTCCCTTGTGGATTCCTACCGGTTTCATAAGTAAAAATAGATTCTGACGCTTAAACTACGTCATAGGCGTTACCCACGTGACTTTTAAGTAATTTCTGGTTGGTGGGCACAAACAACTATTTAGCTATGATATACAGGTTTTGCGTACAGTTCATTTGGAAGAGTTCAAGTCTGAATAAACTATGCTAGTTTGATAAAAGCATTCTATTTCGTTTTCCCTCGTCTACGATTCCTCGACTGCAGGCTGAATTATCAGCTCGGAAATCACTTTATCATGAGAAAAAAAAACCTCATTACATATATATAATGTGCTTTATTTACCTACCACAAGCATAGAGATATATTCATTTCGGATAAAGGACAATCTTTATGCCGTGATAGTACAGCAAAACATAACAAAAAAAATATCGAGATTATTGAGACTTGGCACTCTGCCGTCAAAATACCTTACATTTGGTTATATGTGGCTTATATATTTGGTTACATTGGTTGGCGAAAGTCAATAAGGCAATAAAAATGTTAACAGTAAGTCACGTGGGTGACACAAAGATCAAAATTAATTTACGCAAAGGAGTTATTTATGAATAGTTGAGCTAAGCAGAAATTAATTTTGGTGTTCGCATAGTAGTGAAAAGTTATCATAGTTACAGGGAAAAAAAGGAATTTCGCTAAAGTTGTAATTTTAGAGATAGAATCGCTAAAATTGTATTTTAAAATACAATTATAATTAATTTGGTTAGTTATGGTTAAAATATAATACCATACACACACAAACATATATATATCCATTTATATATACATACATATATATATACATATATATATATACATATATATACATATATATACATATACATATATATATACACACATATATATACATATATATATATATACATATATATATATATATTTATACATATATATATATACATTATATACATAAACATACATATATATGTATATATATACACTTATATGTATATATGTATATATACATATACATATATATACATATATATATATATATATATATATATATATATATATATATATATATATATATATATATATATATATATATACATATATACATATATAAATAAATAAATATATATATATACATATATACATATACATATAAATGCATACATACATATATACATATATATATATATGTATATACATACACATATACATATATATATACCTATATATGTATACATATATATATACATACATATATACATATATATATATATACATACATATATATACATATATATACATATATATATATATACATATATATATATACATACATATATATATACATATATATACATACATATATATATACATATATATATATACATGTATGCATATATATGTATATATATGCATATATATACATATATATATATACATATATATACATATATATATATATACATACATATATATATATACATACATACATATATACACTCATTTCCATAAATTAAGGATAATGAAGTTCAGGCAATGAAAGAGACAAAAGCAAAACAAATTTGACTTATTTGTAAAGTCTATTTATTAAACAAAAGGTAAAGAGCAAAAAAGATGCTATATGTTTGACATAATTAATAAAAATTGCGATTTTTACTCCCTGGAACAAATTTTAAAAAAGAACCTATTTACAGAAAACAGTATAACATGGTTAGTATGATGGTTAATACGGAGTATGTCTCCCGGACGATGCAATACAAGCGTTACAACGCCTACGCATGCTGAGTATCAGATTATCAATCTGATCTTGGGGAAAATTACACCACTCATCAAGCAATGCCCTCCGAAGTTCCGATAGGCAGTTGGGAGGGGGTTGACGGGCTGCAATTCGTCGGCCAAGCATGTCCCACACATGCTCTATTGGATTCAAGTCCGGTGAGTATGCTGGCCAATCCATACTGGTGATATCCTCCGATTGAAGGCATTCGTCTACAATGTTTGCACGGTGAGGTCGGGCGTTGTCATCATATACAGAAATTCAGGACCCATGGCGCCCCGAAACAAACGTACATGTTGTTCCAGAATGACATCCCGATAGATGTGGCCTGTCATCGTTACACTCTGAACATGCAGGTCAGTTCTGGAACCAAGAATAATTCCTCCCCAAACGAGCCATCCTGCACCACCGTAACGGTGTCGTTCAATGGTGTTCTCTTGGTGGTAACGGGTACCTGGCGCTCTCCATATGAAAGTCCGGCGAGAATCAGAATGTAAACTGAACCTGGACTCGACGGAAAACATCACACAAGACCACTGTTGCGGTGTCCACAATGCATGCTCTCTAGCCCAGCATAATCGCAGGCGACAGTGAGTTGCGGTAAGTGGAACACATCTGACAGGCCTACGAGCATATAGACCAATGTTCCCTAAGCGTCTGTACACGGTCTGCCTTGAAACTGTCGTACCGGTAGCTGAAGAGAGCTGACGAGACAGGTCTGATGCTGTGATCCGTCTGTTTCTTTTGGCAGTAACTGCCAAATACCGGTCATCATTCGGCGTAGTAACTCGGGGGCGACCTGTGCTGTAACATCTACTCACATTACCATCATGTTTGAATCGTTGCCAAAGCCTGGAGATGACACTCTGGGCGATTCCAAGTTCCTCGGATACTTCCAGCTGGGTACGTCCACATTCCAGTCATCCGATAATTCTACCACGTAAAAAATCATCCAAATGCTTCCTTTGTGCCATAACTATGCGGTTATTGCACTGAAAGGCTTTTAAAGCGCTTGTGAACAATTTTACTTCTTTGCTACCATTCCTTATATACCCCTTTCATACACTCTCGTCATTGTGACGTACTATCCGCGCCATCTGGTGGTTTCCTGCAATTTGCATATTCTTCTTCAAGATGTGTGTGATAATTCTACAGGGAAATTTTTATTTTAGAGCTCAATTTCTGTGTGATTCTGAATTATCCTTAATTTATGGACATGAGTGTATATACATACATATATATATATATATACATATATATATACATATATATACACATATATATAAACATTTATATATATATATATATATATATATATATATATATATATATGGAGTGCTCATAAGTAAATTAAAAATACGCCAAGGGCTTTTATCACAAAAAAACAATGATAAACAGGCAATGTAATAATTCAATTACGAAACAGAAAAATTGTTGTAAAATTACATTTAAAGATAATACTGATTAAATAAATTAACCGGGAGCGATATGATTCAGCTGCTGTTCAGCTTGCGTGCTTTTATTGCCTTTCTTTTTACTATTAGGGACGTTTTTGCCCGTTTGTAATGAAATTAAAAGCGGAAATACTGCGTAGGAATAAGCCAAGCAATAATTGTTTTCGTATTTCTCCTTTAAGGGGTTCTGTTATTTTTTTAACTGCGTCAGACGTTAATCAAATTTTCAGACTTTTATATAAAACTTTTTTTTTTACTTAGAAAAATGAAGTTTTTAATTTATGTTAATTTGCTATTTTCTTCTGATCTCGTATTATGAAACATTTTTTATACTTACAGAAAAATTGTAAATTATGTAAAATTTTCCTTTTAATATTTTAAAACCTTTTTTGACTTACAATTTTTTGATTCAGAACGATTCTCATAATTTTTTATACATAAGTAAAAATAAATGACAAAGTAATTGGAGTAAAGTAATATAATGTGTTTAACTTTAAATTATCGAATCCAGAATCCTTTTTAATGAATATATATTGATAAATACCTTAAATCGAGCTTACTAAGCTATCCTATAAGTGCTAAGACCGAACGATGGCCGATTGGTTAGTGTGCTGGCCTTCGATTCCGAAGCTCGTGGGTTCGAATCTCACAGTAACATGGATGTTTGTAGCCGTTTGGAATCGACTTTAAACTGTAGGTCCCGGTCTCATTAGCCCTCGTGTTGCAAAAATTAGACCGTATCACTCAAAACCAAACCTATGAGTGCTAAAGGCTTCTGAACATATTCTATCCGAAACCATAAACAATTTATAAAATCGATCAATTTTAAAAACTACATCATGTTTTCATTAATAGATCGATGTAAATTTCAGCATCATAGGATATTATTAATAAAAAATGATTTCGTGATAGCAGATTTATTTGTTATTTTATGTTAAGAAAGTACTCTATTACGAAGAAAATTGATATAAAATTTTTCTAACTGAGGTAGACGTTAATGTAATTTTCAGATTTTTATCTAGAATTTTTTTATTTAGAAAAATGGAGTTTTTAAACTATATTAAGTTGCCATTTTCTTCTCATCTTGTATTATAAAACATTTTTTATATTTAACAGAAAAATTTTAAAATATCAAATTTTCACTTTATTAGTTTAAAAATTTTTTTTCACTTATTTTCTGATTCATAACGACTCTCAAAATTTTTTATACATATGTAAAAATAAATAACAAAGTAATTGAAGTAAAGAAATATAATGTGTTTAAGTTTAAACTATCGAATCTAGAATACTTTCTTGTGAATATATATTGATAAACACCTTAAATCATGGTGACTAGCAATTATTACAAGTTCTAAAGTCTTCTGAACCAACACTATCCTAAACCATATATAATTTTTAAAATCAAGCAATTTTGAAAACCAAATCATGTTCTTATTAATAGATCGATGTAGATTTGAACATCATAGTATATTATTAACCCTTTGACTGCTCATCCCGCGATTTTCACAGGCAGTTCAAATGTACCAAAATTTACTCATTCCGCGATTTTCGCGGGCATGTGTTTTTCTTCCTTTATTAAGAAGCACATTCCGCCTATTCACCGTTTAACCAGTGGAATAAATTATACACAGTATTAGATATTTAATTAGGTTAATAGAATTATATGACTAGAACTATTATAGTTATATTAGATAATAGAATGATAGATAGTATGTTATAAATAGAAACTAACTATGTTAAAGTTGAAATTTATTATAAAATAAATTTTTTCTGTGATAACATCTGAAATTAGTTTTCCTGAAAGCTTATTTTCTCATGATAAAAGTCAATATAAAAAAATCTTTTCTAGAAAAGAATTAGTATTTCAATTCTCCAACACATACACACACACACACACACATATATATATATATAAATATATATATATATATATATATATATATATGTATATATATATGTATGTATGTATATATATATATATATATACACATATATATATATATATATATATATATATATATATATATATATATGTATGTAAATATATACACATATATATATGTATACATATATATATATATATATACATATATATATATGCATATATATATACATATATATATGTATATATATATATATATATATATATATATATATATATATATGTATATATATATATATATATATATATATATATATATATATATATATATATATATATATATATATATATATATATATATATATACTTAAACTATGCAAAAAAAAAATACGCAATTTTTTTTAAAGAGATCTTGGTTTACAAAGTGAGCAGTCAGAGGGTTAATAAAATATTAATGATTTCGTGATAGCAGATTTATTTCTATGTTAACAAAGTACTCTCGCGCGAAGAAAAATAAATATAAAATTTTTCTTACGTTTATCTAATTTTTAGACATTTATCTAGAACTTTTTGTACTTATAAAAATGGAGTTTTTAACCAATGATAAGTTGCCATTTTCTTCTGATCTCATATTATGAAAAAAAAATTTATATTTAACAGAAAAACTTTAAAATATCAAATTTTCACTTTAATGTTTTAATAACCTTTTTTTCACTTACAAGTGTCTGATTCAGAAAGGCTCTCATAATTTGTTATAAATATGTAAAAATAAATGACAAAGTAATTGAAGTAAAGCATTATAATGTGTTTAACTTTAAACTATAGAATCCAGAATCCTTTCTGTGATTATATATTGATAAATACCTTAAATCAAGCTGGCTAAGCACTTCTACAAATGCTAAACACTTCTGAACATATTCTATCCGAAACTAGGAACAAATATCAAAATATTTTGGAAACTACATCATGTTCTCATTAATAGATCGATGTAAATTTGAACATCATAGGATATTATTAATAAAAAATTAATGCTTTCGTGATAGCAGATTTATTTCTTATTTTATGTTAACAAAGTACTTTCGCGAGAAGAAAAATAGATATAAAACTTTTCTAACTGCGACAGACGTTAATGTAATTTTCAGACTTTAATCTAGATTTTTTTTGTACTTAGAAAAATGGAGTTTTTAAACTATGTTAAGTTGCCATTTTCTTCTGATTTCGTATTATGAAACATTTTTTATATTTAACAGAAAAATTTTAAAATATCAAATTTTCCCTTTACTGTTTCAAAACTTTTTTTGACTTACAATTTTCTGATTCATAACGACTCTCATAATTTTTATACATATGTAAAAATAAATGACAAAGTAATTGTAGTAAAGCATTATAATGCGTTTAACTTTTAATTATCGAATCCAGAATCATTTCTAGTGAATATATATTGATAAATACCTTAAATAATGGTGACTAAGCACTTCTACAAGTTCTAAAGTTTTCTGAACCCATTCTATCCGGAACCATAAAGAAATTTTAAAATCAAGCAATTTTAGAAACTACATTATATTCTCATTAATAAATCGATGTAAATTTGATCATGCACTGTATATTAATAGCCTAAGTTATCTGCCCGTCTGTCCTCAAATGTATTAAGCGGTTGTACCTGAAATAGATAAAGCATCCATATTGGATTCTTGATGAGTTAGGGTTAGCAACTTTCGGAATCCACTCCTTCCCCACTTTTATAGCATTTAATGTCATTATTTGAAACCCTATTTTTACCAGATAAGTGCAAGTGATTAAATTTATCAATTTGTCACATAATAAATAGGTAAAAATAACATTTTTTCTTGCATTATGACGTCATACCTTTAATCATCTCATTTAAGGATTTCTTATTTTAAATTATTTAAATATCGTCTGCATTATTTTCATATGTTTTATCCCTGAAATTTTCTTTTATATTTGGCTTAAATAATAGATTAGGTACATATGGGATAATATTAAATTTAATCATCCATTATTTTTGTTGCAATGAAGGTTTTATCACAGGTATTAACAACAAACTACATCTACCTCCAGGGTGTAGTGGAAATGATAGTTTCGTTCCTTTACTTCCATTAATTATTGTGGCAAAAAAAATGGGAAGAACTGAACAATAATTTCGACGTAGCTGAGAAAACTTTGAATTATCTTTCTTAATGAATTCAACGTGATTCTAAACTGCATTCACAGTACCGGGAGACTTTAGAGGAGTATGAAGATAAATTATTGAGCGTGTACCAGATTATTCTCAGCTAAAATACAAACCATTTTTTTACCAGTCTCATAGGGTACTTTACAATTCTGGAAAATTAAAAATTTTACTGATCCCTTCATATGACAGGTTATATGCTAATTAAACACATAATTGTAACAAGGTTGTGTAAATTGCAATTATAAAGAATATTACTAGATTAGTAAAAATAACTAATTGAGTAAATTTTTACAACTCTTGATTAGTCCCAGATTCTAGGCTAGAACGATTTAAAAAGTTCAGGAAATAGATACTAAACAAAGAATAAAATAATTTATTGTAACAAACTATTATTAAGTGAAATTATTTTTACCATACTTTTCAACAATAATATATACATTTAACTGTATTGGAAGTGTGCATATTTAGTACTACATTAATATTTAATAAAATACATTAATGTTGAGTTGAAATAAAAATGTAAAAAATATACGAAAGAAATATTTTATATATATAAGTGTACATGTGGTAAATAATGCATGCAAAATATTTTCCCTAGTTACAAAGTATTTAATACCGTAAAAAATTGTATAATTTTAAATATTTGTTTTATATAAATAAGTATCCTTTAATATAAGTGAAAACTGATACCCAGGTTTGTTGCTATATGAATTACGAAATCAAACGAAAAAGTAAAAGTATTTGGTTATTATGCTGAGCACTAGGAATATTTTTAAGGAATATTGTTGGATGACTTAGTTTTTTTTTTAATAGTTTCGTATTTTAATCGAAAATTCTTTTTTAGTAGATTGTGTTTTATATGTTTCATGTAAGAACATTACATATTCTCATTATAAAAATATCTTTAAAAACTGAAAATTTAAAACATTGAAAATCAACATCGTTTTTTCCTTTAGATATCTTATTTCCAAAATGTACTGAATCTTTGTTTTGAATTACTTAAAATGGTTTAAAGTTTGATTTAGAATATAAAACTAGAAATATCCTGTCAAAATGATTGCTCTATGATGTATATAATTAGACTATCCATTGCTGCTGAGAATTTTAGAAGTGGAATTCCGGAAGAGAATCATAGACTATAAAAAACTGAGATCAAGTATTTGATCCGATTGAGTGTATGCGACAGAATGATTACCTAACCAATAGTTATGAATGGTTTATTAGTGTTCTTTCCTATGCCTAAGTTTCGGTTTCATCGCATGGCTTTTTGTGTTTGAATATTGCCGAAGAAAAGTTAAAACTAATATACATACACGCAAGTCCATTGTTAGAGAGTGAGCTGAAAGTAATGGATAAGAATTATTTGAGTAAAGGTCTATGCTGTTTTCTTCATAAATGAAAAGTTTAGCGTAGCCAATCAGGGACATAGATGAAATTTTTTCCTGGGGTAAGTCACCCGATTGTTTCGGCTAAGTCTTAATCCAAAGTGCAGAGAACGTTCAATATTTAAAAATAATTTCATATATACTTATGTAGGATGATCCCTACGTTCTTGTAAGTAATGAATTGGTATTGTAGCATCACGCTACTGGAAATTTATTTCTATTTGTATTTGTTTGTGTATTACGGCTCGCTCTGACGTCAGTCGAACGTATACTTGCTATCTGGGGGGTCCCCATGCCTCCATTCTCTCCTCCCTAACCTCTCCTCTAGAAAAATCAGAGAGAGGGGTGTGGGATTTTCCAGTGACGTCACGAGGGCCAAGCGTTTTTTGGTGTGGAAAAAGACGCGGGGAGTTGTTGTCCGACGAGCGAGGATGAATGAGTGTTCCGAGGATGTAATTCATGTAAATATCTGTATATACGAGAATAAAATTCCTCTTTTCATCTCCACCTCGCTTGTGTTCGATGAGTCATCCTCATCAGGCCTGTGAAGAACCCTGCTCGGCGATAACGCTACCAAGTTGCCTATTTTAGAGCTGTGACGTTACAGTATGAACGATTAGGTACGAACGTACCTAAATACGTTCTTGTAGGTAATGGATTGGATGAAGGTGATGACTGGCGTTTTAAATACGAACTTGAAAAAAAAAATTTTTTTTTTTTTTTGCTTAAACTGCTTAGTAAACTGAGTTAAACAGAAGAGGATTGGTTTGTTTGTTTTGGGGCGCTACGGTATATTGTTTTACAACACAAGGACTAATGAGACCGGGATTTACTGCTTCCAAAAGCCGAATCAGAATGGCTACTAACATCTATGCAGCAGGGGGATTCGAACCCACGAAATCCGAAACCGAAGCACTCTAACCATTAGACCATCGCTCTGCAAGGCGCCAGGGGGAAAGAAGACAGTATTTGAAATGTATAATAAAAAATTGACCAGTCTAAAATATTACTCATCATTGACCACATTTAACAAAAATCACTAGAAATTAAAAAATAAATTATGTTTCAGTAATTAGAAATATTTTATATATATATATATATATATATATATATATATATATATATATATATATATATATATATATATATATATATATATGTATATATATACATATATATATGTAATCGTCCAGGGGTCTCACTGGCCCCTAACTTTACACTTAAAAACTCATTTTAAAATTGCCCCTATTATTTTCCTCAGCCCGGGCATGCTGGGCTGCCAAGTGTCCCGCTAACCGTCCATTAGAAAGAAGCACATCATTTTTCGTGGCCGAACTTAACTTTTATTTCATCCTATAAAATTGCACAGAATCCAGAGACGTCTGAACCTGACGGTGTCAGAACGATATCTCTCTAAGTAATTGTAATGCCAACCTTCTGCGAGAGACGGCTAAAACCAGTGTGTGGGAAAAATGCTGAAGCACGTGTTATTTGCTTATAGAAAGTAACCTTTGACTGGAGCCATCTACAAAGTGTGGCGTTTCAGAGGAGCATTACTGCTGATCGTTACAAATTTTCATGGGAAAGTTATAACTTCCTAATTAAAATACCAGCTATATCAATTTCTGTTTTGGGAATCATAGAAAGAATTTCGGGGTTACGCTGAAGGAATGAAAACATCCTCGTTTAAATTGGATGGCAGGGAAATATGGTTTATATAAAGAGAAGAAATTAAGATCTAGAATAATGAATGAGGAAAAGGGATAATTTTGGAATACGCTTTAGGGTTTAGATATTGATATTATTACATATATATACATATATATATATATATATATAAATAAATTATATATATATATATATATATATATACATAAATATATATATATATATATATATATATATATATATTTATATACATACATATATATACATATATATACATTTACGGAAATTACCTTCTGGCACTGTGCCAATGAATGTAACGTGAAATTTGAATAAAGAACTTCTTCTTCTGCTCAGCGTACGTGATATTGCAGATCACGAGACTTTATCGGTGTTTATGTAAATTTTACGCTTTTTTAAAAGTGTTGCCATATTGCACTTGAACTAAATCAGAAAATGTGCATAATAAAAGGTAATTTTATTCCTATTAATTTCCATTTGTTAACACTCTATTTTCTATAACACAGCGCCAAATATTTCCCTAGCGGTGACTTTTGAAACTAATTTGTTTTTTCGGGGAATCTTTCGTCCCTCGTCTTGTTAAATCTTCCTACAAAATGCAGCGTCATTCTCGCAAATAGATCGCGCTACAGAACACTGTGAGCACTCTCAGTTTAATTATGGCCACCGGGTACATAAAACAAACATTTTACAATTACAGAAGAGAAAAGCATTTGAGAAATATATTTATGCAATAATTTTATTTCAAATAGTATAAATTAAACTATTATATAACTGCTTCACAACTGCTGCATGTATTTAATCAGAAATTGCTATCACGTAACCTTGACAACGATGAAAAACAAAATTAATTAGGCAAATTTCAAAGGGATAAAAAACATTTGAATAACTAATGAAAAAGGTTGATATTTGATTTCATTTACTGAAAGGCAAATCAATGAAGAAAATCAATGAGAAAAGCATTTGAGAAATATATTTATGCAATAATTTTATTTCAAATAGTATAAATTAAACTATTATATAACTGCTTCACAACTGCTGCATGTATTTAATCAGAAATTGCTATCACGTAACCTTGACAACGATGAAAAACAAAATTAATTAGGCAAATTTCAAAGGGATAAAAAACATTTGAATAACTAATGAAAAAGGTTGAAATTTGATTTCATTTACTGAAAGGCAAATCAATGAATTTTTTTTAGAAATTTCTATTTTTTTTTCATTAATTCTAATTTCCTGTTTTTAATCGTAAATTTAGTATTTTAAATGATTAGAGAGCAGAACAATTTGATTTTATTAGTGCGTGCTAGAATTGTGAATTTAAGGAATAATGGCTACACTAATCATGAAATTGCAAATATTTTATAATTAATTTTATCAATTGTTTATTATGTGAATATCATATAGCCCGTTATATGACAGGATCAGTAAAATTTCTAATTTTTCAGGATGTAAGTACCCTATGAGGCAGGTTTGTTTTATTGCTGAGAATTATCTGATACACACTCAATAATTTGTTAAAGTTCATACTCCTCTAAAGATTCCCGAAAATCAGTGATATATCGATCACCGATCAGCGATGAGGCTGTTTGAATGCCCCCGGTAGTTCCAAACTGTGTGGTTATGTATAAAAAACACAAACAAACAAACTTCTTAATTTTCGAAGATATATAACTTAAACACTAGATATTTATTAGTCCATGAAATAGATTCCTAAACTTTTTATGAAAATAATTTGTTGTTAATACCCTTGAAAATATTTTCATTGCAACAAGAAATAATCGATGATCAAATTTAAAATTATGAAATACACTGTCTACCAATAAGACTTTTAACACCTGTGATAGAAAAGAAAAACTAACTTTATTCAAAATCAATAGTTGGTAGAGCCTCCACGAGAGACAATTACAGCATGAACCCTCCGGGGCATACTTTCCAGAAGTATTACAGCTAGTGGTATTGTCTTCCACTCATCTTGGAGTAGACATACAAGTTCTTTCACCGATTTTGGACAGGTAGTGCACCCCTTAATTCGGCGATCCAAATGGTCCCAGAGGTTCTCGATAGGGTTCAGGTCTGGGCTCTGGGATTATACCTTTCTCGAAATCAGAGAGCTCCGAACTGCGCGGAATCTTGCATGCGACTAATGCCGATGCTGTTTCCTACACGATGTATACCGGCGGATGTCGTGACGTACCCCAAGACCGCAGATATCGTCATTTGCATAAGTGTCCAAATACTTGTTGGTAAACAGTGTATGTGCCTAATCTATTATTAAAGCCAAATATAATAGGAAATTACTGATGTACTATCTAAGTTAGTCATAAAACGTATGAAAATAATGCAGACGATATTTAAGTAATTTAAAATAAGAAATGATTCAATGAGATGGTTAAAGGAATAACGTCATAATGCTAGAAAAAATGTTATTTTTACCTATTTATTATGTGATAAACCAGCGGTTCTTAACCTATGGGTCGCGACCCAAAATTGGGTCGCGAAGCATATTTCCTGGGTCGCGCTGAGTCGAACTAAAAAAGTTAGTAATACACCAAATAATAAGTAATACCAACACCTCATAGAACAAATTAGATCCTGAAATAGATATAAGGTGCTCCTTGACAAGCATTCAACCGAGGTTTGAAGATCTTTCAAAATGTATTCAAGCATAAGGTTCTCATTAAAACTGTATGACTTGCATTTAAAATTTAAAAAACTTAACATATGTATCGATATTTCTTTTTTTTTTAGGAATAAGTTAAAATGTCAATTATTTTCAAAAAGTTATATATATATATATATATATATATATATATATATATATATATATATATATATATATATATATATATATATATATTTTAATTTGGTCAATAAAAATTATTAAAAAACTTGATTATTAATTAAATTTTCCTTGGATCGAAAAGTACTTTTGTTTATCTTTATTATTAAAAAAATAAATAAAAAATTTGAAAGTTAAAAAAAATCATCATCGTAGGATTGAAGATTTTTTAAAAATACGCTCTAAAATAAAGCAATGAAAAATGACTTTTTTTGGGTCGCGACATGAACATATTTCTCAAATTTGGGTCGCGGCTTAAAAAGGTTAAGAACCACTGTGATAAACTGATAAATTTAATCACCTGCACTTAACCGTGGAAAATACGCTTGAAATAATGGCATTAAATGCTACAAAAAGGGGGAAGGTTTGGATTTCGAACGTTGCTAACCGTAACTCATCAAGAATCCAATATGGATGTCTCTATCCATTCCAGGTATAACAGTTTCATAAATTTGAGGACAGACGGACAGATAACTTAGGCTATTATTATATAGGAGATTAATGACTTATTTGTACTAACCATCATATAAATGTATAGTAATTTATACCTAAATAAATTAAAATTAAACAAACTTTTAATTTCTACACTTGTTGTTGAATTATGTCTTGTAGATGGAATTTAACCGATTAATTTTGCTTGCGTAGTGTATCTTAACTTTCATATCTTAATTTAATATATCTTGTATTTCCCCTCACTGAACTCGTGGATCCTATTTCATTTTTAATTATTTTCTTTTCAATTTAATTATCTCACGTTAATAAGTTTGAGTCCTCATTATCGTACACATAATCTGATATTCCTCATGCATTAACAGTAACTCTGATATGGAGTGCTAGGCCCATGTAGATCATAATCCACCCTCCTGTGCGACTGTTTAATTGCAAAAAGATCATTAAATTATTGTTTTAATTAGATTAAGGTATCCGTATACGTTGGGAGACCTGTTTTCTTTAAACATAGAAACTAGTTCATATTTTTACATTTTTAGATTTATTTTTTATAATATTATAGAGAGCTGCACTTAACAAATTTATTCCTGGAGAAGTTTTATATAATTTCTAATAAATGAAGAAAATTTAGTAAAAAAATCGGATTTTTTTCAAAAGGTCTAATTTTTTAATAAATTAAATTATTTCAATATTTTTTTATGCAACACATTTCTTATACACTGGACTAGTGAATCACCTAAAATTTTTGCTTAATTAACATTTGGTAAAAAATTTTGGTCCTTCAAAATCATACACATTGAATTTTTAACGAATTCTCATTACCTTTATATTTAATAATGTGTGTAACATCATTATAAATTGTCCAAATTTAAAGCTTTTTGGTCATTCACTAGTAAATACTATCAAAAGCATTCATAATAATTTTCAACAAAATATTTTAAGAACTTTTTGAGAAATCACATTTCAAGTTTTAACATTTTATTAAAAATACCGCTCTGAGAAAACGCTTTTGAAATTTATGAAAGCAACTTTTAACTATTAAAAAATTAAAATACATGTCATAAAATTACTTGCTACAAAACTTTCTAATTGCCAAGTTGCTAATTATTAAAAATAATAGAAAAATGTTTAAACTAATCTTCATGAAAAGTTAAGAAGTTTTGTCCAAAAAAAGCTTTTTAAAAGGCATTTAATTCCCAACTTCCGGTCCCGAAGTCGCTACTTCCATTTTGTTTTGACAGCTGTCACCGATGTTTAACCAGTTGTAACTTTTCTTTAAAATGCCGTAAAGACAAAACAAAAACAGATTTAGAAGCCTAAAAGTTAAAATTTTACAATAGAGGAATAAAAAATATTATGATTTTTGGCAAAAAATGAATGTTTTTATGTAGACGGATACCTTAAAGAATTCATTTAATTAGTATTTAGTCACAATAATAGTTATTTTTCTCGACTTCAGTTTATGTAGCTTCTGCAAAAGTAAAGTGATATGCGAATCTAGAAAAGTCATAAAATGTCCTATCAACTGATAAAATTAAACAGCTCATTGATAAGAAATAATAACTCACATTAATTTGCTCAGTGTTTTATCCCCTATATAATAAATATCCATCTGCTCTCGAATTTATGAAGCTGTTAGACCTGGAATGGACAGAGACATCCATATTGAATTCTTGATGAGTTAGGGTTAGCAATATTCAAACCAATTCTTTAAAACTTTCAAAATCCCTCCTTCCTCTCTTTTCGAGCGTTTTATGCCATTATTTCAAGCCCTATTTTCCCCGGTTTAGAGGAGGTGATTAAATTTATCAATTTATCACATACTAAGTAGACAAAAATAACATTTCTGTCTAGCATTATAACGGTATTCTTTTAATCATCTCATTTAATCATTTCTTATTTAAAATTATTTTAAATATCATCTGCATTATTTTCATGCGTAATATCAGTGATAAACACTGATATTACGTAAATAATTTATATTTGGCTTAACTAGTAGATTAGGCACATATGTGATAATTTTAAATTTAAACATCGATTATTTTTATTGCAATGAAAATTTTATCACCGGTTTTAACAAAATATTTTTATACAAGTCGTTGGAGTTATATATCTTTTGAAATTAAGAAGTTTGTTCGCTTGTGTGTTTGTTTTTATACATTTTAAACCGTGTGGTTACACGGTTTGATTAAATGAATTTAATGTGATTCTAAACTGCATTCACAGTATAGAAGACGTTAGAGGAGTATGAAGATAAGCAAATTATTGAGCATGATCCAGATAATTCTCAGCCAAAAAACAAACTATTTTTTACCTACCTCATAGGGTACTTTACAATGATGGAAAATAAAAATTTTACAAACACCGTCATATGACGGGCTATATGCTAGTTTTGTAGTATTCTTTATGATTGCAATTTACAAAACGCTGTTACAATTATGTGTTTAATTAATGACTTATTTGTACTAACCATTATATAAATGTGTAGTGATTTATATGTAAAATAAAGTTAAACAAACTTTTTATTTCTATACTTATTATTGGATTATGTCTTGTAATTGAAATTTAACCGATTAATTTTGCTTGCGTAGTGTACCTTAACTTTTATATCTTAATTTAATGTATCGCGTACTTCCCCTCACTGAACTCGTGGATCCTATTTCATTTTTAATTATTTTCTTTTCAATTTAATTATCTCACGTTAATAAGTTTGAGTCCTCATTATCGTGCATAATATCTGATATTCCTCATGCATTAACAGTAACTCTGATATGGAGTGCTAGGCCCATGTAGATCATAATCCACCCTCCTGTGCGACTGTTTAATTGCAAAAAGATCATTAAATTATTGTTTTAATTAGATTAAGGTATCCGTATACGTTGGGAGACCTGTTTTCTTTAAACATAGAAACTAGTTCATGTTTCTACATTTTTAGATTTATTTTTTACACTATCATAGAGAACTGCACTTAAAAAATTTATATAATTTCTAATAAATGAAGAAAATTGAGTAAAAAAATCGGGTTTTTTCAAAAGGTCTTATCTTTTAATAAATTAAATTATTTCAATATTTTTTGATGCAACACATTTCTTATACACTAGACTAGTGAATCACCTAAAATCTTTGCTTAATTTACATTTGGTAAAACATTTTGGTCCTTCAAAATCATACACATTGAATTTTTAACGAATTTTCATTACCTTTATATCTAATAATGTGTGTAAGATCATTAAAAATTATCCAAATTTAAAGCTTTTAGGTCATTTTCTAGTAAATACTATCAAAAGCATTCATAATAATTTTCAACTAAGTATTTTAAGAACTTTTTGAGAAATCACATTTCAAGTTTTAACATTTTATTAAAAATACCGTTCTGAGAAAAACCCATTTGGAGTTTATGAAAGCAACTTTAACTATTAAAAAATTAAAATACATGTTTAAAATTCCCCACAATTTCTTGCTACAAAACTTTCTAATTGCCAAGTTGCTAATTATTAAAAATACTAGAAAAAATGTTTAAACTAATCTTCATGAAAATTTAAGAAGTTTTGTCCAAATAATGCTCTTTAAAAGGCTTTAAATTCACAACTTCCGGTTCCGAAGTCGCTACTTACGTTTTGTTTTGACAGCTGTCACTGATGTTTAAACAGCTGTAACTTTTCTTTAAAATGCCGTAGAGACAAAACAAAAACAGATTTAGAAACCTAAAAGTTAAAGTTTTACAATAGAGAAATTAAAAAAATTATAATTTTTAGCAAAAAATGACGTTTTTTACGTAGACGGATACCTTAAAGAATTCATTTAATTAGTATTTAGTCACAATAATAGTTATTTTTCTCGACTTCAGTTTATGTAGCTTCTGCAAAAGTAAATTGATATGCGAATCTAGAAAAGTCATAAAATATCCTATCAACTGATAAAATTAAACAGCTCGTTGATAAGAAATAATAACTCACATTAATTTGCTCAGTGTTTTATCCCCTATATAATAAATATCCATCTGCTCTCGAATTTATGAAGCTGTTAGACCTGGAATGGAACAAGAGACATCCATATTGAATTCTTGATGAGTTAGGGTTAGCAATATTCAAACCAATTCTTTAAAACTTTCAAAATCCCTCCTTCCTCTCTTTTCGAGCGTTTTATGCCATTATTTCAAGCCCTATTTTCCCCGGTTTTGAGGAGGTGATTAAATTTATCAATTTATCACATACTAAATAGACAAAAATAACATTTCTGTCTAGCATTATAACGGTATTCTTTTAATCATCTCATTTAATCATTTCTTATTTAAAATTATTTAAATATCATCTGCCTTATTTTCATGCGTAATATCAGTGATAAACACTGATATTACGTAAATAATTTATATTTGGCTTAACTAGTAGATTAGGCACATATGTGATAATTTTAAATTTAATCATCGATGTTTTTTTATTGCAATGAAAATTTTATCACCGGTTTTAACAAAATATTTTTATACAAGTCGTTGGAGTTATATATCTTTTAAAATTAAGAAGTTTGTTCGCTTTGTGTGTTTGTTTTTATACATTTTAAACCGTGTGGTTACACGGTTTGATTAAATGAATTTAATGTGATTCTAAACTGCATTCACAGTATTGGAAAACGTTAGAGGAGTATGAAGATAAGCAAATTATTGAGCATGATCCAGATAATTCTCAGCCAAAAAACAAACTATTTTTTACCTACCTCATAGGGTACTTTACAGTTCTGGAAAATTAAAAATTTTACAAACCTCGTCATATGACGGGCTATATGCTAGTTTTGTAAGTATTCTTTATGATTGCAATTTACAAAACGCTGTCACAATTATGTGTTTAATTAATGACTTATTTGTACTAACCATTATATAAATGTGTAGTGATTTATATGTAAAATAAAGTTAAACAAACTTTTTATTTCTATACTTATTATTGGATTATGTCTTGTAATTGAAATTTAACCGATTAATTTTGCTTGCGTAGTGTACCTTAACTTTTATATCTTAATTTAATGTATCGCGTACTTCCCCTCACTGAACTCGTGGATCCTATTTCATTTTTAATTATTTTCTTTTCAATTTAATTATCTCACGTTAATAAGTTTGAGTCCTCATTATCGTGCATAATATCTGATATTCCTCATGCATTAACAGTAACTCTGATATGGAGTGCTAGGCCCATGTAGATCATAATCCACCCTCCTGTGCGACTGTTTAATTGCAAAAAGATCATTAAATTATTGTTTTAATTAGATTAAGGTATCCGTATACGTTGGGAGACCTGTTTTCTTTAAACATAGAAACTAGTTCATATTTTTACATTTTTAGATTTATTTTTTATAATATCATAGAGAATTGCACTTAAAAAATTTATTCCTGGAGAAATTTTTATAAAATTTCTACTAAATAAAGAAAATTGAGTAAAAAAACTCAGGTTTTGTAAAAAGGTCTAATTTTTTAATAAATTAAATTATTTCAATATTTTTTGATGCAACACATTTCTTATACACTAGACTAGTGAATCACCTAAAATCTTTGCTTAATTTACATTTGGTAAAACATTTTGGTCCTTCAAAATCATACACATTGAATTTTTAACGAATTTTCATTACCTTTATATCTAACTATGAGTGTAACATCATTAAAAATTATCCAAATTTAAAGCTTTTAGGTCATTTACTAGTAAATACTATCAAAAGCATTCATAATAATTTTCAACAAAATATTTTAAGAACTTTTTGAGAAATCACATTTC
>CM063501.1:118731777-118761777 GCA_032207245.1 Pardosa pseudoannulata | reverse complement strand
GCAACGGTTGCAACGGCCAGATGTAAACACTAGCAACCGTCTACGATTTACAATAGTGCAAACGGAATTTTAAATATTAATTGTTTGTATCAAATTGTTTAGATGCTTGGAAATCAGAAGTTAAGTAATGATTATAAATATTTAACATGTCTTGACATTGTTGGTTGAGGGACAATAACTGCAACATGTGAAGCATTCATATATTCGTAATCTTATTTAGAATCAGCCTTATACAAATTTCATACTCAGTATAAAATATTGTTTGAAAATATAATTATGTTTATTCTGAACTGCAATAATATCACTTATTTTTACCTCCGAAGTCTTCAATCACAAAAAATAGCATAAACTCGAAAGATTACGGTATTGATTATAGGATTGCTTCACTAAAAAGGAAAAATAGCTCCAAGGAAGCACAATAGTTCTATAAACTATATTTAATATAATAAATAATAGCATAAACTAGAAAGTTTAAGGTATTTAATATAATAAATAATTGCATAAACTCAAAAGTTTAATGCTTCAATTGATTGCTTCAGTAAAAAGGAAAAATGGCTCCAAGGAAGCACGAAAGTTCTATAAACTATATTTAATATAATAAATAATTGCATGAACTCAAAAGTTTAAGGTATTGATTATAGGATTGCTTTACTAAAAAGGAAAAATGGCTCCAAGGAAACATGAAAGTTCTATAAACTATATTTAATATAATAAATAATAGCATAAATTCAAAAGTTTAAGGTATTAATTAAGGGATTGATTGATTAAGGGTTTAAGGTATGGATTAGAGGATTGCTTCACTAAAAAGGAAAAATGGCTCCAAGGAAACATGAAAGTTCTATAAACTATATTTAATATAATAAATAATAACCTTAACTCAAAAGTGTGTATTTGTATTTTTTTTTTTTTTTTTTTTTTTTTTTTTTTTTTTTTTTCTTTTTTTTTTTTTTTTTTATATGAATTGTTTCACTAATAAGGAAAAATGGCTCCAAGGAAGCACGAAAGTTCTATAAACTATATATTTAATATAATAAATAATAGCATAAACTCGAAGGTTTAAGGTATTTATTATAGGTTTGCTACACTATAATTTAAAAAATGGCTCCAAGGAAGAAGGAAAGTTCTATAAACTACATTTAATATGATAAATAGTAGCATAAACTCGAAAGTTTGAGATATTGATTATAGGATTGCTTCACTAAAAAGGAAAAATGGCTCCAAGGAAGCACAAAAGTTCTATGAAATATATTTAATATAAAAAAATAATAGCAGGAACTCGAAAGTTTAAGGTATTGATTATAGGATTGCTTCACTAAAAAGGAAAAATGGCTCCAGGGAAGCACGAAAGTTCTATTAACTGTATTTAATATAATAAATAATAGCATGAACTCGAAAGTTTAAGGTATTTAATATAATAAATAATTGCATAAACTCAAAAGTTTAATGTATTGATTATAGGAATGCTTCACTAAAAAGGAAAAATGGCTTCAAGGAAGCACAATAGTTCTATAAACTATATTTAATATAATAAATAATAGCATAAACTAGAAAGTTTAAGGTATTTAATATAATAAATAATTGCATAAACTCAAAAGTTTAATGCTTCAATTGATTGCTTCAGTAAAAAGGAAAAATGGCTCCAAGGAAGCACGAAAGTTCTATAAACTATATTTAATATAATAAATAATTGCATGAACTCAAAAGTTTAAGGTATTGATTATAGGATTGCTTTACTAAAAAGGAAAAATGGCTCCAAGGAAACATGAAAGTTCTATAAACTATATTTAATATAATAAATAATAGCATAAATTCAAAAGTTTAAGGTATTAATTAAGGGATTGATTGATTAAGGGTTTAAGGTATGGATTAGAGGATTGCTTCACTAAAAAGGAAAAATGGCTCCAAGGAAACATGAAAGTTCTATAAACTATATTTAATATAATAAATAATAGCCTTAACTCAAAAGTGTGTATTTATTATATGATTGTTTCACTAATAAGGAAAAATGGCTCCAAGGAAGCACGAAAGTTCTATAAACTATATTTAATATAATAAATAATAGCATAAACTCGAAGGTTTAAGGTATTTATTATAGGTTTGCTACACTATAATTTAAAAAATGGCTCCAAGGAAGAAGGAAAGTTCTATAAACTACATTTAATATGATAAATAGTAGCATAAACTCGAAAGTTTGAGATATTGATTATAGGATTGCTTCACTAAAAAGGAAAAATGGCTCCAAGGAAGCACAAAAGTTCTATGAAATATATTTAATATAAAAAAATAATAGCAGGAACTCGAAAGTTTAAGGTATTGATTATAGGATTGCTTCACTAAAAAGGAAAAATGGCTCCAGGGAAGCACGAAAGTTCTATTAACTGTATTTAATATAATAAATAATAGCATGAACTCGAAAGTTTAAGGTATTTAATATAATAAATAATTGCATAAACTCAAAAGTTTAATGTATTGATTATAGGATTGCTTCACTAAAAAGGAAAAATGGCTTCAAGGAAGCACAATAGTTCTATAAACTATATTTAATATAATAAATAATAGCATAAACTAGAAAGTTTAAGGTATTTAATATAATAAATAATTGCATAAACTCAAAAGTTTAATGCTTCAATTGATTGCTTCAGTAAAAAGGAAAAATGGCTCCAAGGAAGCACGAAAGTTCTATAAACTATATTTAATATAATAAATAATTGCATGAACTCAAAAGTTTAAGGTATTGATTATAGGATTGCTTTACTAAAAAGGAAAAATGGCTCCAAGGAAACATGAAAGTTCTATAAACTATATTTAATATAATAAATAATAGCATAAATTCAAAAGTTTAAGGTATTAATTAAGGGATTGATTGATTAAGGGTTTAAGGTATGGATTAGAGGATTGCTTCACTAAAAAGGAAAAATGGCTCCAAGGAAACATGAAAGTTCTATAAACTATATTTAATATAATAAATAATAACCTTAACTCAAAAGTGTGTATTTATTATATGATTGTTTCACTAATAAGGAAAAATGGCTCCAAGGAAGCACGAAAGTTCTATAAACTATATTTAATATAATAAATAATAGCATAAACTCGAAGGTTTAAGGTATTTATTATAGGTTTGCTACACTATAATTTAAAAAATGGCTCCAAGGAAGAAGGAAAGTTCTATAAACTACATTTAATATGATAAATAGTAGCATAAACTCGAAAGTTTGAGATATTGATTATAGGATTGCTTCACTAAAAAGGAAAAATGGCTCCAAGGAAGCACAAAAGTTCTATGAAATATATTTAATATAAAAAAATAATAGCAGGAACTCGAAAGTTTAAGGTATTGATTATAGGATTGCTTCACTAAAAAGGAAAAATGGCTCCAGGGAAGCACGAAAGTTCTATTAACTGTATTTAATATAATAAATAATAGCATGAACTCGAAAGTTTAAGGTATTTAATATAATAAATAATTGCATAAACTCAAAAGTTTAATGTATTGATTATAGGAATGCTTCACTAAAAAGGAAAAATGGCTTCAAGGAAGCACGAAAGTTCTATAAACTATGTTTAATATAATGAATAATTGCATAAATTCAAAAGTTTAAGGTACTGATTAAAGGATTGCTTCACTAAAAAGGAGAAATAGCTCCAAGAAAGCACGAAAGTTCTATAAACTATATTTAATATAATAAATAATAGCATAAACACGAAAGTTTAAGGTATTTATTATAGGTTTGCTTCACTATAATTTAAAAAATAATTCCAAGGAATCATAAAAGTTCTATGAACCATATTTAATATAATAAATAATAGCATAAACTCGAAAGTTTAAGGTATTGATTATAAGATTGCTTCACTAAAAAGGAAAAATGGCTCCAAGAAAACACGAAAATTCTATAAACTATATTTAACCGTCCTCAAATAAAGCTCGGAGGCGTTAATGTTTGAAGTTAATGAATCTTAGGCGGGGATTTTATCCACATTTCTAAATTTGAGCACGGTTTTGTGAGGGAATGGGGAACTTACTGCGTCAGCCAAGAAGTAAAAGGAAGCGACAAATTCCAGGAACGTCGCTAGGCTCACCGCTGTCAGGTACGGCAGGAACAAAAGCCGGTTTTCCTAGAAGAAGAGAGAAAAACAATCACGCGTTCATACTGCGGTAAATTCTGCAAAGTAGAAACACAAAGAAATAACTGTTTGTCACACCAATTTAACCTATTCAAAGAAAAATAGCGGGAGCTCAAACTTTGTGAATACGTAGAAATATCATAGTTTTAGATCTTACTAGGAAAATTCAGACATCTGGATTGAATTTATTATATATATTAATTGGTAGCTACGTACATAATGTTGTAAATTACAACTAATAGTGTTAGTTTAAAAAAGAAATAGTTTAAAATCACTCGTATTGAAAAGATAGAGGCTCATGCAATGACAACCTTCGAAAGTTCATGAAAACCTGGGAGAAATATATAATTTTGATAGTGATTATGTGCGGAGGTCTTAATATAACATATAAAACCTGATATGGACACCATATGCCTTCTTTGAATGCGTATTAAATTATACACATTTTATTGCTGCACTTCGTGTTATTAGATAGTAAGATACGATCCTCTACTTCTTTAATAAAATAGACAATTACACAATTACTAAAATAATACTTTTTAATAACATATAAAATTATACAGTATTAACTCAACAATGAATAGAATTGTATTCCATAATGAATAGAGTTCAAGTACCGCCATTTTTCGGGGATTGGTAGAATTAATATCTATTATGTTGAGAATTTTTATTATGTAGAGTGCGAACGCAGTCATCGTAACTATCAAATTTTAACATGTCATACCTAATAGTTTTGATATATGTGAGATACTACGTACGTATAGACTTCACAACGAAATTAGACAATGTGCACTCAAGAATGGTTAGAATAAATATTTAAAGTTTCGAAGTTATATATATATATATATATATATATATATATATATATATATATATATATATATATATATATATTATAATATATATATATATATATATATATATATATATATATATATGTCAGGTTTGGAAACGCAAAATTCATAATTTAGTGGTTTGAAAGCAGAAAACGCAGTGCACTCTTTTAATGCAGGCACATGAATCTCTAATATCTCTAATAATAAAGCACTTGAAGTGTAAGGATTGCGAGACAGCGTCTTGAGAAAGATTTGCTGCATGAACCTGGCTGAAAGGGGTTCCTTTGTTAAAGTCTGGACGCTAGTCACGCGCCACCATGTTTGATGGTTGGTTGTCAAACTGTGCAATATACATTAATAAACACATTATCAAGAAATCATTATATGACTCTTCATGTGGCTGCAAATTTTGACGCATATATATATATATATATATATATATATATATATATATATATATATATACATATATGTATATATATATATATATATATATATATATATATATATATATATATATATATATATATATATATATATATATATATATATATATATATATATATATATATACATATATGTATATTATATGTGTGTATGTATGCATATACTTATGTATGACATGTATGTATGTATGTAAAATACGTAAAAATCTTGCACACTTCTTGTATCACACTAGAATGAGTGTGGGAAATAAGCTACGTCTGTGCAAGACTGTCCTAAGGTCCATACTTCTTTATGCAGCCCCAGTGTGCGGATCGGCTGCAAACTATCATGTGCACAAATTGCAAACAGTACAAAATAAAACTCTTCGGTCATTGCAGATCTCCCTGGTACCGTCCCCTCAATTAGTACGCTATGATACCAGAATGGATCCAATTAGAACTGTCATCAGTAATCTTGCTTTGAACTTTTTTGGAAACTTGTACAAAGTAAGAAATCGAGAAATAGTAAATCTGCTGAACTATGATCCTAGAGGAATTTTTCAAAAGAGAGCCCCAACTGTGTTACATTATTTTATTAAACCTACTCAAATATTGTCTCACCAGCATTAGTGACTCCTTCTGAGTTTCGACTACTACTTTATCTTAATTTGATTTATTTTAATCAGAAAGTTGCACTTTTTTTACCTTATATAAACAAATAATAACGGTAATAATAATAATTTTCTGCTATAATTTTTTTAATCTTCTGTCATCAGTCAATTAAAATCACTATCATAGGTTTTACACATGTCTAATAAATTACTATCGTAGATATGGAATTGTTGACCTTGATGTCACGACCCTTCTTCATATCTATGTCTATATATATATCGATTGTCTTATTAGTAAAATACATAAACAACAATATCAATAATTATGTTTAACTGCTTTTCTCAAATAACAATTTAATCCTTGTTAGTGCCTTCTCAAAGAAAATTTTTGTCTTTATACATCTCGAACACAAAAACGTAACTCACTAGAACACATTTCTCCAAAGCTTGCTTACCTACCGAATGTATATTTATTCTATATGAATAAATAATAACAATAATAATTTGGGCTAAAATTTAAAGTATAATGTTTTCATTCCCGAAAATAAGTTTTATTTGTATACCAAATCCTACACGTGCTAGAACACACCTCTTCAAAGCTTACTTAACTACTAAATATTCATTCTATATGAATGGTTTGGTTTGGAGTTCTACAGTCTACTTTTTGCAACACGAAGGCTAATGAGACCGGGACCTACAGTTTAAAGCCGATTCCGAAATGCTACGAACATCCATGCCACTGTGAGATTCGAAGCCACGAACTCCGGTACCGAAGGCCAGCACCCTAACCTATCGGCCATCGTTCGGCTATGTGAATGGATAGCAATAATAACAATTTGAGGTAAATTTGTTTTAAAGTATTATTTTTTATTTCGGAAAATAAATTTTCTCATACACTTCGCATACAAAATTCAGCACGTGCTAGAACATACTTCTTTAACACTTTGACTGCCATGGCTATCATATGTGATATCCAGTGATATTTCCGTTGAGACACTGGCTATCCGATATGATAGCCATGGTGTTTTAACACTTCAGGCCCTGGCTATCAAAGATGTTATCAGTTACATGAAAATCGTATTGGAGTTTGATTGTTGGGCTCAATACGATGTGTTAGGTATACGTGGTTTGCGCAAATTGGTATATGTGACGATTTTATGAGCTAAGTTTTATGAAAAATTAAATATTTGGAACATGCAACAAAAAAGGGAATATATATAGATAGAGAGAGTTTGTTTTAAAATATTGTTTGTTTTGAAATATTGTTTTTATATTTAGTTTTATGTTGAAAAAATACAAATTACACAAAAAAAAAGTTTGGCCCCGTTGTGAACATTTGCAATTTTGGCTTGGCAGTCAAAGTGTTAAAGTTTACTTACCTACCAAATGAATGTTCATTCTGTAAATAAAATTTTTGAACTAAAATTATTTTAAGTCCAATTTTTCAACCTCCCGGAAATAAGTTTTCCCCTTCCAGTTACACTAAAAGCATTTTCCAATTACAAAAGAGGCTAGGTCTGAGTATAGTGGAAAATGGCAGAATGCCTAAGGATATTCAATTCTCCTACCTTTTATTTCTTTAAACTTTGCTTTAAGTGCTCGGATGCCTTTTAACAGCTTCGAAAGATGATCGCGTTTTTTAATCTTCGACAACTTATAAAACCGAAAATGAAGGAAAAATAAAATGTATATTGAATGTTAAGCCGCCTTTTCCTTTTTTGGATGAATTTAAAGAATATAATTTTTAAAAAATCCTTTAAAAAGTTTTCTCATTTAGTCAATATAAATTTACGTATTTATTATGATTACCAATATAATTACTTTGAAAGAGGTATAAGTCCACTTTCCGAAAAGGCATAATATTTAGTTCAAACGTTATATACATATGCTACATACTTTTAACTAATGCTTTAGAAATGGTTATATATAAAATAAAACCAATTTCATTTTAAATAATAAAAATTACGCAAAGAAAAGGTTCTAGAGTTAAAAAAAATGTTTAATTAAAAATTTGACCGTGCTACAGCATGAAAAAAATTCAGATCATGATCAGAATTCTCTGATCAGGTTATGATCAGAGAAAATCTACTGATCTAACACATATAACACAGTCTATAATTTTAAAATTTGGTAAATTTATTATAGTTACTTTAATTTCACATTTAAAAAATCTGATGTGGACACTGTATGACTTCCTTATATTGAATTATACACATATTTTGCTGCACTTCATATAAATTTATTTTATTTTTTTACGATACGATTCAATTGTTTATTGACTGTTATACAAAAGCTACAATATCAGATTTAACATCGTCAATAACTTATATATAAATTTATCAATGATTAGAAGTTTGTTCCACATTGAGCAGTATACATTAGTCAAAAATGAGTAAAATTAAAGTACTGCCATCTAGTGGAGAAAGGAATCATTAATGTCTGTAATAGTGGGATTTTTCGTTAGATAGAGGGCGAATTGTAATAAAAAACAGTTGTGCACAACAATCCCAAATACAAGATTTTAACTTTTATGGCTATTCTCTTATTAGTTACGTCCAGCTGCGTTTATATTCGTTATATTGATTTTTTTTATATATAGAAGATACATAGAGTGCAAATAGCAATAGAAAAGAGAGATGCATAATTAGATGTTACAATATTATTAACTGCAAAATTTCAATGTTTTATGCCTGATTGCTTACTGTAATGCCAGATACACACGCACATATGCATAGGCATCAAGTTGAATCTTGTCAAAATTCATTCAGACATAGTCACATTGAAAATTTCAATCGAATTATAATCACTGAAATTTTTCGAGGTTACAATTCTTTCTTTAGTTTCTACAAGGAGAAATAAAGATTAAAATAGGCGAAAAAAAGACACATTAGTTTTTTACCACTTGGATTTAAAAACTCCTGAGTATTTTCTGGAATTATAATGAGTGCGTTTGGTTATAAATTTACTTTGCTGTCTTTTATGCATCAGGGTACCAGATGCAAGTCAACATTTTATTCCTCAAAGAACCGTCTTTGACGTTTTTTTACAAAATATCTATATTTGTTTGCCCATTTAGTCTGCTTTTTTCTTACACACACACACACACACACACACACACATATACATATATATATATATATATATATATATATATATATATAAACATCAATATCTAAGCCCCTAAATTATATCCAAAATTATCCCTTTTCCTATTCATTATTCTAAATCTTAATTTTTCCTCTTTATATTAATCCTATTTTCCTAGCCATCAAATTCTAACGACGAAGTTTTCTTTCTTTCAGCCTAACCCCGAAATTCTATCTCTGATTCTCAAAGCTAAAAATGATATTGGTGGCATTTTAATAAGAAAGTGATAACTCTCATAGGAAAAATCTGTAATGATCAGCAATAATAGTCATCCTAAACACAACACTTTGGCAAATGTCTGTTAAAAATTACTCTCTTTAAGAAATAAACTGTTGTTTCAGAATTTTCCCACCATACTTAAACCCCCTGTATTACTTGGTTCTCTCTCGCTCAAAGTTGGCGTTGCGAGATCTACGCAGAGAGCATTCTGACACTGCCCGGTTCAGATTTCTCTGGATTTTGTCCTAACTTTGATGAGATTAAATAAAAATTTACGTTCGGCCACGATGAATAATATATTTATTCGTGACAGAAGTTTAATGTGACTCTTGGCGGCCCAGTGTGCCCGGGCTGAGGAAATTAATAGGGGCAATTTAAAGGTGTTTTCCCTTATAAATGTGGGTCCGGTTTATCCAACATTACATATACAAGGGTTGGAACTTTAATAGTGGCAACACTGTTGTAAAAATGCTACGTAACAAAGCCAAAGAATATCGCGTATACCACACGTGAGCTACATATCTCCCTTACCTCTCAGCAAAAAGAATCGTCCTTCCTAGGTCATGCGCATGCGAGTGACGCGAAGAACTGATTCTTGTATTAGCATACGGTCTAACGTGTTGTCAGGATGTTTTCCAAACAAGAACAACTAAGTTGGATAAAAATTCAATGTGACAGAGGTCGTACAACAAGACAGTACCATCTAGGGCTTCACCATTCACCCTACTCTCCAGGCCTAAGCCCTTGTGACTTTGTGTTAATTCCTAAGATGAAGTAACCCTTTCGTGGCATTCGCTTCTGAACTGTTCCAAAGTTCTTGTGTCAATAGACCGGTGTATTCGAACTATCAACAGAACAGGCGTTGCTACAGGTGTTCTGCGATTTCCACATCGATGGAAATGAATACACAATGCGCGCGACTATATTGAAGGACTATAAAACATGGTGACATTAATCACCTTTGTATTCCATGTGAATAAATAGTTGGCACTATTAAAATTCCAACCCTCGTATATAGATGTTTGTAAACCAGCTCAATTTTAACCGCCGGTCAAAAGGAATTTGTATCTCCTATTGTTTAAACTTGCCCGAGTTCCTGGGCAAGGAGAAGTATAAACATCTAGACTATTCAAGTGAACAGTTGTGGCACATTGAAGAGAGTCCGTAAAAGAACTTAAACTTTATTTTAGAGCTTCGAAATGACATGTTACTCTATCAACGGTAGATCAAAAAACACTTTGTTTTAACAGAATTGGGCCCACAACGAGACGCGAAGACCAATTCCTTCCCAGAGAAAGTAGCTTAGTCAGCGCTTTCAACAATAAAAGGAACTTAGATCATTAAAAAGTTAAGCTATTTTATTGAGTCAGCTGGAAAATGTGACGAGTGGGAAGAAAATTAGCTAGTAATGCAGAGGTAGCTTTGGAAGACTGCTAAAATAATTTGAAGTCTGGGACACTACTTTAGATAAGATATTTTGTAGGTGGTAATATAGATTAAAAGGAAAAAGAATGGAAAAGGGGAGAATTTTTAAGAGAGATATTGTAAGTAAAATAATTTATATATATATACACACACAGATATATATATATATATATATATATATATATATATATACATATATATATGCATATATACATACATACATACATATATATACATACATATAATGTATATATACATATATATATACATTATACATACATATGCATATATACATACATACATATATGTACATACATATATATACATACATACATATATACATACATGCATATATATAAGTCCATGAGAGTATACGTGTGGTACAAATAATTAGTTGAAAGGGATTATTAAAAGTTTATAAACTATTGCTTCAATAGCTAATATCTATTTTGACATTTCAACTCATCAATGGTCTTGAGACCTCTTAATGTTTGTAAAAACGTTTTTCTAAGTATATATATTGATTTTATCATGACCGCACTGTAACTTTCGGCTTAGCTCCCTCACTTTGTCCAATCTAACAGAGAACTCACGTGTCGAGTAATGAAATCTTTTAATGAACGTTTCAGTATAATTGAAACACAGATTCTGCAACTGCTAGGCTGCATTATGTACCTTTATGCTGTTATGTTTAAAGACACACACCATCTTGACAACACAAATGGAACGATTTTAGTGTAATAGCACATCTGTTTCCTTTAGATAGAACTAACAATTGTGTATAATACTCACTATAATATTTTTTTATTTAAATGAAATAAAAAATTGAGTTTTACCATTTAATTTAAAAGGATGATTTGATTGCTTGAAAAATGTTTTATAATGTCTCAAGATTATTGAATTTTCCGAATTTTCAATTTTCCAAATTTTCAAATATTAAAGTACTAACATTTCTGCCTATTTTAGCAACCAAAACTTTCACACTATCTCAAATTAACTGACAGTTACTTATATTTTTTATTGATGTGTTACCGTCATATACAGTGTACTCCGCTTAATGTGATCAGTTTGGGACACCGTGATTTTGATAACAATAACCGATTGATAACAATAAATGATATGTCAAATTAGATAAATTACCACCACCACCCTTATAATTCACACCTTATATTTATGTACCGTATATTATCCTGTAACACATAAGAATTGTATACATAATTTTAAAAAATGATCATTTGTTGACTGTCTACAATTTTTTCAATTTTTCCTAAGAAGATCATTGATAAATTGCTCGTAATCATAACGTTTTTTAAAGTCACCGAACCGGTGTTGTACTCCACGTCACAACACTTTCGATGCATTTCTCATTACAGCACTTATAGGAGGTGTCTTGATATCAAGAGATTATTCATCTGACTCAACAGTTCCATCATTCGTCTATTTTCCTATGACAATGTGACAGACTTCAGATTCTGCTAATATGGAAGCTACTGGAGTGTTTCTCCGTATTTTCATTTTCTTTATTTCTTCTAGTAAGATCATCACCAGTTTTCAAAATTTTGCACAATAGAGGCTGAGAAATGGGGCTCTGACCCATTTTTGATAAGCTGTCATAACGACATTAAATTTTTCATCTTTTGTTTTAATGTTAAATAATTTCGCTTTCTGGCTTCCATATCGACAAGATGCATGTAAGCAAATGTGAGCAAAATTCCGGGAACGTGTAAAAACTCACTCTTCAGTTAATTTCCCATTTCCTAGGTGGAAGAGGGAGAATTCTCCGAAATTCAAACAACAGCGAAGGGAAAGAATTGGTTCCATCTGAATACATTGTGAATATTCCTTTGCCAGTTAGTTCGGAAACTGAAAACATTAACCGATGTAACGATCACATAAAGAGATAATTTTAACATACAAATGAGAAATTGGGACCAAGTGATTTCAATAACAATAAGAGATTGATAACATTAACTGCAATCACATTAAGCGGAGTCCACTGTATAATATAAACTTTAAAGTGATTTTCCTTACATTTCCTATTTTTTAGTTCGTGGGAATGATATCATACAAATTGTTTCAAATAGCTTTAAGAAATTCCGCATACTAATGCGTTAGGACATTTCGTGTAGATATATATTACAACTTATACGTCAAATAATTTAGTAATGCCATTACACTTTTAAATTTTACTGCTAGAAATTTGTGCTATCTTCTTACTTTTATTTAATTTTCAACATAAATTGCATATACACATATTTTAAATTATGTGTAAAGATATAATATTATCAATGATCTTTATGTACGAAAAAAAGTAATATTTTGAATGTAAAATGCTTTCTGATATCTTACTCGCTACTCTACATCTAATTTTTGCATTCTAATACAAAGTATAAAAAACTGTTATGAAATTACCTTCCCGAATAAGGAATGTTAAATTTGTTTTTAATTAAAACATGGTACCTCAATACATATTTGCCGAACGATGGCCGATTGGTTAGGGTGCTGGCCTTCGGTATCGGAGTTCGTGGGTTCGAATCCCACAGTGGTATGGATGTTCGTAGCCGTTCGGAATCGGCTTTAAGCTGTAGGTCCCGGTCTCATTAGCCCTCGTGTTGCAAAAAGTAGACCGTAGCACTCCAAACCAAACCAAACCAAACCAAAAATACATATTGTGATGTAACGATCTCAGTTATAGATGCAACTTCAAGTAAAGCAGAGAAGTTTTAAAAACTAATAAATTTATTTATATCGTATATACAGAGCCAGCATGTAGCTCAGTCGTCAAAGGCAGCAATCACGTAACCGAAGTGTTGCGATCGAGGTTCGAGCCGGCCAAAATCCCATCGTATTCATTAATGGCGTCTGAGACACGTAAAATAAGTTCGTGGTCGCAATGTCCTCCAAGTTCCCAAACGATACTTTCGGAGGTAGCAGATCAACACTGTGGGGCCTTCTGATTGCTCTCCGCTTTTAAATTTCTAGAACTCACTTCATCAAAGTCTTTCTTTCATCCTAGCGGTGCTCGCCAAATGAATGGCACACCCTTTTGCCTTAATTCGAGTGGGTTCTGGCTCACAAGCTTGACTCGTCCAAGTGGCATTAACGACAACAACAAAATCTTTTATACACTCCAAAAACAACAAAAAGTATTACCAGGAGGTGTTGGCCTTCTCAGAGGAACATAAGTAAACTGACATAAAGTGGGCCGAAAGGCCAGGACCAATAAAAATACAATTTACAAGAATAAAGTTAACAAGTTACCAAGGCAGCGTTTAGAAATCTATTTTCAGTCAATTCCAGAGACGCATTACGTGGAAATATAGGTCAGTTCTAATTTATGTATGTAGGTGGTTGTATGCGATATGAAAAAATAATAATTAATTTATGACGGGGTGTCACACGAGTTATAAATCCAAGACTAGGAGTAACAAGTTCAGCGTTTCTGATATTCAGACAACATGACAGAGATATCAAACAGAGATATTCATAAAATATATACTCGTATGAGCTATACAAAAATTTAACCGCCCACTTTAGTAAAAGATTGTGTAGCGAGGCTGGAAATAAATAATGTCTTCAGTGTAAATATAACCAAAACTCCCATGATGGGATATATTTAAAAGAAGATCTTAGTGATATTCATAAAATATTTACAATCCAAAAATTTAACCTCCAGTTTAGAATGAGACGGTTCAGCAGGGATGAAAAAATTATGATTTACAGTGGAAATATAGCCAAAACTCCCTTGATGGGATGTACTTAAAAAATAACCCACTAAATCAGGATTAGACAAGTATTTTTTCAAAAAAGCTAAAATAAATAAATAATTAATTAATTAAAAATAAATAAATAAATAAAAATTTTAGAAGAGTTAGTATGATTTATTCTAAAATATTACCAATTTTAAAAATATTACCAGGCCTATTCATCTTTGAGACCACGGCACTATAAATGTACTTTTATATTTAGTAACTATTTAGAGATTGAAATATATTACGAATATCGACAAACACCCTCACAAGCATCTGCAACACTCTATTTTTTTATAACTTCAACCACTATTTTGTATTACCATTATCTGTTATTCGACTGTAATTCAACTATATTAGACTCTTCTAGTCAACAAAAAAAATTTACATAGCTCTGACTTCCAATTTGGTATGAAATCATCGTTATGTATATTAATACATTTTAACATTTGTAAAATTATTACCACAAGTATTCACCTTTGAGAGCACGACACTTTGAACCTGCATTTTTAGTAGCCATTTGGAGGTTGAAATATTTTGCAAATATCCACAAAGACACAAATAACCACCTGCAACACTATATTATTTTAACGCATTGTATGCGGGACACGTACTAATACGTTTTCTGGCGATTGATACTTGAGCTCGGGTCACGTACTAGTACGGGTTAGTGTAACAACATGGTTTGTTTGTGGGTACAAAAATAACGGTATTTACAGGAAAACGAAGTCGAATGTTCTTGTATTTCATTTATTTTATAATATAAAAGTGTTTATATATAACACTAATCGAAAAAACTGAAACTATATACTACAAATTTCTATTTGATTTTTCATATTTACGATTCTATTATAAATTTATCCACTAAAAAATATATTTTCTGTTTACAAAAATCTTATGATTGTTATTTATATATTTCTCTTTATTTATTTGTTTATTTATTTCAATATAAAACACGAAAAGTTGGTTAAAAAATTAAATAATTTCCGATCTATTGAGATTTAACTGAATAACTAAATTTACGCGCAAAACGCCCGCTACCGGTACAATTACGCTGCAAATTGTACCAGCACACAGTGTGTTAATAACTTCATTATTATTATCTTATATAAATACATACAATCACATATACATATATATATACATACATGCACACCAACATATATATATATATATATACATTCCCATCAACATTAATAACAGCTATTGGTTTACAGATTCTGTAGTTTTATATAGTGATTATAGAATCTATATAAAATTTGTAAATTAGCAACGAAGACTCCTTTATAACATAGCTACAAACAGAAAAAATATGAATTATCTGAAATGTATCTGCAAAATTAATTTTTTCATGCAGTTCAGAGAGTTAGCTTTATTTACAATACGTTATTTCGTACTGCTTATAAGATGTAACGGGAAATAATTATCTGGAAACATAAAATTGCCCCTTAGAGTCCCCACTAAATTATTTTCCTCATGTTAACCATGTAGTGCGTTGAACTGTCATTACATAACCGTTGTTGTCTTAGTTACCTGTTGCTGCAATTCTGTATTATATAAGAGGGAGGTGAACGCTCGCTGTGGTTCAAACGTTCTGTTATGTGTCAATCCAGAGCCCGCTGTAAGGGTGGACGACCCGAACGTAAATCAGGGGGCCAAAATTCGAGAACGAAATGACAGTGAGTGTGAGAAAAATATTGATAGACTATATATATATATATATATATATATATATATATATATATATATATATATATATATATATATATATATATATATATATATGTATATATATATATATATGTATGTATATATATATATATGTATATATATATATATGTATGTATATATATATATATGTATGTATATATATATATGTATGTATATGTATGTATGTATATATATATATATATATTTATATATTATATATGTATATGTATATATATATATATATATGTATATGTATGTATGTATATATATATATATATATTTATATATTGTATATATATATATATGTGTATATATGTATATATGTATATGTGTATATATATATATATATATATATATATATATATTTATATATATGTATATATATATATATATATATATTATATATTATATATATATATATATGTATATATATATATATGCATATATATATGTATATATATATGTATATATATATATATATGTATATATATGTATATATATAAAATTTTCTTTTTTATACGTTTTTGTGTTTTTGTTTAATTATTATTATAGTTAATAAAAATTGTAACTCGACCTAAGAACTGTAATATAAAAAGTTCCACTTCTCTATAACGAAAATTGGCTGAGATATTTGAATGCAAATTTGAATTAAATTGAAATATGTTTCTCCTACTTTGAAAATTGGTTAAAAAACTGATTATAGTTTTTTGAGGTTGAAATCGAGTTCCACAGCCCCTTGTACAGCAAAAGAGGGTAGTTGTAAAATATGGAGTTGTGAGCACAGCGTTGTAGAAATGTTTCTGCATCATAAATATGGGAAAAGAACTGGAAAATATTAATAATTGAAAAGAAACTTTTTTCCTTCCGGGAGAATTTTATGTATGGAAATCCTCATTTCTTCATTCCATCTTGGATAATATCTTTATTCATGAAATGATGAAGTTGAAGGAGAATTAATAGAGTAGCCTCTGTAGAAGGTAAGTGCGGGTAGGAATTTGAAGGAACAACAAAATTCTAACTACAAGGTTGAAAATATCTTTCTGCAATGTTTTTAGATTTTCTATTAAGAAGCATTGAGCTCAGATTCAGTGGGTTTTACAAAATACTTTTATGATACTGAAGGATTATTACTCGTCTCAAGGATTCCATCACTTACCAGCCTAAAGATATTACATGTTGCATGAATTACGTCGGGTAGAAGAAATTAATATGAACCTCAGTCGGTAGATCCTCTTTTCCCATCGCTTATTCAAATATGAAATGTCGGCAATCCGATGAGTGCTCAAACCTAACCGCTTCGAAACCCCTGTTCTTCTACTTCCAGTCTCTTTTGTGATATTTCATCACAGGGAGGAATGGTATAAAAAGCTTATTATACTGAAAATGCAGATATTTACTATTGATAAACTCCCTTTTTATGATCTCAGAACCCTCCCAGTTTAAGCCGTAAACATTGGAACCTTATTTTAATCTAAAGTCTGAAAATTGTGAAATATGAAATTTTTTGAAAAGTCAATTGGTACATACGGGTGTAGATAAATAATTAAAATAATAAATAAAACATTAAAATTTTGGAATTCAAATTTTTTTTAGAAAAATCTAGCATGGTTCCATTTAGGCAATCACTAAAATATCATAGGTATAATTAAACAATTAAAATAATAAATAAAACAGCATAGTTTCGTAGTAAGAAAATTTTTGGAAAAATCTAGCATGGTACATTTAGGTGATCCCTTCAAAAGTCATAGGTATAAATAAATAATTAAAATAATAAATAAAACAGTATAATTTTGTAGTAGGAAAATTTTTGGAAAAATCTAGCATGGTACATTTAGGTGATCCCTTCAAAAGTCATAGGTATAATTAAATAATTAAAATAATAAATAAAACAGTATAATTTTGTAGTAGGAAAATTTTCGGAAAAATCTAGGATGGTACATTTAGGCGATCCCTTCAAAAGTCATAGGTATAATTAAATAAGTAAAATAATAAATAAAACAATATAATTTTGTAATAGGAAAATTTTTAGAAAAGTCTCGCATGGTACATTTAGGCAATCACTAAAAAATCATAGGTATAATTAAATAATTAAAAGAATAAATAAAACAGTGTAATTTTGTAGTTAAAAAAATTATGGAAAAATCTAGAATTCAGGCGATCACTTCAAAAGTCATAGGTATAATTAAATAATTAAAATAATAAATAAAACAGTATAATTTTGTAGTAGGAAAATTTTCGGAAAAATCTAGGATGGTACATTTAGGCGATCCCTTCAAAAGTCATAGGTATAATTAAATAATTAAAATAATAAATAAAACAGTTTAATTTTGTAGTTAAAAAATTTTTTAGAAAATTCTAGCATGGTACATTTAGGCAATCACTAAAAAATTATAGGTATAATTAAATAATTAAAATAATAAATAAAACAGTATAATTTTGTAGTAGGAAAATTTTTGGAAAAATCTAGCATGGTACATTTAGGAGATCCCTTCAAAAGTCATAGGTATAATTAAATAAGTAAAATAATACTTAAAACAATATAATTTCGTAATAGGAAAATTTTTAGAAAAGTCTCGCATGGTACATTTAGGCAATCACTAAAAAATCATAGGTATAATTAAATAATTAAAAGAATAAATAAAACAGTGTAATTTTGTAGTTAAAATTTTTGGAAAAATCTAGCATGGTACAATTAGGCGATCCCTTCAATGTCATAGGTATAATTAAATAATTAAAATAATAAATAAAACAGTATTATTTTGTAGTAGGAAAATTTTTTGGAAAAATCTAACATGGTACATTTAGGTGATCCCTTCAAAAGTCATAGGTATAATTAAACAATTTAAAATAATAAATAAAACAGTATAATTTTAGTAGGAAAATTTTTGGAAAAATCTAGCATGGTACATTTAGGTGATCCCTTCAAAAGTCATAGGTATAATTAAAAAATTAAAATAATAAATAAAACAGTATAATTTTGTAGTAAGAAAATTTTTGGAAAAATCTAGCATGGTACATTTAGGTGATCCCTTCAAAAGCCATAGGTATAATTAAATAATTAAAATAATAAGTAAAATATTATAATTTTGTAGTAGGAAAATTTTTAGAAAAATCTAGTATGGTACATTTAGGAGATCCCTTCAAAAGCCATAGGTGTAATTAAATAATTAAAATAATAGATAAAACAGTATAATTTTTTAGTAGGAAAACTTTTGGAAAAATCTAGCATGGTACATTTAGGTGATCCCTTCAAAAGTCATAGGTATAATTAAATAATTAAAATAATAAATAAAACAGTATAATTTTGTAGTAGGAAAATTTTTGGAAAAATCTAGCATGGTACATTTAGGTGATCCCTTCAAAAGTCATAGGTATAATTAAATAATTAAAATAATAAATAAAACAGTATAATTTTGTAATAGGAAATTTTTGGAAAAATCTAGCATGGTACATTTAGGTGATCCCTTCAAAAGTCATAGGTATAATTAAATAATTAAAATAATAAATAAAACAGTATAATTTTGTAGTAAGAAAATTTTTGGAAAAATCTAGCATGGTACATTTAGGTGATCCCTTCAAAAGTCATAGGTATAATTAAATAATTAAAATAATAGATAAAACAGTATAATTTTGTAGTAGGAAAATTTTTGGAAAAAATCTAGCATGGTACACTTAGGCGATCCCTTCAAAAGCCATAGGTATAATTAAATAATTAAAATAATAAATAAAACAGTATAATTTTGTAGTAGGAAAATTTTTGGAAAAATCTAGCATGGTACATTTAGGCGATCCCTTCAAAAGTCATAGGTATAATTAAATAATTAAAATAATAAATAGAATAGTATAATTTTGTAGTAAGAAAATTTTTGGAAAAATCTAGCATGGTACATTTAGGCGATCCCTTCAAAAACCATAAGTATAATTAAATAATTAAAATAATAGAAAAACAGTATAATTTTGTAGTAGAAAATTTTTTGGAAAATCTAGCATGGTACATTTAGGTGATCCTTTCAAAAGTCATATGTATAATTAAATAATTAAAATAATAAATAAAACAGTATAATTTTGTAGTAGGAAAACTTTTGGAAAAATCTAGCATGGTACATTTAGGAGATCCCTTCAAAAGTCATAGTTATAATTAAATAATTAAAATAATAAATAAAACAGTATAATTTTGTAGTAGGAAAATTTTTGGAAAAATCTAGCATGGTACATTTAGGAGATCCCTTCAAAAGTCATAGGTATAATTAAATAATTAAAATAATAAATAAATCAGTATAATTTTGTAGTAGGAAAGTTTTTGGAAAAATCTAGCATGGTACATTTAGGAGATCCCTTCAAAAGTCATAGTTATAATTAAATAATTAAAATAATAAATAAAGCAATATAATTAAAAAATTAAAATCATAAAGAAATAGAATATTTTTCATAAACTGGTGATTAAACTGGTGGTTTAAAAACTGAACGAAAGAATAGAGGAATTTTGCATGCCGGATATTCATGTAGGCAACACTTATACATCATTGTAGCTCAAACCACTTTGCTCTTGTCCTATAATTTAATACATGAACTTAATTCCTCAAATAAAAGAATTAATGATTGAGTCAATTAGTTCGCTATTTAATTCTGTTTAGACATTTAATCTAATATACAAATACTATAATTGTTTACAGGGAATCTGCATTGAATAAAACTTTTCTTTACCCACTATTTCTATTCAGATACACCTCTCTGAAAGCACATTTTTTCGTAGTCCAACGGATAGTCTCTACAGAGAGTTGTATAAAGATATTGTCAATGTATTATAAAATATATGAGAGGCAGAGTCCGAGGACAAACCGATAAAAATAGCTCAGAGTAGTATGATTCCAGGAATACGGAAAAGAGTAAGTATATGTGGGTGGGTCGACATATGACACACTCGAAAATGATGAAGACTCGGAGTAGGATAGTGAAAGGTAAATTTGGACACGCCCTGAGGGGAAGGGAATCTCGTGTAAATATTTTTATCTCCATGGCTGCGGGGTTTCTTTCTTTTAATATTAATTAGGAACATCCGCTGATAAGGGAAAAGCAATTCCAAGAGCGGAATTTTTATTAATGACTAGCAATTCAGCTGCTCAAATTGCATTATATGTCTAAATCCATTTTTAAAAAGAGCAACAAGGACAGCTATATTTAATTTTGCATTATTTATAGCAAAATTTTTGTTTATTATTTTTTGAATACAAGTATAAACATCCAACTGACCTAGTTTTCCAAATAAGGAAGAGACATAATCGGAGAAAACTTTCACTTTTTTCGTCAGGGTTATTTAAAGCAATCTTTAATGTCAGATATGATAGAGTAGGTTCTAGTAATATGATCACCGTAGATTAAATGTGTTTTTAGTAAATAAATTGATCTTTTTTAATAATTTTTTATGACCTACTTTGAAGATTGAAATTTGAATTTGTCATTTGTCATTCATTTTTCACAAAAACATGTCTAGTTGTTTAGGGGAGAATATGGAATAAGAGGCCTAATATGGAACACTGCATAAATTTCTCATTAAATAATTTTCTAGTAAAATAAATTATAAGAACTTATTTACTTATTCCTAAAACTTTTTCTCAAATAATGATGCACTTAATTGTATTTCAATAGTATGCACATTAGCTGCAAAATATAGGCCTGGTTTTACTTTGCCACAGTTTACGTGTGACGTTTGTTATTAATTTTTGCAGAAAAAAATAATTTTAAACTTATTTTATAAAACTGAAGTTATAATTTCGGTAGAAGCAATTCGGGTATTGTAGAATACTTGATATTAATGGAGAGGAATATAGCATACCACTACGCCATATTATCCCCGATGACGTAGTGAAACAAACAATGTCGCTGAATGGAAATTATATAAAAATTAAATATCTGTGGAGTACGAAAGTTTCCACTTCTGTTATAATCATAATATCAGGTTAAATCAATAAAATATCTTTTATAAATATTTAAACACTTACTTCCAAAATGTGTTATATGATAAAAATAAGACCATGATTCACACTCAAACATCTGGTGACACAAATCTAGCGACATTATTTTTAGGGTTCTCTAATGTATTTCTAGCAGAAACCGTTATATAACAGCACCAAAAAGGCAAATAGAGTATTCCATATTGCGTCAACAAGCTCTATAGAGTTCCCTTGGGTTAACATTTAGCTGAAGGAAGTCAATGTGAACGGTACGCAAGCACCTCAAAATTATTACGCAACTGAATCTTGTATGAGACTCAGCAATCAAAAATTAGTTTCAAATAACAAAATTTTACCTATAAAGACACATATCGCACATGTAAACCTCATGCGTAACTCCACATTTTGTTGAGTTCTCCATACGACTTTGTTGCACGATAGTAAAAAGTTGATACCTCAGATTTTTCAAAGGGAATAAGGAAACAAATATTCGGAAGTAGCCTCTTTTAAGAATTTAAGTAGCCTCTTTTAATTTCGACTTTTAAGAATATCCTAAATTAAAGTATTAATTTCGTTAACTAAGTTTTTATTCTTATTTTTACAAAACATATGAACATAATACATGTCTCTTAGCTACGCTAACATGTTATTTTAGTTACACATGAGGTCCATATGTGCATGGAGAGTAAGAAGCCACAGTAATTCAATTGGCAAAGACATCAATCTCATAACCATAAGGTTGCGAGTTTGAGGCTCGAACCAGCGAGAGATCCACCGCGTTCATTAATGGGTACTGGGGCACGTAAAATACGTTAGTGTTAGCAATGTCCTTCCAAGCTCTCAAATGACACCTTTGGTATATGTACACAAATATTTTTTACATAAAATGTTACTCTAAAAACTTACCTCTAAAATGTTTTAAATGATAAAAATACCATGATAGATACTCAAACACCTTGTTTACCAAATCAGACGGCATTACTTGTAGGGTTCTAGTAGAGGTCACCTCTGATATGTTTCTAGCAGAAACCATTAAATAACAGCACCAAACAGGCAAATATAATGGCAATGGCACCTTTGGTGGAATACAGGCAATGACACCTTTGGTGGAAGGCTAAACCTGGGGGTTTTCTGCTTGGTCCCTGCTTCTAAATTACGAGAACACTTGTTTGATTTTGTAATCCCATCTTACGCAGTAATGTGGGCCACTTATATGGTGCTTCCATAATAATGGATGCTCTCAATATTTGCGACTTGGAAGAGGCAAATGTTATAAGAACAAATGACTATACATGGAAATAATAAAGTATATAGAGTGTCACGGTAATAAAAGTTTGTCGGAATTTATTTTAAACTATTTTAATGACTAAAATTAGGAACCTTATATAAGCTGGACTAGATTACTACATTGTATTACACTATTATATACCTATTTATATACGTTGGGTTACATGTATCAAAGAAATCTATATTTTTTTGGAAAAAACCCGTGTTGGACATGGTAAAATTCTGCTAAAACAATTGTGGTTCAGGTGACCAAAAGTTATTTCCAGAAGGAAATCCTTGTTTAATATAAAGGGTATCAAAATATCAAAGGAGAGTAGAGCTTACAGTAAGAAGTCCGAATATAAGTACCACGGAGGAGACGACGCAAAGGAGAGAAAACAGAAGAAGAATGAGGTTCAGAGCCAGGAGTTCTGAAAATGGCAATGAAGAGAATAATAAAGATACGGTGTACATATAAGAAAAGAACTACTGTAAAATTGATATCTACTATATAAAGTGCTACGGGTGAGTACTATGATTCAAGTACTTTGGTTGATAATAACTAAACCCGCTTCAAAATTGTTATATTCAGAGAATAGGATTTATATATTATACACTCGGAATTGCTCGAAAGAGGACTTAAATGACCCACACCCACATCCAACTCAAAGGTTTAAGGATGCAAAAGTTTAAGCGGGTGGGGAAAATCTTTCGACTTTATTCATTTCAAAACTATACACTGATTAATTGACTTAAAATTTAAAAACTTTTTTTAATAATTACGTTAACTATAAAATTTAATTTGTATAAAAGAGTAGTTCAAATTTAATATAGTATAGATTTCCTTTACTTTTTAATATGACTGCTATTATTATCTAAAGTATTCGATTTGTGTTTTGCTTTCGTATTTTTAATAAACATCGGAACGAGATTGCATTTTACTTGCATGTAATGCTGAGGGTTACCTATCATTCGGAATTTACAATTTGGTGATTCTAGTTTTCTGATTTTAGGCAAGTAGGTTGGTAATCTTCCATGACCAGTTATGAAATAGTTTAAAATGTTACTTTTGAATTGTAACTTTTGTTCAACTTTTGCCATTATAGTATAGGTAGCTCTTCCTTTTTCACTTTTATCCCAACATTCTTGCCAATCTTTATTTATGTTTTCTTTCATATATTTTTTAAATATTGATGCCGGGAGCTGTACAGGTTTATAATTTGTTGATTTAGTGGGCGTTCTTTGCTAAAATATCTTCATACTCGTTACCAGTATTCACCATATGATTTCTTTTATCCAAATTACAGGGAATACTAGTAACGGATATGCAGGTATTTTAGAGAGGACTTAGATGACACATACCCACATCCCACTGAAGAGTTTATGAATACAAAAGCCTAAGTGGGTGGAGAGAACCTTTCGACATTATTCATTGTAATATTATACCCTAAATTATTGACTTAAAATAAAAGATTTCTTTTTTATCACTATCACTATTTTTATTACATATTTTCATTCATTTTAAAATTTTAAAATTTAATTTGTATAAAAGAGTAGTTTGAATTAAACATATTATAGATTTCGTTTAACTTTTTAATATGATTGCGATTGTTATATATTCGATTTGTGTTTCGTTTTCGTATTTTTTAATAAACATCGGAACATGATTACATTTTACTTGCATGTAATGCTGAGGGTTACCTATCATTCGGAATTTACAATTTGGTGATTCTAGTTTTCTGATTTTATGCAAGTAGGTTAGGAAACTTCCATGACCGGTTATGAAATAGTTTAAAATGTTATTTTCAAATTGTATCTTTTGTTCAACTTTTGACATTATAGTATAGGTAGCTCTTCTTTTTTCACTTTTATCCCAATATTCTTGCCAGTATTTATTTATGTTTTCTTTCTTATATGTTTTAAGTATTGATCCCGAAATCTGTGTAGGCTTATAATTTATTGATTTAGTGGCGTTCTTTGCTAAAATATCTGCATACTCGTTACCCATATGATTTTTGATCCAAATTGTGGGGACTACTGGTAACGAATATGCAGGTATTTTAGAGACAACTAAGATGACCCACACCCACATCCAACTGAAGAGTTTATGGATGCAAAAACCTAAGTGGATGGGGAAAACCTTTCGACATTATTCATTTTAATGTTATACACACAATTAGTGACTTAAAATAAAAAACTTTTTTTTATCCCTATCACTATTTTTATTAAATATTTTCATTTATTTTAAAATTTTAAAATTTAATTTGTATAAAAGAGTATTTTGAATTTAATGTATTATAACTATTATATTATACTTTAACTTATTAATATGATTGCGATTATTATATATTCTTTTTAAATATTCGATTTGTGTTTCGTTTTCGTATTTTTTAATAAACATCGGAACATGATTACATTTTACTTGCATGTAATGCTGAGGGTTACCTATCATTCGGAATTTACAATTTGGTGATTCTAGTTTTCTGATTTTATGCAAGTGGGTTGGGAAACTTCCATGACAGGTTATGAAATATTTTAAATGTTATTTTCAAATTGTATCTTCTGTTCAACGTTTGACATTATAGTATAGGTAGCTCTTCTTTTTTCACTTTTATCCCAATATTCTTGCCAATATTTATTTATGTTTTCTTTCATATATGTTTTAAGTATTGATCCCGGAAGCTGTGTAGGCTTATAATTTATTGCTTTAGTGGCGTTCTTTTGCTAAAATATCTGCATACTCGTTACCCATATGATTTTTTGGTCCAAATTGTAGAGACTACTGGTAACGAATATGCAGGTATTTTAGAGACGACTAATATGACCCACACCCACATCCAACTGAAGAGTTTATGGATGCAAAAACCTAAGTGGGTGGGGAAAACCTTTCGACATTATTCATTTTAATGTTATACACAGAATTAGTGACTTAAAATAAAAAACTTTTTTTATCACTATCACTATTTTTATTAAATATTTTCATTCATTTTAAAATTTTAAAATTTAATTTGTATAAAAGAGTATTTTGAATTTAATGTATTATAACTATTATATTATACTTTAACTTTTTAATATGATTGCGATTATTATATATTCTTTTAAAGTATTCGATTCGTGTTTCGTTTTCGTATATTTTAATAAACATCGGAACGAGGTTACATTGCGGTGTCTATGAAAAATTGCATTACCGCATATCGCAACTCCTAACCTGACAGAATTATAATACACGGTTGCAACTTGACTGGAATCTCGGTGCGGCAACCGTAACTGACTTTCACTTGTAAAGGAATCATTCTGCTTTGTTACGGTGATCTAGTGTACCGTATGCAGTTCTATCTGTAGCACGATCCTTCGTGCACGTTTATGATTAAATTTCTGATTAAATGTTTGTTAAGTTATAATTTATAGTGTCGACCTTCTTCACTAATGACCACGTGTATCTAATTGTCGGAGGTGGTGTATAATATTATCGTATTCATCGTACACCCAACTTCCACAACATCTGACTTGCATGTAATGCTGAGGATTGCTATCATTCCACATTTACAATTTGTTGAATCTAGTTTTCCAATTCTATACAAGTAGGTTGGGAAACTTCCATGACCGGTTATGAAATAGTTTAATATGTTATTTTCGAATTTTAACTTTTGTTCTACTTTTGACATTATAGTATAGGTTGCTCTTCCTTTTCCCCTATTGTCCGAATAAACTTCCTAATCTTTACTTATGTTTATCGATTTTAGAGAGGATATTGAACCTAAATAAAGGTGTAAGACTGTTAAGCACACCTGAAAGATTTATTTAAAATATTTTTGATATAGAGAATGCATGAGCCGCCGCGCACAGCAGGCGTCTGGCCCCATATACAAAGACGAAGCTTAAAACTGAGAGCGATAAATTATTCAGTTTGTTGGGAAGATATGTTCTTGTTTCTCTAAGAACCAAAAGATTGCTTTTGCTGATTTTAATGGAAATAGCAGTTCGAAATGAGTTTCTTTGACCAGGTCGGTTCATCTTCTGATGGTTGGAGAAAGGAATGAAAGATTATTGTCATATGACAGAGGTACATGTAACGTTAAGAGTCGCTTTGATTCTCACATATAAAATAATAGCTGTTAATACACAGTTTAAAAGGGGTGAATCGTAAAGAGTAGGAAAAATTTTAGCCAGGTAGGGGTGAAAATCATGACTCAAGGTAACTAAATCCCAGAAGTATTCCCAAGATGATAAAAGTTTAGATATAAAAAAGTTTTTTAGTGTTGTTGCTGAAAAAGGTAAATTTAGATTTAATGATCTTTAGCTGGTTTCCTTTAGCTAGTTTATCTGTGAGTTCGTTTCCCTTCTAACCTGTGAGGGATTTGATCTATTTGAGAGTCAAATGAGTTTTTTTAGTTGATTCTAAGAAATAATATCTTAAATATTATATATTATTTACAATACCTACTGTATCAAATGTTAGTCCCAGTTGACTAACTAAAAGAGTTACTTTAGACTAGTGATGAGCATACTACGGCCAACGGGCTTGAAATGGTACCTCATAGGGTTCGTGTCCCACCTGAGATAAAACTTTAACTTCAATGTTCTAAAAACTGCCTAGGGTATTTTTTCCCTTTTTCATGCTAAACTTAAAATTAAATAATTAAACTTTAAATAATTTTTTTGCTTATATAAAATGCATTTTTTTTACAATTTGTAGGAATTGATTTAAATATATTTTTATGTGTAAAACATGAAACAACAAAATACACTAATAAATATGCAAAAAAATGCTAAGTTATGTTTACATGCTTTTGTATTTAATTTGGGAAAAATAACTGGAATTGAATGTTTTTGAAAATATAATAATAAAAACAACTGAGGCGTTCATAGTTGTCCCTATCCAATAATATTAATATATTCAGTATTGTTTAGAATTAGAGAACGTATCGTTGAAACTTAAGATGAAGGAGATCACTTACAGAACTGCAATCAATATTCCATTCTCAGCATTAGTATAAAAAATTTCAATATATTGTATGGAATTTGAGAACGTATCGTTGAAACTTAAGATGAAGGAAATCACTTATAGAAATGCAATCAATATTTCATTCTCAGCATTAGTTTAAAAAATTTCATCATATTGTATAGAATTCGAGAACATATCTTTGAAACTTAAAATGAAAGAAATGACTTACAGAACTGCAATGAATGTTTCATTCTCAGCATTAATATAATAAATTTCAAAATATTGTATAGAATTTGAGAACGTATCGTTGAAACTTAAGATGAAGGAAATCACTTACAGAATTGCAATCAATATTTCATTCTCATCATTAGTTAAAAAAAATTTCAATATATTATATAGAATTTGAGAACGTATCGTTGAAACTTCAGATGAAGGAAATCACATAACTGTAATCAATATTTCATTCTCAGCATTAGTATAAGAAATTTCAATATATGCTAATTTTTATTGAGTTTTATATCTTTTCATTTTATATAGTGAAGTTTTCTGAACTTCAATAACAATAAAAATTGCACGCCTACGTACGTACACATCAAATGCTTGCGTAGGTAGGAATACTTCCGATGCGCTATAATAAATGTAATTTGAGCTCTAATATGCATTCTCCAGCATTACGTATTGCATGGGCGTTATGTATTTTTCGACACGTACTAATCATTTTCCAAAATAAATAACACATGTTCAATAGCAGTATCCAATATTTTCTTTACAAAAAAAAAAAAAAAAGTTTGCAAACCTTTGACATTTAGATATTATATATTGCTTACCACGGTAACATTGCACGATTGCATTAAATCAAACCTCCATTTCCATTCAATTATTTACTTTACTAATTACTTTTTGGTTGTTTCTTTCAATGTTTTAATCCTCTTTTATCAGTCTTTCCAAACAGTACAAGTAATCCAGGTCTTACGAGCCACCATTCCTTTCAGGTTGAATATGAAATTAGAATCTCCCGATTTCTGAGAATTTCTAATAAGGCATAATCGGGAAGCTCTGACATTTCTAGCATTCAGTCTAATAAAATATGAAGAAGATTTTCGCCCACTTACCTGCAGAGGCGTTCGCGGCAGGTTCGGCGTGATATACAGACGTGAGCATTAGCACCATGTACACGGTCTGAAAAGAACAAAGGGAAAATTCTTTAGCTCGGTAGACATGCAAACACCTTTATAATTACACACACACACACACACACACACACACATATATATATATATATATATATATATATATATATATATATATATATATATATATATATATATATATATATATATATATATATATATATATATATATATATATATACACATATATATATACATATATATATATATATATATATATATATATATATATATATATACGCTCATGTCCATAAATTAAGGATAATTCAGAATCACACAGAAATTGAGCTCTAAAATAAAAATTTCATCTGTAGAATTATCACACACATCTTGAAGAAGAATATGCAAATTGCAGGAAACCACCAAATGGCGCGGATAGTACGTCACAATGACGAGAGTGTATG
>CM063501.1:118719277-118726777 GCA_032207245.1 Pardosa pseudoannulata | reverse complement strand
CTAAAGTCAAGTATTTGCTATTGCTGCTTAAGTACTTGAAAACACTTGACTTTGGTTACTCTTGTAGTGACCATAGAAATAATAAATAGACTGTATATTTCTTCGTATTTGAAATCGAGGAAAATTTAATAAATAAATACTAATTAATACGCGATATCTTAGAATTTTGCATTTTCCCAATAGCCTATTCAATTTAAAATTAAATATTTTTCATGCACTATTTAAAAATTTTGTCACGTACAACCACATAGAGTCTTTTGCTTTATCACGTAGTAAAATTTGTCTTTAACTATAAATCCCACTTAGAAGTTGAAGAATTTTATCCATGAGTTAAAATGGAGCTAAAGGAATTCAATAGGGTACTCATTCTTCACCATAATCATAGCAACTATATTATTTAGCACTACATTATTAGTATATAATTTAAGATTTTCTAACTTCTTCAGCAAAGAGCAAGCACCTGTTCAAAATTTTTACCTGTCCATTTAATTCTTTTTCACACTGTTGAGGTGAAGACCGACTGAGCGTCTAGGCCAGCCGAGTCCTCATGAGAAATTACAAATTTGAATGAGAACCATATCCTCCTGCTGATTTTTTTTATTTTAAATATAAATAAAGAGGAGAATAAGCAATAACAATGCTAATTAGGCCATCATGCCAAAGGAACCATACTCTATCGAAGATCTGCTCAACATGGCGTCTTGGTCTTGTAAAAGAAAATGGTGAGAGAACTGGCACAGAAGATTTTAAGCTGCATACTCCTTGTTCCCTACTCTCTCTCTCTGAGGGGGGCTGCAGATCTCTTGAAAAAGTTCGTTGGACAGCGTTGCCTTGGCCGAAGATGGCTACTCCGCGGTTAGCAACCCCTTTTGACCAATGGGATCGAAAGAGGGTCACTCACATCAGTTTCGCCTTTAGGTCAGATTCGCGCTGCCGTTGTAGAAGTGTAACTCTTTGTTACACACATTTATAAGAATAATGGAAATATTAAAATACAATTAGATTTACACCCGGTAAAACCTACTTTAAATAAGCATTTAGAATTATATTAATATTTTTTTACTTCTTTATATAAAGTAAAAGAAGTGTTGTAAAGACGAAAAATTTTAGCGTTCAGATTTCAACGGGAATACGCATTTTGATCACACTTGGATGAATTTTGACAAATTTAGTATTAGCGCTGTATGTACATACAAAATTTGGTTTGGTTTGGTTTAGTTTGGTATGGTTTGGAGCGCTACAGTCTACTTTTTTTCAACAATAGAGCTAATGAGACCGGTACATACAAGGAAACTTTCACTTTGAAACTTTAAATCTCTATTCTGACCATTACTGAATCGATTTTGGATAGTTTCGTCTTGATATCTGTACGTATATATGTATACAAGTGCGTATCTCGTATAGCTCAAAAACGATCAGCCATAGAAACTGGAAATTTTTAATTTAAGACTTTTATAACGGCCAGGCGTCCATCTTTTTTCATTGCAGTTTGCACTATATACATTGAATATATCCAATATAACGTATATCAATTCTATGGGGCATAACTTAAAAACCGTAAGTCGTAAAATGTTGAAGTTTCCTTCTTAAAACTACAGAGTTAATATTCGTCCTCAACATAACGGATATTCACTGTGCGGGTTTCCGGCAGATAGCAGAACTGCAAATGACTCAGATAACACCGACACCTTGAGAAACGATTCGTACTTTGAATCTTTAATGTAATTCACAAATGATAATTATGATGGCGCTTCAAACAAAATTTTAAAATAAAACTATATGATATAACAAGACTTCAAGGAAGTCAAAATGTCCACATCAGATTTTTTAAATTTACTGTTTGAACAACAAGTTCTGGTTTAAAGTAAATTACTTATGTCTGTACGTGCGTAACATGCATGCAAAATCACAAATTTTTAAGAGTTTTCTAATTAGCTGCTTTCTTGTCTAGTAAATTTAATTTTCAAGCCTGAGAGTAAAAGAGAGAGATATTTCTAGCAATTTAATAATCCTGCTGATTCTAAAATTTACGAGTCTCTTAGAAGAAAAATATTTATTTTATCAACTAAAACAGCAATTAAATCCAAGAAAAGGTATCAGTAAAAATGGGCATAATATGCAACAGTACTCTTAACTCAGTCTTTATACTACTCTTACTAACAGTGTCCGTAATAAAAAACAATAAAAACTGTAAAAGTTTTTTACTATTTACACCATCTATAATCTAAATGGAAGTTATGCAAACATCATAAAACAAATAGCGACACAACAACGAGTTAAACATAAAAGTAAATTCAAGAAAATACAAAAAATAGGCGTAGGAGTTAAATCTGTACTTCGGAAGGAAAGAGCACTTTGTCATAAATTTCAAACTTTACAGCAGTGCATAATAAAGATATTTCCGGATTTATTTCAGTTCAGGTTAATGCGGGATCAGACATTTTAACCCGTTGAAAATTTTTCACTATTATACGAGAAATTAGAGTATCACTTGAAAAGGTATCTTTAGTTGAATCTGCTCCCTTTTCAACATGTACATGTTAAAGTGCAATGCAGTGATCCCTCGTTTTTCGCGGTTAATAGGGATCAGAACCTTCCCCTAAAGCTGAAAAACCGCGAAGTAGAATTTGCTTCAAGAAATTTTCATGTATGCAAGTACACGAATGTTTTAAATATGTAAACAGTATGTATACTTTACACATTTAAGACAAAAATTACAACAGTATACGCATTTACTTAAACGTGTCAGTGATAATTAATAAAGTTAATTACAAACCCTTATACAGTAATAAACATTAATCAACAATCCTTTCTGAGAGAGACGAAGAGTCTTGTGTTGGTGGCGGAGGTGAGACTCTCACTTGACTCGTAGAAGTTTTAGGTTCACTCGGAGACTTTCTGCTGGAGGAGCTGACAGTACAGCCAGGGGCTTTACCTTGGAGAAAAACACGGTCATGAGCAGTTGTTGTCTTTTGCTTTTCCTTTTCCTTCAAAATTCCAATGTACAATTCCATAACCCCGACAACGCGATTGCTGAACTCGACAGCTCGAATTGTCGTCAATGTCTTTTGCAAATTCTTGCCATGTTGCACAACTGTTGCAGATTCTCCAGGGCTTTTCAGTTTGTTCTTCGTCTTCCTTTTCATTTTCTTCCTCACTTGCAGACCTTGTCATCTCAAGAGCCCGTGGTATGTATTATGAGTCAACTCAATTCTTTGTTTGACATGCAGGGATCTTTCTCTCACGCGCATCAACATGACACAACGCTCCTTTCCGTAATGTGGCTGCCGACATGGTTGTATTATTTCATTTTTATATTTTAATGAATACTTTGGAAAAACCCACGAAGTACTGATGCCGCAAAACATGAAGCGCGAAGTGGCGAGGGGATACTATAAGGCCTTAACATATGGAAATAGTAGAAATCAGAAGTTTGGGTCTTTACCTCGAAGCCATGTTAGTTCATGAAATCTTTTTCATTTCACTAGATCTTTCAAATTTAGGAAAATTAATGTATGTTTTTATCATATAATAGAGGTAAGCACAAATTATATACGAATATACAAAAATCTCAATTTAATAAAATTGCGGTAGTACCTTTAACTTTCGATGTATAGAAATAACCATTGAACAAATCTGTATGTAAAAATCTATGTCCTAAGATATGGATTGATTACGGCTCGAGTACCACATGCGGCTCTTTACATGAGCATTTGCTTCTTTTCAGACTTCTGCGTATAGTACCAATAGTAACTGATAGACAAGCATTTTGATTGGAGTGGAACACTTGCACTAGCGGCTTAGAAATTGTTTTAGTCTAAAACAAAATTTAGACTAAAATTTAAAAATTTGAGTAGTTGTCAAATTTTTAGCATTGGCCTTTCTTGCAATTAGATAAAGAAATCTCCGACAGTTCTTCGTGTTTAAAGAAATGAAAAATGTTACTGTGTGTAAAACTGCTTAAATAAGAAAAATATTAATTTGGTAAGCGTCTGCGATAGATACCGCTTATGTAGTCACACGTATACATGACATGCCTAAAATTTAGATTAATTAGGATTAAAAACTAGCCTTTATTTGATTTGTCGAATCTAAAATCTGCAACCTATCATTTCATACAGCAATACGATAGTAGACAGGTAGAGCGCTACTCTTCGGTACCGGAATTCGTGGATACGAATCCCGCTGATGGCATGGGTATTCGTAACCGTTTGGATTCGGCTTTAAGAAGTAGATCCCGTTTTCACTAGCCGTAGTGTGGCAAAATAGTAGACCGTAAAGCTCCAAACTAAATTATTTCTTACAGTCATGAATAAAAACTCAAGAATTCAATCGAGTACAAAGCCTCTTATAAATCCATTTTTCCCCGGCAACTTGGAAATCCGGAAGGCACAAGTGCTACTTCCATGCAAAATTCGCATTTCTGGATGTGATGAGGTGATTTAGATCAGTAATATAATTGATTCATTCATACAACAAGTAAAATGCTCGGGTTCTAAATATGACCTCATCACATCTTTGTAAAAAGACAGAGGACCATAAAATTATATTCTACGGATATTGTTGTCTTGCACGGAGGTCTCGGGCGGGGTTCTGATCCCAGTCCCAGATTAGAATCCCGTCTCCGTACTTGACATTAAATAAGAATGTACCTCTGTGGAGTTATTTATGAGTCCCTAAGGGACAGTGCCCAATTAGAAGGGATAAGGTTTTCCACGTTGCCGGTCTCAAGGCGGGATTTAAGCAGACCAATTAGATTCTTACAACTATCCCGATTGGACGATAAGAAGGAAGAGGGGACAAGGATGAAATTAATAAAATAAGAAAAATCTAAAAAAAAGAGGGAAGAGGTTCGGGAGTCGAGTCGACTAGACAAGTCCGACGGAAGGTGTTCGGAAGTCCGAGGGAAGGTGTTCGGTAGTCCAGACGAGGAGAGAAGTCAGACGGAACGTGTTCGAGAGTCCAGTCAAGTCCGACGGGAAGTGTTCCTGTATCAAATAGCACGGCGGCACCCCAAACACTCAGAAGGAAGCCCCTGAGCAGACGACGGAAGATCCATAGATACCCAGTCCTCATCAGCCATAGATACCCATCAACCAGCAGTGTTCCGGACACAGCATTTTAACTCTCAAAGGTACCCTCTTTTACATACATTTTGAAATTGAGATTAGGTCCTCTCTCTTATATTTGCATAATTACTTAAGTATTGAAAAAATATTGTCAGAACTAATTTAGAAGGTGTTGATAAAGCATATTTTATGAAAATTAGAATCAGTTTGTGTGTACATAGATGTATATAGTATAATATAATTTATTTTTTTATATTAAGCTAATTTCGGATGCTGTTAATTTAGCTTTTAATTTCTTTTCATATTTTATGTCTGTAGTTTCTCAGAACCTGTGGTTAAATTTAGTACTAAAATACTTTTACACGACGCCATCAAAATAAAATCCCACTACACATTTGATCACAGGTTAATATTCAAATAAAAACGAGGACTACAAGACACTGGATTGTCACAAAGCGCCAGATTGCAGAAAATATTAAACCAAAAGGACTGGAAGTCCAATATAAATCACAAAACTTTCTTGACAGCAACAGTAACATGAAAAAACTGCAAGTTAATAATTTTGTCCTTAGAAAATGGAAAATATTATGCTTTTTTTCTTCAACACAAAGTAGGAATTAAAATAGGGGAAGGTAATTTTGTCTCTTATTAAGATAACTTTTAATATAATACATAGTATAAATGTCTCTTTGATACTTTCGTTATCCTCTTTAATCCACAACTAGGCTCATCACTACCGAAAGTCTGCCTACAACCGGCCTAGGATAAGTAAATATATGATAAAACTATAAGACAACTTCTTTTATTACCCTATAAAGAAACTCAACAATTTTTCCCTGCTGTCTCCCGGACAAAAACATAGCGACTTTAATACAGGAGATATCCCGCAAAGATTTTTCCCTTCATAGAAACCACATTTATTCAGCAAGGGAATTTTCTGGTCTTTCACCGCAGAGAGCAAAGACCTGGCGGCAAAAGCTTTTTCGGATAATAATTCTTGGTGACAGGATTATTCCCGCCGCTCACCATTCATTGTAGGAGATAACTATGATATCTTACTCTCAATATATTCATTGCGCTCGCATTCGAGTGACAGCTTTGTTCTCTCTACTTCCTATATTAATACCATCCTCACATCAGACAAGCAGATGAGAAAGCCTTGCTTAGGAAAATCCAATTAATCAATTATTGTAATTTTTGCTACAGAGAAACGAAGAAGTTTTTTTCTAATTAAGAGGGAAACGCTACAGTCTACTTTTTGCAACACGAGGGCTAATGACAGACATGCCAACTACTCCTTATTCTCCGGAGCAGCTCCGGAGAAATGACAAAATCTCCTAAAACTGACAAACTCCTGAAAATTCTCAGATTTCTACGGAAAATAAGAAAACTTTTGAAAGCTAAAAGATTACGATTCATCAATTAAATACAAAGTTTTGAAAAAAAATGCTGAATATTACTCTTTTCGCACAGTAATACTGCATGTTAAAAGTTTTCAGTACTGTGCGGAAAAACCAAACTGAATTTAGGTCAAATTTGAGTAGACAAACTCTAGAATCCGTGATGATAGAAAAATGGGAATATTTTAATCAAGGTCAATGTTTCTATAAGAAACATTGTTCTGAAAATAAGTTACTAAAACTTAAAAAGATTACAATACAGAAATTAAATGCAAAGTTTTACAACAAAAATATGCTGAATATTACTCTTCTCGCACAGTAATACTGCATGTTAAAAGTTTTAAGAACTGTGCGGAAAAACCAAACTGAATTTAGGTCAAATTTGAGTAGACAAACTCTAGAATCTCTGATGATAGAAAAATTGGAATATTTTAATCAGGGTCAATATTTCTATAAGAAACATTGTTCTGAAAATAAGTTGTTAAAACTAAAAAAAGCTCCTTAAAAAACTTTTAAATGCATACATTTTAATTTGCCTGTTACAATTTACTAATTTGTAAATATTTTAAATTTAATTTTAATTCAGAAACCAATAAGATATGTACTTATGTATAATCTGTAATTAGCATGTTAAAATTTCAAACCACGCTGTTGCTCCGGATACAATGGCCTGAATGGTAGCATGCCTGTAATGATACAGGGATCTACTGCTTAAAGCCGATTTAACGGTTAACGATTAAACGGTTACGACATCCATACTATCAGCGAAATACGAACCCGCAAACTCCGGTACCCAAGATCAGCGCTCTAACCATTCGGCCCTCGTTCGGCCTAGTTCCAACGGAGATAGATACGTTCTCCTGTGGAGGAACACAAAATTGTAAACCTGTCTAATTTATTGATTTTGAGATTTATCGTTACATTTATATTTATTAATTGTTATATTCACTGTATTTTAATACAATACTCTTCTAAAAGAGACATATCACCTTTAAAACTACGAAAATTCGATTTTCTGTCTTTTTATTTTT
>CM063501.1:118689277-118714277 GCA_032207245.1 Pardosa pseudoannulata | reverse complement strand
CACTAAGCAGTCTAACATTTTGTTTTTTATCTTTTCTTTGGTCTATTGGAACAGAATGTTGGACTATCATATGCTAGTGATGCTGCCTCGCCATATTTCTACGGCAAACTTCAAAATAATCACATCCCACGAATACTTGTACTCTCACCTAAACCGTATTGGTGAGATTTTAATTTTATACCTATACAAATCTAAGAATATATAATATTGAAGAATTTGTGCTTATTTAAAAAAGGGTTCATTACTAAGCTTCCAAGTGTAGAAACAAAACTATAGATATTTGTTCTAAACAGTATAATATCAGTATTTAGAAAGTGTACAAGAGATATATAAAAGATTGCCCAAAATGCTTCTGAAACCTTGACTTGAGTGGTAAGAAATTAAATAGTTCCATTAAAGTTGTCTTGGTAATTTACTAACTATATATTCTTTTCAATACTATAACTGAACAAAGCGAAACCACTAAAGAGTCTAATATTTTGTTTTTTACCTTTTCTTTGTTCCTTATTTCTTTGGTCTATTGGCACAGGATGTTGGATTATCCTGTGCCAAAGGAGTTGCCTCGCTCTATTTCTACTGCAATTTTCAGGATAATTACATCCCTCGACTACTTGTACTCTCACCTAAACCGTATTGGCGAGATTTTTATACGTATAAAAGTCTATGAATATATAATATTGAAATATCTGTTCCTATGCGAAAAATGGTTCATTACTAAGCTTTCAAGTGTGGAAACAAAACTGTAGATATTTGTTCTAAACAGTATAATATCAATATTTAAAAAATGTACAACAAATATATAAAAGATTGCCCAAAAAGCGTCTAAAGTGTGTAACAAACTTTAATTTGACTGGTAAGAAATTAAATAGTTCCATTAAAGTTGTCTTTGTAATTTCCTAACTATATATTCTTTTCAATATTATAACTGAACGCTGCGAAACCACTAAACAGTATAATAATATTTTGTTTTTTACCTTTTCTTTGTTTCATTAGCACAGGATGTTGGACTCTCCTGTGCCAATGGAGCTGCCTCTTCATATTTTTACTGCAAACTTCAGGATATTTACATCCAACGACTACTTGTACTCTCACTTAAACCGTATTGGTGAGATTTTAATTTTATACCTATAAAAATCTATGAATATATAATATTGAAAAATCTATTGCTGTGCGAAAAAGGGTTCATTACTAAGCTTCCGAGTGTGGAAGCAAAACTGTACATATTTGTTCTAACAGCATAGTAACAATATTTAGAAAATGTACAATTAGACAATGTACTAATTAATTTTTTGAATGCTTAGTTGTCAAAATAAAAAATAATAAAAATAACAGAAGGTCAAATTTTTCTTTAAACTTTTATTTTAAAAAGAATAATTAAGACTAATTTTTTTAAACACGCAAGCCTATTATATTGCGACCTACTACTTAAAGCCTGTTTGGTGTGGCTATAAATATCCATGGCACCAGTTTGATTCGAACCCACGGCTGGTGGTTCCGAAAGTTAAGGCCTTACCGATGTGGCAAAGCGTATGTGTCATTGTCACGCATCGGTTATCAATCATCGTCCACACACGTGTGTATGTATGACTACAAACAACTTACACACCGCACATAATAACTCTATATCCTAATTTCATGAAATTATAATAAAACATTAGTGAATATAAAGAATTTTCTCTTTTCAGATTTAACTAAAACAGAACTTTATAATAGCAGGGACATTATCTTCATCTGTTGCAATAAACAATTGCAACTGTCGTATAAGCAACAACTTAGAAAAAAAAGGTACAATTTAGGGCTTCAAATAAAAAAAAATTTTAAAATTAATCAAAATTATTAAAAAAATCTGATACAAAAATCACTGAAATAGACTATTACGATGATAACTTACGTATGTGAGGTATGAAATTAGGAGGAAATAATTTGTTGGAATATATAAAAAACTTAGGCGAGCGTATTCACGGCATTGTGACCAAAGAATGTAGGCACACACATACCCTATATATATATATATATATATATATATATATATATATATATATATATATTATAAATATATATATATATATATATATGTGTATGTAAGGAGACGACTTCTTGTTCATGTTAAAATAGCACCGTTTCAGCTAAAGACCTTATTATATAACGTTTACTTCACATTCATATAATAACAGGACAAACTGTATTATTAACATGAAGTTATATGTACAAGACCCTTAACACCTGTGTCAGCATCTGTAAAATATCTATCGTTCGCTAATGTAGAGATATTATTGGTGAACTTCTCTGAGGGATAAACTGTAGATGGTCAATTTAGGTTATTTAAAAGGGGGAATACAAAATGACGCGGAATTTTAGCCCTTGATTTAAGTTTTGAAAACCTCGTGAGAATTTCGTTACACAAAACACACACACACACACAATATATAATATAATATATATATATATATATATATATATATATGTATATATATATACATATATATATATATATATATATGTATATATACAAATATATATATACATATATATATACATACATATATATATGTATATATATATATGTATAGATATACATATATATATATATATATATATATATATATATATATATATATATATATATATATATGCCTGCTTTGTTTGGAATTTTGGGCATTCAGTTTTATAGGATGTCTACCGTCAAATTAAACTAAAAGGTATTATGCTGTAATTATATTATTAGAATAATTTAAATTTTACCGTTAATTCTCCCGTTTTAGTTCTTTTATCTATGCTTCTTATTAGTCATTTCTTAAACCTCTGAATCACATAATAGTTTCTGCCATTTTGTAAACAAATCCTTTATTATTCTTTCAATAACAATTTAAAGACATATTTTTACATATTAAAAAGCATTTATACTTTAAACATTCCTCAGACTAGTAGTAGAAGTCTCTGGTTTTGTACAGTTTCAGGCCTCAGCAAGTCTAACACCTTTCATGGTGAACTGGGTTTTTATTGATAGTCTGAAAATATCCAGTCTTCCTGGATTTCTATAGATCTTTTCCTGCTTTACAAAGTTAAACAAGAACACGAAATAATTTAGCCTCTTCGCCTTCCATTCAGTACAGAAATAACTTATTTGGGAAATAATTGTTTTACCCACACAACGACCGAGACATCCATTTGTCTGGAAATTTTTTATCTTTCAGAGTGGATTAAACATCTCAGAAATTGGATGAAAGAAACGATTTGCCGTCGTGGTACTATCTTAGAATTTATGCGCATCTTTATTGTTTGTAATTGTTCTTATTTGGTACGAAGGTACAACAGGATCCCTTATATGTAAATCATAAGCTTATAGTTATGCAACTTTGTAACACACATCGAAATCCATGTAAAATTAGTGAATATATAGTGACATTCATCTTTTCAGAACTAGCTAAAGAAGGATTGATATATTTTATAATTCTAGTCTTGTCTGCGGATGCTGGTTTATGGATAGTCTGCAACATTTCATCCCTCTTAGGTTTGGTTTCGATATAAATTTTAAGTATTTACTGGCTCAAACAGCAATACAGAGTAATTTATAATCTTAGTGTTCCATTAGTTACAAATAGATCGTCTGGGAAATGGCGAACGATAGCTGAATGGTAGGATGTTACACTTTCCATACAGGATTTTGCGTCTTCGAATCCCGCTGATGCCATCATAGCCGTTCGGAATCGGGTTTTAGCAGAAGGACCTGTTCTCACTAGACCTGTGTATTAGAATGGGAGGCCATCTCGAATTAAACCATCTGAAAAATTTTGATTTACTCATTTAGTAACCAACATATCTATTTGCTTTGAATGTTCTCGACCTTTACAGTCGACAAAATGTCTCAATTAGACGCAAAAAAAAGATATGCCACTGCAATACTGTATTAGAATTTAAGCAAGAATATTTATTGCTAGTAGTGGTTCTTATCTGTTATGAAGTTACAGTAGGTTTCTTTATATGTAAATCATAAGCTTGTAGTTATGCAACTTTGTAATATACACCTAATTCCATCTAAAATTTATAAATATATAACGTATTCTATCTTTTCAGAATTAACTAAAAAAGGGCATCGATAAATTTTAAAGTTTTGTCTGAGTCTGCCACTTTCTAATCCTCCAAAGTTTTGGTAGATCTCTCTCTGCTTTGCAGTGTCAAACCACGACGCAAAATAATTTAACATCTTCGTGTTTCACTTGTTACAGTAATAATTTATCAGGGAAATCTTTTCTTTAATGACAGTGACTTCCAGGAACCTTCCTATCTTTCAAAATGAACAGAACGACTTAAAAATGCAAAAAAAGACTTAAAACCGTGGTACTTAGAATGCATGTTTTTGTTAGTGCTGTTTCTTATGTAGGACGAAGGTACAACAGGTTCCCCTATTATGCAAATCATAAGCTAATAGTTATGCAACTTTATGTTATACGAGGTTTGGAACTGTAATGGTGGCAACACTGCTATAGAAATGCTACACAACAAAACTAAAGAATGTCTCTTATACCATACGTGAGCTACATACCTACCTTACCTCTCAGCAAAAAAGACTCTATCTTCCAACGTCATACGGATGCTGAGTGGCGCGAAGAACTGATCCTTGTATTAGCTTGCAGTCTAAAGTAAGTGTTTTCAGGACGTTTTCAAAACAAGACCAACAAAAATGGATAAAAATTGAATGTGCCAGAGGTCGTACATCACGACGATGTCATCTACAGCTTCAAGAGGCTTGAGGGGAATCTGCATTGCCTTACAGAACTATAGCAAGATAGGTAAAAGCCTAAAATGAAGAACACCCAAGTGTGGCAAACATGCATCCACCAGGTCGTCTTAGTGTCAGCAATGCAGAAGTACATGCTGTTGCCATCCCAATGGACAGTGATTGATGTGAAACGATTCTTGAGCTGGCCCGAAAGACAGGATTTGCGCATACGACTGTGTGGCACATTCTAAAGGAACTTCTGAGCATGAGAAAAATTCTGCTCTTTCTGAAGAACACCCTTATCATTCTGCATGACAATGTTTGACCACATATAGCTCAAGTTGTGACTGATTTGTTCGATCGATGGAGCTGGGAAGTGCTTTACCATCCACCATACTCCTCACATCTAAGCCCTTGTGACTTTGTTTTAATTCCTATGATGAAGAAAGTACTTTGCGGCACTCTCTTCAGAACTGTTCCAGAGATTCTTACTTCAATAGACCGGTCCATTCGAACTATCCACAGATCAGGATCTGCTACAGGTGTTCTGTGACTTCCACATTGTTGGAAATAGGTTATACTCAATTCTGGTGACTATATTGAAGGATTGTCAAACATGGTGCCATGGATCACTTTTATATTTTATGTAAATAAATAGTTGCCACTGTTAAAGTTCCAATCCTCGCACATCTAATTCCATCTAAAATTATTAAATACGTACCAAATCCTATATTACCAAAATGACCTAAACAAGGTATTTAGAAATGATGTTATCCACCTAGGTCTCGTTTGCACCTGCTAGTTTATGATTTTGTTTGCTGGTTTGCAAACTGTAAGTCCTCCTAAGTTTTGATAGATCTTTTCCTGCTTTACAGAGTCAGACCGCAACACTGATTAATTTAACCTCTTCGTGTTCCATTCGTTACAGAAATAACTCATCTGGGAAATCATTGTTTTTCCTACTTAACAACAGAGACATCCACTTGTCTGGAATCTTCCCATCATTCAAAGTTGACGGTATGTCTTAAAAATTGGGCACAAAAAAAACTGACCACCACGATATTGTCTTATAATCGACTCCAGAATCTTTATCAGTAGTACTGATTTTTACATAGGGGGGAGGTACAATATGTAAATCATAAGCTTATAGTTATTTAACTTTGCAATATACACCGAATTACATCTAGAATTAGTGAAAACGTACCGTATTCTATCTTTTCAGAATTAACAAAGGAATTTAGAAATTTTATAGCCCGGGCTTTGCCTGCATCTGCTAGTTTAAGGCTTTGTTAGCTGGCTGAAAACTTGTAAGGCCTCCTATGTTTTGATAAATTTTTTCCTGCTTTACAGAGTCAGACCGCAACACAGAATAATTTAACCTCTTCGTGTTCCATTCGTTACAGAAATAACTCATCTGGGAAATCATTGCTTTTTCCCCACTTAACGACCAATACTGTCCATTTGTCTGGAATCTTCCCATCTTTCAAAGTGGACAGAACGTTCTCAAAAATCAGACGCAAACAAGATTTGCCGCCGAGATACGGCCTTAGAATCTACGCAGGAATCTTTATTGTCAGTAATGGCTCCTATAAATCTGCTGACGCTGACACGGTCATCTTTGGGTCATTAGATGGGAAATAAAAGCGAGGAAAAATCATTAATCGTGTCTCATATGACGCAAGGTCAGTCATTTCAACGAGAAGAGAAACATTATGTGCACTGACGGACAGATCTTATGATTTTATACTCATTGCAGTTTTAAACGATCACTTTAGTAAGTTTATACATGCTATCTTCGGAAAGAGTTAAGCTAAAGGCCCTCATACCGTCTGAATCTTTGTGAAGTCTGAGAGTTAATCAGTTTCGACTGACTGTTAAGTTTTAAATTCTATATAAATAAAATGGCAACATGGTTCGTAATTACCTGCGCATTATTCAGTAATCAGTAAAACTAAAGTGTTGAACGCGCTGACATGGGGTTATTTTTTAACATCTCTGATAGTTTTGAGATCATTAAGACTATTCCATTTTTCAAAATTCAAATTAGAATTTTTTATAATTAATTAACAAGTGTGCCCGTGTTTCGCTACGGTGAACTTAATATATTACTTTTAAACAAAGATTTTTTTTCGTGCATAACTCTCTAAATTCGTCACAGTTCAGTTCGAGTCATTGGCATATTTATATATTTCTATTATAAGCGTATTATAACAATATTCATTTTTTACATTCGAATTTGTGTCTTATATTAAATTTGCACAAACTTTTTTTATGGTAGAATATAAGTTTAACGCTAAATTACATTACTGTATTACTACTGTACGTTGATTAGCAACGTTAATAGATCTTGCCATATTACGTGGTAGAATAGGAAGCAGAAGTTTTAACAGCAACAGTGCTAATTTTGTTGGTATTAATAAATGTTGACCAAAATTAAGGAAATTTAGGACAAACCACATAGTTTTGTATGAAACAGAAAAGCACATTCATACCGACAACCATATGAATATGAAGATAACTATATAAAATGATAGGTTTTTATTTGCCCATGAGAGTCATTGAAATTTGTACTTTTTGTTGTTAGAATATTGTTGATAAACATTTCATTGTAACGTAAAAATGAACCAAGAATTAAAATTAAAATTAGTTCTCATATAAAAATGCTATAATTTGTGTCACATAGAAATGAAAGTTAATCACTTTATATATAAATTTCCAGGTCAAATCGAATTGATACTACGGAGACGATATTTAAACAATATAAAATAAGACATGAATAAATGAAATATTTTAAGGAATGACGTCATAATGATAAAAAAAATACCATTTTCACCTATTTATTATGTGACAAATTGAAAATTTTAATCTCCTGCTTTTAACCTTGGAAAATTGCGCTTAAAACAATTACTTGGGATGATATCACATTGCTAGAAATATTGCTTCTTTCACTTAGTTATGATGCGATAAATTAAAAAATTAATCGTTTGCGCTTAACCGGCGAAAATAATGCTTGGAATAATGACATGAAAAGCTTGAAAAAGGGGGAAAGAATAGATTTCGAACGTTAAAAATTTTCAAAAACCTTCCAAGGGATGTACCTAATAATTTCCCAAATTTTCACGGCGATTGGAGTCTATTGAGTACAGACAGACAGACAGACACAAATTCATTTTTATATATATAGATAAATAAACTTCATGGGTATAGTAAGAATGATAGTATGATCCTAATATTTGTTTCATCTTAAAGCGTCTTAACACATTGTTTGCGGGACACGTACTAGTACGTTTTCTGATGATTGATACTTGAGCCCGGGTCACGTACTAGTACTGGTTAGTGTAACAACATGGTTTGTTTGTGGGTACAAAAATACTAGTATATAAAGGAAAACGAAGCCGAATATTCTTGTCTACTACATGGATTCTGGAAAAATTTAGACAAATAAAAACTACTTTTTACATTATTAGTTTGATTGCTCTTTTCATTTTTTATAATGTAAAAATGTTTATATATAATATAATTCGAAAAAATTAAAACTATATACTACTATTTCTATTTGATTTTCCCTATTTACTATACTATTATAAATTTATCCCCCTAAAAATATATTTTTTGTTCACAAAAATCGTATGGTTGTTATTTATATATTTCTATTTGTATATTTGTTTATATATTTCAATATAAAATAAGAAAAGTTGGTTAAAAAATGAAATAATTTTCGATTGTTTGGGATTTAACTGAATAACTAAATTTACGCTCTAAACGCCCGCTCCAGGTACAATTCAGCTGCGAAATGTATCCGCACACAATGTATTAAAGAAAAGAAAATTTCCTTTCAGTTGAGTATTTTACAAAATTTATTTTAAAAAAATCGCCAATCTATATATATAAAAATGAATTTGTGTGTGTCTGTCTGTCTGTACTCAATAGACTCAAAAACTATGCATCCAATCGCCATGAAAATTTGGGAAATGTTTAGGTATATCCCTGGGAAGGTTTTTGTAAATTTTCAACGTTCGAAATTCATTCCTTCCCCCTTTTTCGAGCATTTCATGTCATTATTCCAAGCATTATTTTCCCCGGTTAAACGCAAACGATTAAGTTTTTAATTTATCGCATCATATCTAAGGGAAAGAAGCAATATTTCTAGCAATGGGACGTCATCCCAAGTAATTGTTTTAAACGCAGTTTTCCACGGTTAAAAGCAGGAGATTAAAATGTTCAATTCATCACATAATAAATAGGCGAAAATGATATTTTTCTATCATTATGACGTCATTCATTTAAATATTTCATTTATTCATTTCTTATTTTATATTATTTAAAATCGTCTGCTTAGTATCTATTCGATTTGAACTGAAATTTGAGATATAAAGTGATTCACTTTCATTTCTATGTGACGCAAATTATAGCATTTTTATATGAGAACTAATTTTAAATTTAATTCTTGGTTTATTTTTATGTTACAATGAAATGCATATCAACAATATTCTAAGTACAAAAAGTACAAATTTCAGTGACTCTCATGGCCAAATAAAACCTATCATTTTATATAGGTATCTTCATATTCATATTGTTTTCGATGTGAATGTGTGTTTCTGTTTCATACAAAACTATGTGGTTTGTCATAAATTTCCTTAATTTTGGAAAACATTTATTACTACCAACAAAATTAGCACTGTTGCTGTCAAAACCTGTGCTTCCTATTCTATCACGTAATATGGCAAGATCTGTTAACTTTGCTAATCAACGTACAGTAGTAATACAGTAATGCAATTTAGGGTTAAGCTTATATTTTACAATAAAAAAAGTTTGAGCAAATTTAATATAAGACAAATTCGATTATAAAAACTGAATAATGTTATAATACGCTTATGATAGAAATATATAAACATGCCAATGACTCGAACTGAACTGTGACGAATTTAGAGAGTTATTCACGAAAAATAAATCTTTGTTTAAAAGTAATATATTCAGTTCACCGTAGCGAAGCACGGGCAAACTTGCTAGTATTTTATAATTCCAAAAAATTTCTGTTTTGGAGGGCTAGCAGTGGTCTGAGAAATTAAAATTATTTTTCACTTTTAATCGCTAAGAGAAATACATCATTTTTAATTTAATGCTTGATAATTTACCTAATTAAAATAAATCAGCTAGTAAAAGTGTTTCAAAAGGATATGAAACATCACTAGTAAAGCTCCAATTGTATACTATATTCTTCATTTGATGTGAGGCCATTTTTTTTTATCTGTAAATAAATTATCTCACGAAATGTTTATAAATTTCCTTCAATAACGTTATAAATGAATTTATAGTAGATCTTTCTCTCTGTCATATATTATAATATAATCTAAAAAGTAATATAATTTTAAAATAAATATAACCATATGTAGATTCGGTTATATAGTCCAAAGGCTGGGTACAAAGCTGATAGTACTTAACAAAATTATACAAAAATTTGCGACTTATTTGAGATATATTTCAACTCTTAAAAAATTATAAAATAATGATTATAAAGAAAAGTGAAAAACATAACAGGAAAATTTTGAAAAAAAATATGAGTAAATTTAGAGTCTATAAAATAACTTAATTTAGACTGTAAGTATTAATCTACAGATAAAATTATCTTAACACTATATTCTATAGAATGAGTTAGTAATATTAAAATCTTTTTGGTATAAAAAGTTTAAAATCTGTGGAGATTTAAAGGACAACAAATTGAATGAAGTTATAACTAATTAGTCGTTAAATAAAATCTAAATTTTCAATTATCTAAATATTAGTTCATTCTATAGATAATACAACTACATATATGCAAAAAATAAGCCTATCCATAAAGTGTTTTTTAAATCCTAGGAACTATGATATAAGAAATAATTTAAAATTATTCTTTATTAATTGTTCTGTATTTTTATTGTATTTGGTTTAGAGGGATAATTTCATAATTTTACAAGAATTGAAACAGGTCTTATCTCGTAAGGTTTGTAATTTTGTAAAGTATTAAAAAATTATGGGAAAAACAGACTTGCTTTCAGCAGATTAAACAAAATTTCTTTAGAAGAAATTAAATACCTTTTAAATGTGGGCAATCTAAACCTTACGAAAGAATAGGAGAAAGGAAACTTAATGGCTGCTTTTTCGTAACGAATGATATAAAAAAAATTGCAACTGTTAATCCACTAGCTCTAATACTTAGTCAATTAGAGAGACCGGGTATTAACTGCTTTTTAGATCCTGCCTTACGGCAGTGTATTTGCAGCTAATCGGCTATTAACTTCCTTGCAATTAAACTGTAATTGATAGCCCATTAACTTCAGCCAACAAGTGCTTCACCTGGCTTTAGTGTATGGCAATTAAACTTGTATTAAGTATAACCAACTATGGTTAAACTGGAGAAAGAAACAAAGTTTGAAAACGGTAGTTCTTATCAAATCTGGCGTAATAGTAAATATGCTTTAGATCAGAGATTGGAACACTTTTTTTGGGGGGGGGAGAGAGGGGAGACTGAGTTGATTTTCAACCAGTTTTTTTAAGAATAGGTGGAATATCCTTTATGCATCTTCTCAATCGATGAATATAATTAAAAAGGAAAGAAATTGAGTACAGACAATATATATTAAATAAGCAATATATGACCACGAGAGAAACCATGTGACTGATAAACTAGCTAAAGAAGATTCTAATAGACCATTCGATATTAATCCACCTCTCTTAGCAACAATAGCTAAAAACAATTTAAAATCTAAACTGTATTTATCTTGACTATACTTCTAGAACTCATTTACTTAGTGGTGTTACCTTCATGACTACCTCCCTACAGTTTCTCCTATCCTTTTCGATTTACCCCAATTAAACTGTCTATTAACAGGTCAAGGTCCGTTTCCAACTTACTTAGCCAGATTTAATATAGAATATAGATATCATTGCATGCAGGGAAATTGAAGTAACTCTACCTATTAAATGTACCACTTTCCTTAGACAACAACCTTTCACATGTAACCTCTACCATAAAGGTAAAAATTGTCCAGGTCTAAGAAACTTAATTCAAACAACAGAGCAATTTGTCGTTATGTCACGAACTACTATAATGCCCTTCTCATTCATTTTCATGGTTACAATAGCCAATAGACAAACAATAAACTGCCCTTCCGTTGGAAACTTAAACCAGAATTGTCATAAGTTGAAATGTACCCTACTGCGTGAAATCGCCTTATTGGCTCTTCCTCTGGACGTTGCTGTTCGGTTTGAACTTTCGTTGTGACGTCAATTTGACGTCAGCCTGCGGACATATGAGCAAACCATCAAGCTGACGTCAAAATGAAATCACAACAAACATTCGCACCGACTCGCAACATACAGAGTAAGGGTCATTGTCTCCACCAAAAAGAAATCAAATTCCTCTTCTGGATCTTGGAAAACCAAACATATATCTTATCCACAAACTAAATACTTTATCCCTCTTAGGCTTCTACCATCTTGCGGTCGACATATGTCACTTGTAACTTCTGCGTCACAATGATGTCACAGAGAGAAATTTTTGGTGCCAAATTCACATCTCAGGCGATTTCTAAAGTCATTATGACACGTAAGTCATCAGTGACATATATCGACTGTAATATGGTAGCAGATTTAGTTCCAGGCTTCATTTCTGTTTATATGTCCGGACTCACGATGAAAAACTTCCTACGCGCCGATGATTTTGTATTTCGAACAGATCAAAATTTCTTTAAATAGTTTGGAGGTTCGTAATAGCCTTACACCCTTAATTAGGTTTGTTGTATCCTCTTAAGAAAGTCTAGCAAGATATGGATAATAAAATATATAACAAATTGAGTAATAGAACATAAATTTTTGCATACGGAAGATTTTATGATGCATTTCAAAAAGCAAGAAGAGAGTAATAAAGTACAGACATAAAACTGCTTCCAGTGAAATAGTTCCGAGCTGACTAAAATTTTTAACCCAACGGCCGAGAATTAAAACATATATTATAATAAATTTTGATAAGGAAAAAATATGATCTACAATTCAAGTGTAGTGCTAATGATTTTCCTCTCTGGTGTAATTTTATACACAATAGTAGTATCATATTAAATTGGAAACTATGTAGAGAAATTTTTTTTGTTAACTGGTTGGGAATCTAATATAGACAGATCGGAACTTTTGGTGAAAACGCTTCTATAGATTCATTCAACACATTACTATTTCTACTGCAATGTTTGTTTCCTGTTTTTAAAGTTTAAGAATAAATTATATTAGCCCGTTAGATATTTTTTTCCTTTGTATGTTGCCCATCACTTGGCTAGGCTTAGAAATTCTAACTAAACCAAATATTTTTATACTCTATTTGCATATTCCTTCTTCGCGCAACCAAGCTCAAGATCAAAGCTAGGCAAAGGTATTTACGGAGTACTTGGTAATGCGAAAATACACTATTCCAACCTTCGAATAGAAAGAGATCAAAAACATCTGTAAAAGCAGTTAGTTAACAAGACATTTGCACTGGCACTGTTATTTAGCATAAAATTTGCTTTTTATGAAAGTAAAACAATGCATTGTTCCGGAGAGCAAGTACATAAATTATGCCATAATTAACACTAGATTTACGGACCGAGCCAATTTAGCTCATTAAAAATTTGATCACTATATATATGCATAAAACTTTAATATCACTTTTCAAAAACATACGTTGGTTTTTAGTTAAGTAATAAAATATATATATAAACTTTATTCCCCTTCCTTTCGCATTATCAAATGTGGTATACCTATTTTCACGGTTGTGAGACAATTTGACTCATAGAATGTATATGAAAATAAATAAATATAGTAATAAATATAGTATAAATGAAATATTAAGTATATAAAGTATAGTATAAAGTAAATATAGAGAAGAAGTCGAGAACACTTCCATTCCAATGACAGAAATTCAAGCTACTGACGCACGGAAAAATTGTCAAGTTCAACAATCATGCAAAAGAAACAGTTGTAGAAATCATTGTGCTAAATGTTATAGAAATGTTTACGAAAAATATGTTTGAAAAACAGATTTTATATGTAGAAAATGTTTTTCATGAATTTTTTTATAATAAATATTTTATTTAAATTAATTTGGAACTATTTTCTTTGAAAAAAACTTCAATTTTCTTTTATGAGTCAAATTGGCTCATTTCAGTAAAAATAGGTATATGATCAACATCCATAAATCTAGTGTTAAAGAATCTGATGTGGACACTGCATGACTTCTTTATATGCTTATTAAATTATACACATTTTTTTTATTTTGATTGTATGATGCATCATCAGAATTATCATTTGAGCGTTTTTATTTAAATATTCAAAACTAGTTTCAGTTCTCAAGGTGATGACAGTATTCTCGTAAAAGAGCTCAAGTACTGCCATAGAGCGGCGACCGGTAGTGTTAATATTCATTATATTGAGGTGTTTTCGTTATGTAGAAATTTCGTTACAAACCGAAATTTTTCCGATTACAATATTTCCTTCTCTCCATAACAGGAAGTAATAACAAGTAAAAATACCAAATTATTCTCTGCTAATAATATAATTTTTGTTTTTAAAAAATTAATTTTTAAAGCATTATTTCAGCAGCTCAAAAAGATCATCATAACTTTTCACACATTTCACATTTCAAGAAATTTCTTTTTGGCGTAAAATGAATAGAGAGCGAATTGTGTCGTGGTAAACACTTTAATGGCTTAGAGAAGGTTGTTTACCGGGCAACGTTAGCCTGGTTGGTTGAGCATCAGTCTCATAACCGAAAGGTGGCGAGTTCTGTCCTCGTCTCGACCACAGACCACCGTGTTGCTAATGGCAGTTGGGGCACGTTAAATATGACGTGACTGTAGTCCTCCAAGTATCCATAACAAATTATAAGTCTAGGGGTGTTGAATCAGGGATGAGTTGATCTCTGGTTTGGATCTGGTTTGGAGACTTGCGGAGGGATGAATGAGTGTATGAATGAGTTCGACTGGCCCCTAAAAAGGATTGTGTCATGTGTTTTAGAGCTAAGTCATGCTTTCACCTTAACGGTGATCATTAACAACGAAAGGCGCACACTTCTGCCTTAATTCGAAAGAGAAGCGCTCATTCGAGCTTGGTATAATCAAGTGGCATTTGACTCACCCACCCCACCACTCACCAGGTTGTTTACCATAGAGGGTACTGCAGAGAATTTTTGAACTTCCTACGAGTAATTGTTTTTGAGCTATGCAGTATACATACGTATGAGCGTATGCCCCAACGAAACTAGTGAAAACGCTGTCAAGGATGGTTTTAAAAACTATTTAATGTTTCAAAGCTATTTAAAGTTTTAAAACTCTACAAAATTTCTTCGTAAAGTCTCAAAGTTTCAAAATCTCGTGCCAAACGTTTTAAAAACATAATACAGCTAGAAGAAGCTGTTTATGTAAGAAGGTGAAACAGTACTGCTTATAAAATTTTAATGTTTCTTAAATAATTGTTGCTAAGTTATGCATGATAAGTGATTACTCTCATACGTGCTTAAGAACAGATGTCACGTTGAAACTAATAAAAACTCATCCAGTAATGGTCCAAATGGATACCAAAATTCCAAAACTAATTTCTTTTATATTTACTAACAGAAGTAATGCCAAAACTAGCCAAAATCGATTGAGACATTGTCAAAATGGGCATTTTCCTTGAAATTTTACAAACCGAAATATTTTGTGATCGCAGTACTTTATTTAAATTGTACAAAAGTTTTTAAAAAAAAAGAAAAGAAAGTTGCTAAAAGAAATTTTTTGGGGGGAAAACCTTAAAGAGTTGAAAAACTTATCTATATATTTGAATTTCACATAAATGCAAAGGGGCAAAGGAATAGCAAAGGAAGGAAAAGAACTAAATGACAGGATCACAATTGAGACAAGACACCATTAGGAATTTTTGGTGTTCCGCAAAACCTTAATTGCCTACGCTCTGAAGAAATAGCTCAGTTTTGGTTATGAAATTGCCATTTCCTTTCACTTTCTACTCTTTTGTGCTTCGATCACTTTGGCTCATTTGCATTTTTACTATATTATGGCACAAAAGTTTTATCCTTTTTCCCAATTCTGCTTGAAATACTCACAGATATTTTTATGCCAAGCACGGCTGATAAGTGGCTACTCATTTAGCACCACCCGACTAACACGTGTAGCAAGAGAATGTTACCGATGCAAGTAACATAGCTCCTGCTGGGTCCTCGTAATTCAGAAGAAGTTACCAAACAGAAACCTTCTTCTAGACTTCTGTTCAACCTCCAGCGTTGTTGTTTGAACTTGAAAGACATTAAGACCACGAACTTATTTTACATGTCTCAGTCGCCATTAATGAACACGGCGGATCTTTGACTAGATCGAACCTCGAACTCACAACCCTCCGGGTATGAGATCGACATCTTTGAGCTAACATGGTTTAAAAAGTTTATCATTAGCGGGAAACTATATTAACACTAGATTGCCCAAGGCAGTCATTTTTGACTGTTTTTTAATTTCAATTAGAAAAACAATTATGAAATATAATGACACAATTTCTTAGAAATTGGTGACTTTTTCTGTAACATATAAATGGGTTTATGAATAATTGTAGTTACTTCCGCCCTCCTTTATTATATAATATTAAAAATTAATTTTAAACAAATTTCTTTACATATTTGTTATTTTTTCACAATGCAGTCAGTTTGACTGTTTTGGGGCAATATAGGTATACAAGAAATCTCGGGCAATCAAGTGTTAATACTATGAAAAATAATCATAGTATGAATGCACTAAAGATATTAAAAAGATAATCGAAATATAATGAAAATCCCCTGCAACTATAAAGATCTAAATCATTTTACTTTTAATAATTCAAATAGTAACCTTCTACTAAAAAAAAGGCTTTTGATTCAGTCTATTTGTGAACTATTTCGAAATACTAGTCTCCTCTCTCTTTTTTTCTATTACTTCAGCTTTATTAATGCGACAGCTACATTCCAGCCAAAGTGCAGCGGCTTTGATTTAAAAAAAGAAAACCCTTTTCCAGCCGTCGCGTGGAAATAAATGCATTTAAAATTGACTTCCACTTTAGAGTTAACTTTTCAGAAGTCACAATATATATATACACTCGCGTCTGAGTATAAAAATTTCTTTTGCATAAAATCCCCTATATAATAATAGCTTAAGTTATCTGTCCGTCTGTCTTCGAATTTATGAAGCGGTTGGAAGTGGAATGGATAGAGGCATCCATATTGGTTTCTTGATGAGTTATTGTTAGCAAAATTCAAAGCGATTAAAATTTATCTTCTCCCAAACTATCGATCGAGAGATCCGATTCTAAAAGAAATTGGTAAAAATATGCTTCATATCACAGCGAAAAATACTGTCGTCTTTAAAACGTTCGAAATACAACCCTTCCCCTCTTTTCGAGCTTTTCATGCCATTATTTCAAACCCTAATTTCAAAGGTTAAGAGAAGGCGATTCAATTTATCAATTTGTCACATAAGAAATAGGTAAAAATAACATTTTTTCTAGCATTATGACGTCATTCCTTTAACCATCTCATTTAATCATTTCTTATTTTAAATTATTTAAATATCGTCTGCATCATTTTCACACGTTTTATCACTGAACTTAGACATTACGTAAATAATTTTATTTTATATTTGGCTTAAAATAATAGATGAGGTACATAGATGATAATTTTAAATTTAATCATTGATTATTTTTTGTTGCAATGAAAATTTTATCACCGATATTAACAGCAAATTGTATCTACCTGAAGGGTGTAGTGGATATGATAGTTTCATTCCTTTACTATGATAGTTCATTCCTTTAAATGAGAGGAACTTAACGATAATTTCGGTGTAGCTAAAAAAAGTTTGAATTATCTTTCTAAATGAATTCAACTTGATTCTAAACTGCCTTCACAGCATCGGGAGACTTTAGGGGAGTATGAAGATAAACAAATTATTCAGAGGGTACGAGATAATTGTCAGCCTAAACACAAACCTTTTATTACCTGCCTTGTAGGGTACTTTACAGTTCCGTAAAATAAAAAATTTTATTGATCCCGTCATATGATGGGCTATATGCTAGCTTCGACTATATGTTCTGTAGAGTTTTAGTTCTAGTTTTGAAATATTCAGACATATTCTTGTAGAGACATCTGATGAACAAATTTTGAAAGAAAGATTACAAAATTAGCCTACGGTTGTGCTACGAAATATTAACTACCTCCTTGAGATATATTGTGGCATTTAATAAGTGGGATAGTTTACAAGTAATCAGAGGTTAAATTTTAAGAGGAGTTATAAAATGGAATTTTAGGTTTTAAAGGGAATAAAATGATTTCTTAAAGGAGGTGGTTAACGACTGCATCATTTTTGCTGCGCCTGCCCAACTTTATGCACACGTGTGCAAAAAATAATTCAGCAAATAGATTTGAATGAAGGAGAGAACGTGCGAGACTAGCATTGTCCGGAAGGTCACACCGGATGAAACTGTAAAACTTTTTCTCTGTGGTCAGCAAATTCTTTAATTTTGAAGTTCTCACATGTTTTCCCTCTTCCTTCAAGAATATAATGGCACTGCTTCTGTTATACATTTAAAATATTTCGGGAAGATAAAAGTTTTTGTTGTGATACTCGACTGTTGAACTATTCAATATTGTGTGTCCTCAAATTTATATCTTGTGTCAACAAAATGGATAAATTAATCTAAACTGGAACCTTAAAATCATCTTTGAGCATGTTCTCTATGTATATATATATATATATATATATATATATATATATATATATATATATATATGTATATATATATGTATATATATAATATATATATTATATATATATTTATATTATTTATATATATTTTATATATATATTATATTATGTATATATATACAGTTATATAATCTCTATTATATATATATGTTAGAAATTTATTAGTTTATATTATATACGCATTTTATATATTATATATATATGTTATATATGTAAGTTGTATGTTACCAATTTTTATAGGTTTTATCTCTGTAACTTATATATATTTCTTGAATTATATTTTATTATATATATGGTTTAGAAATTTCTTTATATATATTATATAATAATATTATATATGTATTTAATATGTATATATATGTATATAAAGTATATTTAAATTATATGTTAAGCAATATATATATTCTATCTTTGCATGCTTTATATATATATATATGTAATATATATATCTGTAAATATATATATATATATATATATATATATATTGTATATTGAATATATATAGAATATATATATATATGTATGTACATGTAAAAAATTCTGCTCTTTTTTTTATATTATTAAGTCGTTTTATTAATTTTATTAATTAAAGAATATATTTATAACTTAAATTAAAGGAGAATATAATTTCTTAATTTTAAAGCATAAAAGAAACAGCAGAAAATAATTTGGTTATAAGACAATTAGCAATATTTTACGCATATCTGGAAAGATATCCTTCCGAACTTCAAAGAAACACTAGACGATGCTGTATGAAGCCTTTCGTTGGTTTAAAGGATCTTAATGCAAGTATCTATGCTACAGGAATTGCAAAAAAAATTGCAAAAGAATTCGATAAACTTAAGCGTCAGCAGGTTGGCTTGAATTCAAACTACGATCTAGATTTCTCAAAAGTTTTGTGTGGGGAATCGAATGGGTTTCAGCTGAAGTGTGGAGTTTATTAAAAATTATAGAGTTTGCTAAAGGTTTTAAAGATGAGGACATGTTTAATGCTGATGAAGGTCTCTTCTTTAGCAATATAAACTCTAGTAATGTGACTCCAAAAGAGGAAACTTTCAAAATACTTTTACTGTTCTTCATGTGCAATTACTGAAAAAATTAATATGTGATCGGCAAAACAAAAATATATTTAAATGTAAAATATATATTCCTGTTTTATAAAATAAATCTGTATAATTATTCGAAATTATATATAATTAAACAGAAATAGGAAAATATATATATTTACTTATTATATAAAAAGTGAATAATCTCACAAATGTATAAAATATTTAAACACAACTTCGAAAACCCAATCTTTAGATCAATATATTATTTCAAAGTCACTACAGATAACTTCTAATTTGATATGAAAGCATAATGTATTTATTATATAACATGCGTCATAAATGCTTTAAATGCTGTTCATGGATTAATTTAATAAATTACGAGAGATTTAAGAATGTACAAGAAAAATGTTACAGCTACAACATCTGTGCAAGAGATGTGCTTCCTCTATCTTTGCTAGTTTTTGATGGAGTTAATTTTGAAGATTATGTTACCATGGGCGATGAGTTAGTAACATGTGTTGAAGACCCAGAGGCAATCTTCAGTGAGATACTCTTATAAGCACAGCGAGTATTTAAGATACGAGAAACAGAAAAGTATATATGTGATGAAACTGAAATAAATTGAAGGAAAACATGTAAAGTATGATGGAGCAACTTAAAATTTATAAGAAAAATACATGCTTAATATTGTAAAATTATAATATTTTTTAGTTAAAATGAACAATATAAATATCAAACAAAAATTATATATTCTTTAAAATTTGTAAATATATATTGCTGTATATATAAATATATAAATATATTAAATGCTAATTTTTTATATAATTTTATTTAAAAAATATATAAATATATATTACTTTTTTATAATATTGTATATAAATATTTTTAAATATATTTATATATATATGTAAATATATATATTATATATATATTTATATATATTATATGTATGTATATATATATGTATTATATATATATATGTATATATATATATATGTATATATATATATGTATATATGTATATATGTATGTATATATATATGTATATATATGTATATATGTATATATATGTATATATATATATGTATATATATATATGTGTATATATGTATGTATATGTGTGTGTATATATATATAGATATATGTATGTATATATGTGTCTATATATATATATATATATGTATATATATGTATATATGTATATATGTATATGTATATATGTATATATATATGTATATATATATATGTATATATGTATATATATATATATATATATATTATAAATATATATACATATATATGTGTATATATTCTATGTATATATACATGCATCCATGCACACACGCACGCATATATTCATATTTATATATACAACATTGTAACCATCCAATACTCTAACAAACACATACTGAGTTATTTTGATACCATTTCGATCATTTTAAACATTTCCTAAGTGAAATCTAAGATTATTTAAAGAAGAACAAATGACTATAATTAGCCGTTAATTATTCCTTAACCGTTATTTACGGAGCTTGTTCGCCGCGGCCAAGATTGACATACGAGTCCGAGAAAAGTGCATCTTACAAGAGCCCATCCACGTCTTTTAATTTGGAAGTGCTCTCCGCGCCACGAAACTTGATAGAATGGGGTCCCACGAATTTCTTCTTTTTTGCCCGGCGAATGAATGCACACCCGAGAGAGAGCGAGAGATAGAGAGAAGAGAGGAGAAAGAGCGCCTCGTCAGGGGAAAAGTTTCCGTCCCAGTTTTAACATAAATCAAGAGGAGGGGGTGCCTCTTCCTTCTTTTTGAGAGTTTTTCGTGTCATTAGCGCGAGAGGGAGAGGAAATCGATGGCATCGATTTTAGGGCATCCCCCGAGCTAGCACCAGCATTTTCCTAATAGGGAAAGGGACGGACGAAATCTCAAGAGACGATGTACACCCCTGGAGGGACCAAAATAATATCATTGGGGGTACATGTCCTTACTCTGAAAATCCCTCGCTGCAACTTCCCGCAGATTTCGGAAACTTGGCAATTAGTAACTGTCTCTTATCGATAAGCCGCGCGGGGAGACAAGATTGGCTGTTAAATATAGCTTGTATTGTAATTGTCAGCAAGAAACTTCCGAATATTTGAAAGACGGTATTGTTCTTTAATGATAGGTATTTAACAGCAGTTTTAAAAGTGTGACTCCTAATATCAGAAAGACCTCTCTCTTTGTAGTTTACTTAACTGCATTATATCATTCTCTAGGTTTCTTAAATAAACTTTATACTTGGGAGGACATATCCTTACTTTTCAAAATCCTCGTTTCCACTTTCCACAGAGCTCGGAGTGATTAGTAACCGTCTCTTTTCGAAGCAACTGGGGAGGACAAGTTTGGCTGTAAACATATTTTGTAATGCAACTGACACCGAGAAACCTATAGATATTTAAAAGCGGATATTGTTCTTTACTGGTATTTCACAGAAATTTTGATAGGATTCCTCTGTTTATAAGAAAGACAAAAAACTTGAAAAATTTGATGGTTACTTGAATAAATAATATGTTTAGGAAGACATATTCTTAATTTTTGATACTTTGTTTCGACTTTCCGAGGAGTTGAAAATCTTGGTTGTCAGCAACAATATCTTACTAGGAAACATCTAAGGGAGATGAAATTGGCTGCTGATAGATAATGCTAGAAGTACTAATATAACAAGTATTGCCTCCTCTTTAGTCCATGTTTCCTGAAAATAATACCTCTTTTATAGTTTGAACTTTTAACTTCTACATGGACTCACAGATTCCCTGACTTTCATCCAAAGTATCCCTCAAAATTGAAAGTGCCCTATGCCTTTTTTAGACCTTATATCAGCCAAAGTAACTTACCAAATTTAAACCTCATATTATAACTGTTAGAGTCTAGTAGACGCCGTTATTGGATTGGGATTATTTGAGAGTAATAAAGAACATGACGTATTCTTTTAATTGCTTTCAAAGCAAACAGAGAGAGTAGTGAATAATTCGAAATTTTATTTCTTCAGATATTAGAAGATGTTTAGTACGAAATCCTCAGAATTCCTGGGTTTACTCGAAGCACACACAGACCTGTTATATGCGGAAAGTGACTAATTTATATTTTTATTAGCATTACATTTGTTTTTTTCTATTTATCGTATGTTAATATTTTCTTGTTTAACCCTTTTGTAATATTTTGTACATTTTAACAAGTTTTAAAAATTACTTCGTTGTTCCTTAAAAATGTAGTTATTTTTGAATAAATATACTACTACTGCTGGTTTCACCGTCATTCATCCACTTTGCATAAGTACTAACAACTGTAGATCGCGAACAACCCACGAGTCGTGCAGTTTCGGAAATACTTGTTCCGAGTCTTCGAGCCATTACAATCTGCCCTCTATCAAAAATCGCTTAGATCCACAGCCTTTTCCATGACACACAAAAGAAAGTGAAAGAATGATTCTTCTCTCTGGAAGGATTGGCAACAGTACTTCCTGGGCCGAGCCCTCTAGTACTGGGTTTGCTAATATTGGTAGTGCATGAACCTAAGAGTATTAGTTGGCAATAATATTAAAGAGGGAAAAATGAGCTGGGGAAGAAACGCGTGAGAAAATGCTTGAGTTTAGACGTACAGTAAAATGGAATAAGTAACAATTAAACGTCATAGTTACTAAAATGTATGATTCTTCAGACTCTCCAGCAGCAGTTAAATACCTCTTCCACCTGATCACGTGCCTTCCACGTCATTCAGGCGAGTTCATTACAAAATGTAGGGGTGGTCATAATGTTTTGGCTCTTGAGTGTATGTAATATATGTATCTTTGTCTACATAAGTCAATGGGCAACTGACATATCTCGCTTTAACAGTCAGACGAAAACTTTCCTAACTTACATTAGGTAGCATGTTAAGTAGACCTCTCCGGAGCATATTTCTCACTGTCTGGGGTTTTCAAAAGATGATGTTTTGAACAAATCTTACTTGATTCTCAATTATGTGAGAATAATTGAAATTCTAGGCCTCTTCTACCTCTGCTAAACAATGGAGAGTTTTAAAAATTACTTCGTTGTTCCTTAAAATGTAGTTATTTTTGAATAAATATAAGTTCTTTGAAACACATGCATACTCGACATATGTATTTATTCCTGAAGTTCTTTAGAATTTATTAATGAATTCTATACTGACATGAATAGAAATATTATAGCATTCTAGTTGTTGCTTGTTGGGTTCACATAATATTTCAAAACATATACCCAGTTTATTGCCTTTACCAAGTCGTAATAGTTGACTTATTCTTTGAAGATGGGGACGGTAATATTCAGTTGAAATAAAACATTTGTGAAAATAAATAATCACTAGGTTGACAACATTTTTATCAAAATTTCTGCTAGTGGACACATTAAAAAAAATTCTTTAAGACAAAAAAAAACTACCTAGTAAATTTTGTCCGAAACATCGATAATAAACTTTCTAACCCTTATATCGTCTATCTCTTTTTATTACAGAAGGTTTGTAACTATACAAAAGACGTTGAAGTAGCCTCTGGAAAAAGAAACAAAGCAAAGAAAAAGTCTCTGTTAATAGATCTGCAAAGCAAGTTTTAGTCTCTAACCGCGAGTGTCAGCTGCACGTGTCACCAAAGAATAAAAAACAGAGAAGATTAATGCCACTTATGTTACTTCTTTAGTTAGTGTTCTGGAAGCTGTTTCTTTCATCGTATTTATTCCTTTTAAAATAATGTACCGCAGACAATAAAAGAACTGAACTGCCAGAGAGATTTAGTGTTCTTATTATGTCGAACAAAACGTATCGGAACAATAGGAATACCATGCTATTCAAACAAAGGACAGGATTGAATTATATGAGATCTGCTAAGGTAACTTTGCTCAAAGCGTTTATACATAATTTAGTGCATTCTCATAGACATAGATTTTTCGAGGATCTTGCGTAAAATTATGAAAGTCAACAGTGAAGGTTTAATTAGCTAATTAATTTTATGAGACTTCATCTGTGTGAATGTGCTAAGATTTACAGAGATCTCAGGACTTAGGACTCCCCATTTGGAATTACGGAGAATAGAACAATTACCGAAGTTGAAAATGTTAATTAATCGTGTATAATATAGTTTTGAACATTTAATGTTTGGTGACAGTCTAAAAACAAACTTCCTTATCTCCAGAAAGAATTAAGATTTTGATGGATTACTGAATTTTTTTTTCTTTTTTCATAGAATGCATTCTTAAAGGGAGAATGCAATGTGTGACAGATTTACATATTGTTGTTGCTAATGTTACTTTGTTGATCCAAGCACGCAAGCCAAAAGCTACATGAATTAAGGTGAAGGGAAACGAAATAGACGAGCGTTTCAGTTTGTTGGGCTTAGATAGAGTGAAATAACGGCTTTCCTTAAGTGGATCATCGTAATTTACAAGCAGAGACCAAGCAAAAG
>CM063501.1:118669277-118671777 GCA_032207245.1 Pardosa pseudoannulata | reverse complement strand
CCTTATATACAGATAGCCTTCAGAATCAATCCTTTGTTTAATGGAGTTTGGGGGTATTGTACCCACATGTGTTTATTCTATAGACCACATCTTTCTGAAACAATGCTTTTCGTTAATGATATTTGTGGATGCTGTACCAAGATGTATTTGTTGTTTAGATTACATCTTTCAGAAATAGTTGCTTTTGTTTGATGATGTTTAGGGGTACCAATATATATGTATTGTATAAATTCCATCTTTCAGAAGTAATAATTTTTGTTGAAGGATGTTTGTGGATACTCTTCAAGATGTATTTATTGTATAGATCACATCTTTCAGAAACAATGCTTATGTTTAAGGATGTTTGTGGGTACTGTATCAAGATGTATTTATTCAATAGATCATATCTTTCAGAAACAATGCTTTTGTTTAATGACGTTTGTAGGAACTTAACGAGATGTGTTATTTGTATAGATCACATCTTAGAGAAACAATGTTTTTATTAAATAATGTTTGTGGGTAGTTGTACTGTTTTTAATGTGTCAACCCCATTTTTCAGAATCAATCCTTAGTTAAATGGTATTTATAGGTACTCTACCAATATTTGCTTATTTTATAGATCCCATCTTTCATAAATGTTTCATTTGTTTAATAATGTTTGTGGGTACTATTGATGAGACACAACATCATTAAACTTGAATTTTGCTTTGTTTTCATTTCTCATTATTAACAACTAATATATATATATATATATATATATATATATATATATATATATATATATATATAAATATATATATATATATATATATATATATATATATTGTAACGCACTGGAGATATGGTAGGTGAAGCCGTCAATGAAACAGGCTAGAAAACTGTTTAATCTAGACTAAATATTTTATTCATGTGAATAAATTATGTACAGCTATGTACATATTCAGTAGATTTCTAAATATTCTGGGATCTCGTGCTGAGATGACATTCCCACAATAAGGATGCGTGGGTACCGGATACAGTATGGCTAGGGCTTCTAATCACTGGAATTGTTCGCTAATTAGTGCCGGTAATAAACGCTGACACTATCACCTCCGGGCTGACGATTTGTACAGTCGGCTTTCACACCAAGGTTCGAAAGTTCAGAGTGCGTATCACAGCTGGGGTTCGTGAAGGAAAACTCGGGATGCAAGACGATCCAAATTGAGAGCAAGGGTCACTCTCGGCTACCTGCTTCTATGCACGAAGTAAAAACAAAAAAATTAGCAAAATAACGGGAATGGGATTCACAAGCCGAAGGTCGACTTCTTAGCAAACAGAGACGCTGGCGGTCTCTAATCAAGCAAACTCCAGAATCGGAGATACGAGCGGTTCCTCTCGAGCTACAAAGCAACTAACAGGAAGAAGCCTCAAGAAGAAAAAGCCCCGTCTTGGCACCGCTACTCTTCTTTTATCGTGGTCCCGGTTCCCCTTACGCGATTCTTCGGGAAACTTCCAGAAGCAGGAGGATGCAATCTTGCGGTCACTTCCCGCCTGAATCAGTCATTTCGTTTACATATGTGGCCGAAAAGCCGTCTTCAAATCAGCCGACCCAAACAACTTAATTGCCTTTTTCGCTACCGCTAATGGGCGCACATGGCACTGTAATTACTCACAATCATTTCACAGAGTCTTTTCACTCAACAGTTTCACAAAGCCTCTAGACGCGCTGGCTCCAGCACACGGAGAGTTTTCAATTAAGCCGGGACCTAGTATACACGTGTATTGTTAGACCACCCGTTTCTACCTGCCGCTACCGTAATTGTCCGCAGCGACAGGTCACCTTCCGCTCCTCTTTCTTTAGAGTCATGTATATATATATTTATATATATATATATATATATATATATATATATATATATATATATATATGGGCTTGTTTGCATATAAGTAATATCTGTGTCATTGTTTGTATTAGTCAGTGGACAACTTACATATCTCGCCTTAACAGTGAAATGAAAACTTCCCCAATCTAGATTAGGTAGCATGTCAAGCAGGCCTCTCTGAAGCATATTTCTCATTGTCTGGGGCTTTAAAAAGATGCTGTTTTGAATAAACCTTACTTGATTCTTAATTAATTCTGTGAGAAAATTGAACTTCTAGGCCTCGTCTACCTCTGCTAAACAGTGGAAATTCGTAACAACAAGAAACCACAATTATATATCATATACATGTGAGTATATTTAGACTACGCGTCCCTCGTCGCAAAGCAAACCCCGCTGCTTCCCTCAGATCATTGATTCACACTTTCTTTCTTTTCTATACAATATATAAAAAGAAAATTTTTAATTTATGTGCCATTTTAAAAATAAGGCATATTAAAAATGAAATGACCAAACTTTATTTCGTTACATATTTTCGTTATACAATTTTCCTAATGCAAACCATAACTGACGTAGTCATTAATATATATATATATATATGTATGTATGTATGTATATATATATATATATATATATATATATATATATATATATATGTATGT
>CM063501.1:118536777-118651777 GCA_032207245.1 Pardosa pseudoannulata | reverse complement strand
GTGTGTTATTGCAACATACTTCATAATGTAAATATGTTTAATTACCTTTATTATTACCTTAGAAGAAAATCGTCACAACTCATAAATTGTTTTGAGGAAACTCCCACTAATTATTAATTTTCAGCTGTTAAATAATTTTTTTTTTAATTTTTACAAATCACAAGAATTTTTAACCAACCTCAACACAATTTTTAAAAAATACAACTATTGGTATGTGACAGTTTTCAGAACGATGGCTAAATTGGTAGGGCGCTTCGGTATCGGAGATCGTATATCATGCGCATACATATTATAAATATATATATTGTATATATATATATATAATATTTATATATATATATATAATTTATAACGTCACATGCGCGCGTATATTAATACTATGTGCATACATATATATGTATATGTGTATATATATATATATTATATATATATATATATATATATATATATATATATATATATATATATATTTACAAGTACACGCGCATACATGTACACGCCTGTAAATTCACACGAACACATATGTATACATTCACAAACATGTACACTTATATATACACACGCACACACACATATATGGATTATATCAAAATTATTACATCTAAAATAACTTTATAAAGTTCTCCTTTACCCCTTTTCATTCTTTCCTATCTATTTTCCCAGTTACAAAATCTCAAAATTAAAAGGAGTGTTTGCTGACTTGGATTCATACCCGAAACTAACATCTCCTAAAACTAACGCTAAAATAAATGCTAATTTTCTGTCCACTGGACCCCTTTTCCAGATGTCTAAATAAAAGAGTTCCCTTCTCTTTATATCTAAATTGCTACATAACGCTGACTAAGCTGTTGGTCTCATGGAAAAGATTCCACGTGATCTCGCTGTTGGGCGAAATTTGTAATAGAAGTATGTTTTTGTCATCACTCGATGCTGATCTCTCGTCTGGTAGAGATGCCCCTTTTTAGTCTCAAATAAAGTTCCAAAACAGACTTCACTGTTATGTAAATGGAGCGACTGCAATTTACGTAGGGTCTTCTTATCATTGCCCAATAAGCCTGGGCAAATAAAAATAATAGAGGCTATTATCACGGTGTAACGGTGAGTATAAAATTTGCACGTTACATATATAAAGCACGAACACACAGATATGCACACATACATACACACATATACGTATATGAGTATGTATATATGTACACAAACCTCCCACTATCAGAGTGACTCGTGTTTACGTTACTATATGGCAACATACCTGTTTACATATACAGCACACATGTATGCACGTGCACACAATGTATATATTTATATGTGTTTGTATATATGTGTGTATAATAGATATATATATAAATGGAAGCACACACATATAGATATATACATACAAACACAAACAGATATACATACACACACTTATATGCATATGTATAGATATATGTGTGTATACACACACTCTTCCCATGAGTAAAACGACTCGTGTTTATGTGACTGAAGGAAGGTGTCTTTCGGACTGTACACACACTCATACACACACGCTGCCTTGCTAGAGAAACGTGCGCGCGAGACACACCACTCACCATGGTGAAGAAAGCCGCCGTGTAGCAACCTTGCCTCAGCGACCGTAGGCCAAAGCAACAGCGGGTGAGCAGCACCATCTTCACAGCCTCTCCTCACTGTTGATGTGCCGGGCTCTCCTCGCTCCTCATCTTCTCCCAATGATCGCGCGCATGCGCCCTCGCTGACGGTCATCCTCCTCCGACTCCGGAGTCGGGACGGGAGGCGGGGGTCGTGACGCCTCACTTCCGACTCGCTGGATGAAACGGCATCAAAATGCACTCTCGGCAGAGATTTGACAAGTTGAAGGGTCCACAGGGGGTGAGGAAGAGAGGAGTGGGTAGGAGTTCAATACCCCTCCTCCCCCTGTTTCTTTACTCCTATTTTTCCCTTCAGACGGCAAAGGAGAAGAAAAAATATTTATAGGAGAGCATGTAAGGGTGAACTGTCGTCCTTTATCCCCGGAATTTCTGAGAGATCGGGATTTGATTTAGGGAGAAAGTATTCACCATTTAGGAAACAGACTGACGCACAAAGACATCTGAGCTTGTTACGGAAAGAGTAAAAAGATAAAAAATGAAACTAAAACAAAAACCTTCGAGAGAGAGCTTAATTTCAACCTAAATGAGCGCATTCTAGCACTTTGGGCGATTCATTCTGGAGTTGTCAAAGAGGGAAAAATGTTTTTTTGACAGGTCGTGATGGAAGCGCATAAAGCATTTTTCTTTCTCTTTTGTCGAGGGGACTATTCGGATAGAATTTTTAAGATTTTATGTTAGGCATTTTTAACTTCGTGGTTCTTCCCATGTTTGTAAACATCAAGTTTCCTTTTTAAACTATAATGAGGAATTTTCACGTTTTCTAATTTTGATTTTAAACGATAGAAGACAAAAAAGTAAGCAGGACAGTAGCTATTTTTCTTTCATTTGGGGGCCTAATGAGTGATTTCTAATGGGTTTTATAGCGGACTCTTTAACGTCTCTCAAAAACGCTACTTTATCTCCGCCGAGTTTGTGACGTCATCGTTCATGTAAACACCGAGCTCCTATGCTGTTTACATGTTAAAAGGCGACTTTTAAATTTGTTTTTTGTGTAAAGTATCGCATATAATAGCATTTTTTTGTTATGTCTGGCATTAAAAAATCATACTCTAAATATTGTATTGTGCCACTCTGTAAAAATACAACAACTAATTGCAATGAGAAGATATTTTTCAGCGTCCCAAAAGACCCACATACACGTAAAATCTGGACAACTGAGATGAAAAGGGATGAGAAATTAAACCTCAAATTATCATATAAATCATCTCTATGGGTTTGTGAAGACCATTTTTCGGTAAATAAATGCTTGCATTTGTTTAAATATTACTATTTTAGAACAATTAAAGTATATAAAATACATCTATACCTTTAAAAGGATTGTTGATTAACCACTGCTATTTAACTTTTAAAACTGCTAATTTTCGAGTATTATCACAGAGTTCAAGTACAATAAATATTTTATAAAGCATATAAATATCGAAAAACATATAAATATCTAAAGCATATAATTATCTAATAAATAACTCGGGGGAGGGGAAAGTTATGTATTTTCAAGGTATTATAAATATTTTCTTCAGAGATGCATACTTTCTTATGTATCAAATGTAACAGTGATATTTTTCGATTAAATTGGTGACTAATTTGAAAAAAAAAGTATAATATTTTTAAAATACTTAATAATTATATTACTTTAAAAATTAAATTTAATTTGAGAAATTTTATACATTTTTTAATTTGACATTAATATTAAAGGCAATAAAATTGTATTGCTATTTAAAAATGTATAAATAATTAAGTAAAGCCATTTAAAGATTTTAAATTTCTTTTCATCATATTTAAAATATCTAAGAATTGATTTTGTTTTGGTTTGGTTTTGGAATGCTACGGTCTACTTTTTGCAACACGAAGGCTAATGAGACCGGTCTCACAAAAAATACCTCCTCTAATTTTTATTTTAATATTACATCCGTCTCTATTTATAAAAAACGATGCAACTACAAATGTGTATGTATATGATATATGTATATTTATTTGACTTGTTTGTGTTTACAAACAAAAGAGCTGTGTTTAGCATGAATAAAGTATTAATACATGTTAAGTAAAATTGGAAAAAAAATATAAATGATTTTACACACCTTTGGGTTTTAATTCCTCGTATTTCTGCTCCCATAAAATCCGGGTTTTTTGCCAAGAAAAAAAACATTGACATGCTGTCAATTTTCGGGAGGTTGTCTGATTGTCCTTTGGTAAATCCAGGTAGAAGAGACATTTATGACAAATTGAGATAACTAAGCTATCTAGATCGATAAAATAAACCTTCAGGTTTAAATAAAAATAAATTTTGATAGCTAGAAAATTTCAGGAACTTGCAAAAACAAAATCGGAAAATAGTGCGCGCTTAAAAGCAATACAAAAATATTGGTCTGCATGAACGATGACATCACAACCAATCACGGAGCTTTTTGATGTCACGTGATTTTCGCTTAACTTTAAAATTAATTTTTTAAATGATGGACCCAGTTTTTTACATTTTTGAGAACATTTTTGGAATCTACGAGTCTGAAATTATCAGAAAAACACTAAGTTGTCCGAATCCCCCACATGTGCAAATTCCTACTAATTCTTAAAATGTTTAAGAAAATCTGTTGAATTTCAAAAGTTAAACTATTTTTAATTAAGAGAGCACGGGACTTAATACACTCTAAGATAGTTTGTCACGCTCAGACATTGTTATGGACCTAAGCTATAAGATTTGATTTTAAATCGAGAGCAAAAATCTATTTTTGTATATATAACTCAAATACTATGTTCACTCCCTCTTTGGTACCTATATCTTGATAAAGACGTAAGGAAGTTGAAATGTACAGTGATTCGTCTTACATCCCAGGCCTGCGATAAGAAACGATTTCACAAATTTTACCTCTCAATAGGTTATATGGGTTTCGAAGGGGAAAATAAAGTTGGCTTCTGCAAATTTTTGCCATTTTAACAAAGAAATTCACCACTGGACTTACTTCATACTTTCTGGTGAGTCTAAAACTGTTTATTTACATCTATAAGAATTGGATTTAACCCTTTGCATTCAAGGGCTCCGGAGCGGAGACATTCAAAATTTGTCTTCAAACTGGAGGGCTCCACTACGAAGTCAATGCAAAATAATTAGTTTGTTGCGTCTCGCGTGTCCACGACTGTCCTTTCCGATATCTGCATGCCTCGTTTCTGTGCCTGTTCACCTATTGTTACTGGAGCAGGTATCTTGGATTCACTGATATGCTGTTGGCCGACAATTAATTATTGCAGCGACAAAATCCTTGACTATACATTTTTATTATTTTACAGATTTTGTTAAAACATATGTACACTTAGCATCTTAATCATAAACACGGCTCAAATAAGACCGATAATAACCAAATTGTGCCGAGAGGAAAGCACCTCTCTCTTGGTCTCAGCTCTTTCCAGAATAAATGTCCATTCTCACTCCGTCGTTCCGAGCTGGCATCTCCTCCACTGCTGTTCGCGAGGGCCGGGGTGGAATCCCCCCCCCTCTTGGTCTAGCTTTCGCTTCCATGTGAAAAACGTCCTTCTCCGCAGCTGGCGCGGGCGGAGGTGGCATCCCTCCCCCCTCCTGCTGAACTTACACCTCCCTGGAATAGGGCTTGTCCACCCGTTCTCGATGTGTCAGTCTTCGGCGCCGTGAAAAAAACAGGTGCCCATGTAACACCAACTCGAGTCTTGAGTCTAGTATTACATAGTTTTTACGATTTGTTTTTGTTCTTATGTTAAAAACTGAAAATTATTTGAACTGTATCCGTAGCGAATCCCCCAAGTTTGAAGATAAATTTTAAATGACTCCGCTCCGGAGCAATCAAGTGCAAAGGGTTAAATATCACTGAGTAATTGACTGATCAATGTATCTACAAGAAATGATATACGAGGTTGAAATTTCACATGTTGACTCTTCACACATCCCAAGCGTACGATAAGAACAGATTCCTCATATTTTTTCTCTAAAGGGATTTTATGAGATTCGAAATAAACTTGGTTTCTTCAAATTTTCGCCTTCTGACTGAACATGACTGTTTACAAGGCCATCTCTACAGAATTGAGTTGGTGGATTCATCGTACTGTGTTTTGAAGGATTCTAGTCATCCAATGACTTTTGAACATTTAAATGATTGTGTTGTACTTTCTTAGTATCAGGGTATTGTTAAAAAATATTGGAGAGCCCATGAACTAAAAAAAACAGGTGCCCATGTAACACCAACTCGAGTCTTGAGTCTAGTATTACATAGTTTTTACGATTTGTTTTTGTTCTTATGTTAAAAACTGAAAATTATTTTAACTGTATCCGTATACCTGAAAAATGTCTTAACAACAAATGATTATCCCCATAAGACAAACCACCCGGAGTTCGACCATTTTCATGCAATAGTAATCTATTATAACAGTGAAACCGAAAAAGCTGCTGTCAAAAAACTAGATTGAAATCAACTCTACAAAAATCTGATTCCACGTTTCAATGAGAAAGCAAACAAATACTTCGTTAAACAAAGTTTTAAAAAATAATAAAAGAATTTAGAAATAAAAAGCTTAGGCGCTAAGTGATCGGATTTGTAAAATAAATAAATAAAATTTTCGCCTTCTCAAAAAGAAAGTCACCAAATGACTCTTGTTAAGTCTCCTGTAAGCCAGAAAATGCGTATTTACATATACTAAACATAAAAATTTAACTCAAATATTACTAAGCGACTGGCACTGTAGGTATGACAAGAAAACGAGGCTAGGAAAATGAAATTTCGTTTGGTGATTCTTCTTACACTTCAGGCGTCCAATAAGAAAGGATATTTCAAATTTCAATTTCTAAAAGGGTTGAAGAGAAAGATAAAAAAAAAGTTCGCTGTTGTGTACGCTGTCTTTAAAGTGTACTCGAAGAAGACAGTGAGTATGATAAATGAATGTTCTTTCTATGCAATCAGGCTCTCTATTCGCAGAAAGCATATAAGAATAACAAAAGATTAATTTTACATTAAATACAATTCATAATACAATTGCTTCTTAAATATGTTGTTAAGTAGTTCGTATCACTATTTTAAAGAATTAACTCATTCATTGTTAAGTTTATCGAGTTTTCGCATTGGTTTAATTTTCCTCCTCCGTGTAAAGCAATTATTCAAGGTCTAACTGTATACACACATACACACATACATATATATATAATGATATTTTAACCAAAAGTAGCCAACACAATTATAATTATATGCCAACATAAATTTCTGGAGATTCTACAACTAAAAAGACAATATTTGACAAAAGTCTTTATCTTTGAATTCTGGTAGCTTTTTGGAGACCACAAGAACAAGTTAATTTCCGTTTAGCTAACTTATGAAAGTAATTGTAACCATATACGTTTCGAAAAAGAGCGTTCCCTGCCTCGTGGCTTATCCTTAACACATCTGCTGTTTCCCTTGTCCCTCATGGCGCTATTTAAGTGGTGCAAAGTTTTTGAGGCAGAAGACGAAAAGTTTGAAAAGTAAAGTTTATTGATTTAATGAACTTTACTTTTCAAACTTTTCTGTATTTTTACATGGCCACGACTATTCGTGACTATTCTTTATTCAACAGGAATGAAACTTAAAGTTTGTTACGAAACTGATGTGGTTTCACCTCATCTTTTATAATTGGACCATTCTTCTTTGAAGAATAGTGTCCGAAATCTGGCTGGAAGACGTGAACAGTGACCAGTGAGTGTTATCTCCCTCTTTTGTGCTCCCTCAAAGTCGTGCCCACATTAAATCTGAGGTGTGTTTTCTGTAACCATATCTGCAGGATAGAGCACTGTGCCAATCCAGTAAAACGATTCCGATTGCAAACCTTCGGTGAAGACAGGTTTGGTTTGTTTTGGAGTGCTACGATCTACTTTTTGCAACACGAGGGCTAATGAGACCTGCACTTACATCTTAAAACCGATTCCGAACGGCTACAAACATCCATGTCACAGTGGGATTCGAACCCACGAACTCCGGTACCGAAGGCCAGCACCCTAACCAATCGGCCATCGTCGGTGAAGACAGAGTGATCAGATCGCATGGTCTTCACGATAACCTGGCCTTACTCATTCTTGTATACCGTCCATCGCCTTCAACTTTGACCGAACTTAAAGATTCTATCTCGAGGAAATCTGCTATTCATTCAACATGTTGCATGCTGCTGTAACTGGTAATACGAAAATGTTGAAAATTTAAGTCTTAATATTCCATTCAGCAGCGAGTCCCAGTCTAAAAATTGAGCTATTAAAAAACTTAAAACACGAAAATTTTCAAAATTTTATAGTTTTTAAATATTCTATTAAGCAGCAAATCCCAATCTAAAAATTGAGCAATTAAAAAACTTAAAATACGAAAATGTTGAAGCTTTAATAGTCTTTATAGTCTTTTAACCCTTTCGAAAACCATGGGAATATTACTTCCCACTTACATGACTTTACAAAATACACCTGTGGGAAGCGCAAAACCCATCATAATACATTGGCCTTGCTATTATAATCCCCTTCAGTTTTGAGTTGTCATCTATTGTTTGATCAATTGAATATAATAAGTACTGCTGTTTTGAAAGATTCAAAACGTTGTAGGACAAATAAAAGGCCCATGAAAGGTTTGGTTTGGAGTGCTACAGTTTACTTTTTGCTACACGAGGGCTAATGAGACCGCCCATGAAAGGATTAAGCAGCGAATCCCGGTCTAAAAGTTGAGCGTGGAGGTCACACTCAGCTAAAGAAATAATGTTATTTTTTTCAGCACACGAAATGATTTTCCTCGATGAAAGAATAAAAAATAGTTTTCATTTTTGCCATGCTCCTCCGATTATAAATTTACGAAGCGAATGAAGCCCGTTCGTGGTGTTCATGGTACATAGTCCCCTCTCCGAAGTTTATACGAAATGGCTTTAGAGACATAGAAGTCTTAATTCAAAAATTAGATTTTTAAATATATATATATATATATATATATATATATATATATATATATATATATATATATATATATATATATATATATATATATATATATATATACAGACATGTGTGTATTATAATACAGAATATTTTAAAGCAAACCTCTTCTCGAGATGGTTTTGAAGCAAACGAGCGTGCGGACAAAATATCCAGATTTATTACCAATCTTCCCATGTATCATTGGTCTATGTAAATTACGTCCAGAAGAGTCGTTACTCTCGGCTTTGTCGAGAGTAAAACAATGCGTTGCTCCGAAGAGCAGGTACTTTGACTTAAGGGGCAAAAACTAGTTTTATGGGCTAAAAGAATTCAGGGATGGGAAATAAATCGCAAAATGGGTTGAAAACTTAACTATTTATTTGCTTTTAAAATGTATGTCTTTATAAATGTGAAGGAGAGATACTCAGAAGAATAACTCTTAATATGAACATTATTTTAATTGACATTTAGGGGAATTATTTACAGAGGAGTCTAGGGATAAACTTGGTTAATTATGGCTCGATTAATCAGATTATTCCTCTCTCCTACGTCACTCAGAACTCGGAACTCTATACACATTCTTTCCAAAAAACAACTGTTGCCAAATCAGGAAGTCGAACTGATGACTTCGATGTACTCTGCTACTCCAGAGTTGTAGTGCTTTGTTCAGGAGTGGGTAAAAGGAATATGTTCACATAAATATCTTAATAAATGTTTTTTAACCTTCCTTTTTCGATACTAAGAAGTATGTTAAAATTCTTGAGCGGAAAATCTAGCAAAGAATTTGGTGAAAAATTTGGTGAAACTAACTCTAAATAAATTACTTTCAGCGAAAAACTGTTTCTAACTGATCTCTAATTTCCTCTAGGAAGCATAACGGCATCGTCACTAGTCTCCGCTTTGGACATACTCGATGGACCCACTGTCATCTGCTGTTTGAACAACCCGTTTTTTGCAGGGATAGAGACACTGCAATGTATCTATTACTGCAAAGTACATTTTCGTTACAGTTCAATCAAATTTACGTACATACAAAGAGATTTATATAAAAGACAAATGAAAGCTGGTATAACTAGTGCGTTTCTGCAATTACAACGTAACACAATTTATCCTTCCGCCTTATTTTTATATCTTCCCCATGGACTTGACCTCAAATCATGTTGACCCGCCCATCTTACCAGGATTGCCTGATTCACCATGGAAATCCAGTCAATTTGTAATGCAGACAACTACACAAACATAAAAAGGGTTAAAAACATGCAGATAAAAAAATAATAAAGCAAAAAAAGTATTGAAATTTGATCCTATTAACTGTATAGGTGAGCTACTCAGAGGTTTGGTTTGGTATGGATAGCGCTACGGTCTGTTTTTTGACACATGAGGGCTAATTATACCGGAACCTACTGCTTGATACCGATTTCGAACGGCTACTAACATCCATGCCAGCAGTGGGATTCGAATGGGTGGACTCAAGTAGTAACGCCCTACCAAGTGGGCCACCGTCCGGCAAGCCATTCAAAGAGAGGGAGGGTATTAACAGATGTGGCAGGATATTCTCCAACAACACAAGTCAATAAATGGAACTTGTAAAAACTGACGACGAAATGACGTTTCAGAAAGACAAAAGATAAGACAAAAGCACAAAAATAAAACAGAAGACTATCAAGTTTTATATTCAATAACAATAAAAGACAGATACTTGCAGTAGAGATGTCAAAGAAATATTTATGATAAGACAAAGTTGAAGGGGTTTACAATCCCAGAATCACGAAGGACAACAAAGAGGGAAAATCGTATATGAATGAGGCACGAGGCCAATCCCAATTAGCCCTTTATAAAGTCTTTTTTTTTTTTTTTTTAAATGGTATATTAAAATATTTTTTGATTTGAGACTGATTTAAGAAAATAAATTCCTTTAGATTATTAGATTAATTATATTTTAACTTTTTTTTTGGAAAATGTGCTTATCACCGCTCTCTGAATGCTATTAAAAGATAAGGTATTTTAAATTACTCATTTCTTTTTATGTTTTATTACATAATATTTATAATGCATATTTTGCAAATATTAAATCTAAAAAAGGTCAAGCAGATCTTCATAGAACCTCATCATTTCTCTTAATCAGTTCCATGTGCCCTTTGTAAGAATCTTCATGCCTCATTTTATAAAACCAGTATTGGCATTTTATCGCACTACATAACTCAAAATCGTACATTTGATTAAAATCCATACAATGCACTGACAAAATTCATAAGTTGACAAAATTGAAAATCTATAAAAATGTTTCCACAGATAATTCTTTTTCAAGCAAACACAACGTTTGAGCCACTGGGATATTATTTTTCTCTTTTCATCCACGAGCAACATGACAGCCAACTTTAAGTGGTTTGAAAGGTTCGGAGGCAAAATACATAAAGTTTCAGGGGATCCTTTTTATGTTAAATGTAAAATAAAACATTGAAAAATGCAAAGTATTGAAAATTTTATATTTTTTAAAGCATTGAAAAATGCCAAAATTAAACATTACAAATACTTTTCTGTTAAATTTTAAGGAACAAATGAATGAAATTTCTTTTAATAGCACAGGTACACTCCTGAATAAAAGACTGTTTGATGCTTATTTGTTTTAACAAATGTACATATATATTCCGTAGGCATGTGTCTAATTAAAAGATATATTCTGTCAGAATAAGGTTAAAGTCGAAATAACCGGCTTTAAATTTTTCGAATCATTTATGCATGCTCTATTTGAGACTGCCCCTCTACCAAAAATCTTCACTAAATTTTGACATTCAGCAGAGTTCTTTCTTGGAATTTGTACAAAATAAAGTGTCCTAAATGAACTTTATAGGCAGCCATATTTACAATCGTGTCTCATTTAATGGCATGAGACGCATTTGATTCAGTTAACCCTTTATATCCAGAATTAATTTACTATCAACTTTTTTACTGCATTTTTGCATCATTAGATAAGTTTTAATAGAGAATAATCGTAGAAAAAAGAAAATTAATTTTTACTGTATTTTAGTAGTTAACTTTGCAGCTGGTACTTTCTAGTACCAACATATATTTTTGACTCTATGATAGAAAATAAAACATTAAATTGGAATAAAACAAATGAAATGCTTACCTGCGAAGTACAGAAGTCTCCTGGTAACTAGTAATAAACCACTAAATTTACTGAATTGAACAACACGTATATCAACTCTACCACAAAATGACCTTTGAATGCAGAATGCCAATTATAAAATCCCTACAATGCGAATTAAAAGGATTCCTGATTGGTGCTGTCATTTCTTTTCTGCTGTAGGAACTGCATCGTTCATGTCCTTGTGAGTACAGTCAGGAAAAACGGCTTTATTAGGAATATATAGGTGTTTGATTGAAGCGGTACTTATAAGTACCGTCAGGATAAAAAGGATTAATATATAAATGACCGTAGTAGGATAGCGGGAAAGTCATATATGGTTCAGATGAACACCTACATGGTTTGGTTTTGGTTTGAAACACTACTGTCTACTTTTTGCAACACGAGGGCTAATGAGACGAGGACCTACTCCTTAAAACCGATTCCGAACGGCTACGGACATCCATGCCACAGTGGTATTAGAACTCAACTCCTGTACCGAAGATCAGTGCTCTAACCATTCAGTCATCGTTCGGCGAACACTTGCATATGCGTTAAAACTTAAAATGACATTATTGGACAGAATTATCCAGTAAACATAATGAATTTAAAAAATTAACCAAACCAGACAGTGCAATTAAATGATAAATTTTATATTAACACTGTACATAGTTATAAATAGTGTTTATGAGGCTTCGATTTATAAGAGATGTCACGGATGATAAGAATTTATTCAGAAATGTTTTAAGGGGTCTAAGGACCCTTAAACCTTCAAATATTTTTATTTTATTATATATATATATATATATATATATATATATATATATATATATATATATATATATATATATATATATATATATATATATATATATATATATATATATATATATATATATATATATATATATATAATAGATTGAGATGTTCTATGCATTAAAAAAAGGGTATAAAAAGTTCCGCTTAGTTTATAAGTTACGATTAAAAATATACACTCTAGTGCTTGGCACGTGTTTACTTATTACTTAAAGTTGATTTTGCTCAGAATGCTCAGAAATTTTTAATGTTGTGTGTAAGGTGTTTCAAAACTTCTTTAATAATTTTGCACAACATTTTCAGCATTTCATTATAATGATGTTTTCTTGTAATTGAACTAAAATTGTTGCTATGAGAGAATACATGTCAAAATGCCCCCCACCACAAAAGAAGGGGGTAAAATTATAAACACGTTTTAAAAATATAAAATGTGCTTCTACTCGTGATTTTTTAGTTAGATTTAATTTTACAAGTGTGCCCTTCATTAAAAACTTATTTTAACTTTTGTGTACAAAATATTTCTTGTTAACTTACGCGCAAATGAGAACAGTTTGAACAAAAAAAATTAAGTCATATACATACATTTCCTAATTATTTTTATAAGTATTTAATTATTATTTTTTATAAGGTTAGTTTATTAAAGAGATGCATAACAGACTTCTTTAAAAAACTATAAAGTTTCAGACATTTTAGTATGAAATAAAAAAAGTTATAGAAAGTCGAAAAGTAGTAACAAAACCATGAGATTCTTATGTTTAGCAGTCCTGAGACTCCTTAAACTGTATTTTATTAGTATAAAGATCAAACTAGACCTCCTTTCTCCAGTTCTTAAACCTAATATTGCTCCCGAGATACTTTATGTCTTCACTCTGGAGACTATAAACAACAGGTTTCCCGAATCTCACTGGATAAGAGTGTCTACTGGATGGGTCGTTTTCTAATGACCAACCTAATACAGGCACAGGAATCTTTCACGATTTGTTTACTGTTTTATTCCCTCATAGGAAGTTATCGAACAACCTTTAGCAGAGAGGTTGCGGCTATCCCTTTGTCCAGAACCAGCTTGTCAGATGATATAATAAATTCCAGAAGATCGTCTTCCTCTCCAACTACAAATCTGCTCTCCAGTGATTTGACTCTCGCGACCTACCCTACTGGGATTATCATTTCTCCATCCGCATATCAAGTATCAATGAGGAAAACCAGTCTTCCAGTAGATTCCAGGCTACTGTGGACTAAATTGTAATGAGCAGGCAGATGCGCTGGCGAAAAAAAAGTGCCAATGTTCTATAAGTTTCCCATACCCATGTCCCCTGGAATACAATAGAACGATTTACCAAGAATCTTATTCTGGGATTGTAGGCGTGCCATTCGTTCCAACTGGGGTCTATCACCAAGGATAGCCCATTGGATCTATACCATGGTAATTGTACCGGTTGTGACCTATGGATCCGTTGCCTGGTGGGGTAAGGTCTGTCAGGTCACAGCTATCAGAGAACTGGCTAGTCTTCAGAGAATGGCTACAGTCACTATAACTAGTGCCATGAGGACTACTCCCTCACAAACTTTAAGTCTGCTCTTAAGGCTACTACCTCTACATAAGCACGTCGAGATGGAGACAATACTTTGTTCCCGAAGGTTGAAGTTTCTTAGGCTGTGGAAAAATTCTTCTGGAAAGTCCTAGTATAAATTCAATACTCGGATTACTGAGCATCCTTTTCTTATGATGAACTGTGACTAGATGTTTAAGAGGTTTGACTTTACTGACAACCTATTAAGGTTGTCTTTCCCTCTAGACGGGAATGGGAGAAGCCCAACAGACTTCTTATACGTGCTGATGAGGTTTGGTTTATGGATGGTTCCAAAACGCCATCTAGTACTGGGTCTGGTGCGTTCTGCATTACCAGAAACATCAAACTCTTTTTCCCTGAGTAGACTTGCTTCTGTTTTCCAGGCTGAAGTTGCAGTCATTCTTGCCTGTTGAAACAACTGCCTAACAAGAGGGGTTGCCAACAGGAAAATAAAGATCTTCTCTGGCAGTCAGGCCGCACTTATGGCCTTGCATAGTTATTGTTTCTTATCCAAATTAGTGTGGGAATGCTATAAGACCATCAACCAACTGGCTATGGTTAATAAGATAACCCTTGCCTGGGTTCCTGGGCACTGCGGTATTTTTGGCAATGAAATTGCTGATAATCTCGCGAAGTACGATTCTGAGCTGCCCTTTATTGGGACGGAACCGGTACTGGGCCTTCCTCACAATGTGGTTAGGAAGACTGTTAAGGATCTCCTAATGGAAGAGCTTGGCTTAATTCTAGTAATCAAAGGTAGGCTAAGAAGCTTAACCAGGGATATCCCTATCTGAGGGCTGAGGAGCTACTTAAGCTCAGCAGGAATGAACTAAGGGTGGCCATTGGTATGTTGACAGGTCACTGTTGCCTAAAGAGGTACCTTAACATTATTAGCATCATTGATAGCCCGGTATGTAGGGGGTGTCACGTGGCGGAGGAGAGTTCCTTGCACATCTTGTGTGATTGTGATTACTACTCTACTAAGCGTTTTGTATTTCTTGATTATCATTTCATCGAGCCGTGGGAGTTAGCTAACTTCCCGATTAAGTTGCTGATTAGTTTGTGCCAGCTATTGGTCCCTTTGAATTGTTAATATTCTTAACTTATTGCTGGCACTCTTTTGTTCCAGTAAATGGGGGGGTTATCAGTACAATAGGCCTTGGCTAACAGTGCTGCTGCTCTTATGAGCCGCCCCACCCTCAATCTAAATCTACCAAGAATCTTATACTCTCCAGACACAACAAAAACTATAAACTCGAGCTGCGCCTTAGAAATGGAGAGGTTTGGATCAAACAATTATACCTGACTGGCCCAACCGCGAGGCGGTTACAATTTTTAGACTCTACAACACAACACAATTGTCTAGCTGGTCACAGTTTTAAAATTGGTGTCTCTTTGAACCCCTTTTGTATTCTTTGAATCATATTATGGATGGTGACCACATTCTGTAATAGAAAGCCCTTTATGGAGTTTCTTCCATGGTCGGGAGGTATTGAGGAGTGAGAGGCCATTTGAGATATTTTCTTTTTTATATTTTTCTATTTTCTTTTATGTATTTTATTTTCCTTTTACATATTATGTCAATTGTTCTCTGTCATTGGAAAAATATACTTTATTAAATTAGGAACCTCATATGACATTCAGGTGAACATGAGGGATAACGTAACAGACCAAGAGTTTTTAACTATAGCTTGTAAAATGAAAACAGGCTACTATTGGGAGAGACATTTATTTCACATCATATATACAATAAATAGTTAAAATATGCTGACAAATATATTCACAAAAGCACATTTCCTCACTTCTGCAATTAATTCAGAATATGAGATCAATACACATTCCTGATTTGATCAGAGTCGTACACACACATGACCAACCATTTCATGGTACACACAACACTGATTATATCAAACAGACTATTTTCAAAAAGCAACTGCGAACCACAGAAATAGCACTTGGTATCTGGCAAGTTAACAAACATGTTTACAAGGCCTAACTAAAGCACAGGCTGACTGTGCCCAGGACATGGGCCCCCTGATTTTTGGACCCCCAAAATTTTATACCTACTTTTTAAAACTTATATTATTTAATTAAAGTTTTTTGTTTTTAATTAATAAATCATTCTGGTTAAATTCTTCAAGCCATATTTCATGGAACTCTACTTAAAATGTTATAAAAAAAAAGCAAATGATAGTTTTTATTTATATCGGAAATTATAAAAATCAAACATCAAATTTATACTTTTTTAGTACTTATAAACTTCCTCATAGTAATGTGTAAAGAAAATTGTTATAACTTGTACAAATTGGTTTGACGTTATGTTGAACATCAGGTGGGGGCCCAAAAGTCCAATCCAAAGATCAGGCCCTAAGCCCAACTTTGTCTTGATTAGACCAACATATTTCGAAAAGTTAGTAAAAAACAAATAAAAACAACTCAAACCCATTCAATACACTCACATCCTTTCCGTTTATATGCACAAAAATAAGAAAAAACTAATAAAATAACTTTTTCCTGCAAAATAACAAAACTTTCATTAGAAATAATGGTAAAACTCTTAATAAACTTAGATTTTCATAAGAGAGTCAAAGTTTCAATGAAACTACAGATCTTGTCTCAAAACAACAATATAATTAAAAAATTTATTTCAAGCTTGTACAAGCTTTATTAAGTACATCTTAAAAAACATCTTGTTAATCTATCAACTATATTTTCATCAAGATTGTAAAAAAATATATATGTTTGACATTCATAAAACCTTTTTTCTTTTAATTTGCAGTTAACTATATGTATAATAGACATTACAGATTAAGAATAGATGTACCTCAGAAATTAAGAATAGTAACATTATCTACTCTTTAACCATTTTTGTGGGCCATAGAAAGATTGAATAAACTAAGGGACCTTTAGGGCAGCTCCTGGGGATTTCCCAAGAACAGGCCACTGTGACCCGAGGTATATTGTATCCAAACCCAAGAAAAGATAACCCCAAGAGAAAAGGACAGTAGCTGAAACAAACTTCAGCAGGCAGCTGACAGGAATATATTGCAGCTAAGAGGTTTAAGGTAGAGACCAAGGTACTCAAACCTAAGAGCCAAGAAAAAATTGCAGTCACACAAAATAAGACAAGCAGTCTATTTCTCAAGACAGCACTATGACACCAGGGATCAGAACTGATACCCATCTTGTTATGATGCCTTCTGAGGGCACTGACCAGTAAGAAGACCAATTGCTTTCCACATGCCATTACTATGAAGAATCAAAAGCTCTTTCTGGTAGATACTGGAGAGATCACGACTGCACTCTTTGGATTATCTATGACCCTTCTCAGTTTACCAGTTGACGTACTGGATATGCTTAAAATAATAAAGAATAAAGTTCCTGATAGATCCAAGAGCAATGACAAGGATGGGCTTGAGACTAGTAAAGGAAATATTGGATCCCTTTCTCCCTAGATAATTCATTACCCTGAATGACTATTAAAAAACTATGCAGCACTTCCTATATTTTTCGTTAATTATTTTTAATTTATTACCCTATTCTCTCAACTACTGATGATGTATGTTAATTATGCATGCATTCAAAGGCAGTGATATGAATGGAACTGCAAATTCAGTTGGTTTGGTCATTAGCTCATCAGTTTGCTGAAATATTTGAACAGTACAACCATGGGCCAGTATTAGTAATGATAATGTTGTTATATTTTAATATAATATTGAAGCCAAATATACTTATATTTTAAAAATTATCTGTTTATCTGTTCAAATTCACCTTTTTGAACAATGCATAAAGCTACCACATCTAAAAGGACTTTTCTTCATATTAGTTGCAAATAGCCTAAAAGGCTATCAAAGCCCATATGATAGGGTACTAAATAGAAATTGACTTTGTTGCATGAAGCCAGATCACAAAGAGCCTAATGTGTTTTGTAAAATTATGTAGATAAGAAGATTACTGCCCACCAACATGATATTACAAAATACACCTGTGAGTAGTGCACAATTCACTAAAGACCATCTAATATCCTATATAGTATTTGTTTACCCTCTGATAGAAAAATATTCCCAAAGAAAAGAGGAAGAACATCCTGTTAGCTTCCAATCAAAAAAATGTTTGGTTTCAGATGATGTATACTCAGTCAGTATAAGAAATCAAATTTCAAAGATGGTTTTTAACTGTAGACTATGTAGAAAAGGAAGCAGAAACACCCAAGTAAAGAGTACTTGCTACATGTGTATAGAATACCCTTGGGCATTGTAATATGCTTTTCACCTTTCCATGGCAAATAATTGCCATTAAATTTAACTTTCTGTATGACCATAAATGGTTCCTAAAACGTATACTTCACATTTAAAAACAGACATAAAATTTAACAAAATAAAATACATTTCCTTAAATATATTTGTTTGATTGATAATAAAGCATAAAAAAAAAACTGGGAGGAATTCAAAAAAGAAATAAATGGCCCACAAAAAGGTTAAACAGAAAAAAAAGTTTTTGCATAACTTTTAAAAAGTTAAACAAAACAACTGAAGTAAAGAATTATTAAGATCCTTACAGCATAACAGACATAAATCCTGATTTTAATACACTGTAAAAAAGACCAATAACTTTTAAAATCTCTTCCCTAAAAATGGCAGAACATTGGCACAATATATATCTAGTGTAATTTTAATTTAGCCCTGCTGAATTTCAAAGTTATAAAGACACAAATAACAAACTAGGTACACTTAACAAATAAATATATTACACAGAAAAATGCAATCATACAGAAATGGAAAATACAGTACCGATTTTTAAGAAAAGCATACAGGTTAAATCTTTTTCAAAAGACTTGTTAAAAAGATTCTACAACTACAACAAAGACCAAAAGAAATGATTTCCATGTTATAGAAACAGAATATAGTAAAATTTAGACATTATTTCTCAGTAAAGTTTAAAAATTGGTTAGGGTGGTAAAAGTATTTAATTTAAGCCTCCTGTACACATGAAGGAGATGGTTAAAAGAAAACATGTTCAAGATTTGGCACACACTTCCAAACACTTTATACATATATTAAATAACAAAAGTTTATTTTTTATTTAAGAGCACTACAAATTGTTTATTTCACTAAAATATCTACTCAACACTCTGTAGAGAAACATTTTTAACATGCTCACTCTCAACATAACATCCCCACAGTTTCATTTACTTTTTTATACAATGGACTGTGAAGTCAATGGCCAAGCATAATGGATAATGTCATACCTTTATGTTATATACCTTAAAAGAATAGGACAGTAAACAAACAGTAGTAATTGCAAATAAAATTGTTAAATTTAAGAATGAAATTAATATAAAGTATGCTGGATTTGGGAAGTTCAGATTTTGTCTACCAATAAATTTCTTTTTAATTATATGTATTTATATTTTAATCCATTAAGTAGGGCTCAGCACAACTATAATGTGATATATTAAAAACTATAATGTGCTTCTAAAAAGTATGGAAAATAGTAAATATAGCACACAGTACAAGATGGTGAAGGGCAGAGAACTTTGGAAACAGACTTTCTTGAATTTAAAGGAACATTTTTTTTTGTTTGTTTTTTGTTTTACCTAACTTTAAGCTTATTGATAATGACAGAAACTGTTTAGATGTAATAATTTAAGTGGTTCCTAACCTTTTCAGCCTTGTGTTCCATTTTCTATCACCTCAAGAAAGCCATCTTGCCACATTAACAGAGAATGTGCATGTTTATACACAAATTAGAGTGCTGACTACAACTTAACTCTTTAAAGAGTAAAACATTGTGATTAAAACATTGCTTCCCATGTGTTTTAGCAAGAAGAGTATTTACCTAAAACTATATTTTTGTTCTATTTACATGAAAAATTTGTATTCTTCCCATAAAAAAAAAGACTATCAAAACTAAACTTAAGTCAAACAATAGTATAACTTTTATTGATAATCCTATATTATAATAGATTGGAAAACCAATGTGACTCTGTGGCCAGCAGTCACTACGGCAAAGAATCAAAATATTAAAGAATATCTGGATTAATTTCTAGGTCAGAATACAAGGTCTAAGGAAGATTCTAGCTATGTTGCAGGTGATAAAAATAATGATTTTATTTTTAATTAAACTGTAAACATTCAATTTTGAAAAATGGGGAAAGGAATTCTATAGGTATAAAATACAATCTCTACTTATGGTAATGTGGCAACACCAATATTCCTCCGCTCAGCATGTACGCGCAGATTTATTTTGCGCATGAGCGAGCTGTACGAGAGGCAAGAAATAAATCTAGATGTACATGCTGAGTGGAGGGATATTGGCATTGCCACAGAGTATCCCCCCCAGTGAGCAAGCGATATTATACTATGCATATTCTGTTCTTTGTTGTTATAAAGTAGCTTTATTTCAACTATATTCTAATAAATAACCATAAGTGTTCATTTTTGTTCTCTCCATGCAATAATACTTCCAAATACATTTTCCCTTACTATATGTATTATTAATGATATTTTCACACATATCAAATGATGCAAACAAAAAGAATCCTTACCTTTTCAAAGCTTCTATCCATATCATTAGCAGAGTTTGATTTTTATGAAAGCTAAAAAATCCTATATATTTGCCTTTATTGAACCACTTAGTACAACCATACACATTACAGCTTGTTACCATTTTTGGATAAATTATAAAAAAAAAGTATAAGTAAATATAATGCATATTTAAAATATACACCTGAACACAACCCATAGGAATGGTCTCATTAGTTCTTGTGTATTAATTAAGTATGATGTAGCAAAGAAAGGGGAAACAGGCAAATGTTTTGCCTTCAAACAGCTGAGATGCACCCCGAGTGCTGCTGCAACAATATCATATGCACTTTCTCTTTGTCATATTATAAAGAAATACTAATTTCTTTCTCTAATTGACAGAATTTTGCATTTGTAACAAGAAGAAGTATATAAACATATATTAATAACAGATTTTTCCAGTTTTACTTTTATTAGATAATTAGGTATTTATTGGAAGAATATGAAACCATTACTTACATAATGAATCAAAATTTTCTTTCAATATAAACCTAGCAAAATAAATGAGGAATTTCAACCTGTATTTCTTTCATAAAAATATCCAAAATAGGTGGGGAAATAATGTGCAAATAGCTGCTGTTTGGAATCACAATTTATGCTCTCTTTCTAGCATGAAATGCTTCCAGTCAATTAAAATTAACTGTAGGTTCAAGTCTAATATTAGCCCCTTGAATAGTAAAACATTAACAATAGAAAACTAACCAATCTATTAACCAACATGATCAAATCAGTTCACGCTGCAATATAAGAAAAGGTAATATATTTCAAATGCCCTTTCTTTAGTCATTATGCTCAAGATTTTTAGAGTCACAAGTTAAGCCTTTCCATCAAATTGTGATGCATAAAATCATCAGAAACTACTTCTAATTGAAAAATACCACAGACCCCCACCCTTTTCTCTGGGAAGATTTAGATCATTTGTTCATAGAATGACATATGGTCTCAAATAGTAGGATATTGAAAGAAAAAAGTTGAATGTGAAAAAACTCTTATGCACAGAAAACATCTAAAATTTTGGAGATCTGCAACCTTAGTCACATCTAATGGCAAGACTAGTTTATTTGAGCCTGCTGCAATTTCATCTTTTGGGCTTTCCCATCAGATGTCTTATCACATGAGATACAAAGCTCTATCAAACTTAAAGAGCATACAAGCATACACCTAAAAATTAGTTCTAACTAAAAGAATGCATAAATGATTATATTTGCTACTAATTGAAAAAAGAAATTAGAGAGGAGTGTTTTAAATATATATAAAAAGTTATTGAGTAATGTTTATCAGAATAGATAAATGAAGTTTCAGAATAGATTCTAGATAGGTATGAATGTCTGACTTAAGAAATTAGTAATTTATCTAAAATAAATTGAGACTATGTGTAAAATATATATGGTATTCTCAAGTCATTAATATAAAGTACATTTGATTTAAAAATTTTATAATACTGTTAAAGAGGCTCATAGAAAAAATAGCCTCCATTATGAATTTCTTGGAGTTGATAGTAAGAACATATTTATTAAAATATTTACAATTATGAAACATAACATATAATGACATAATAGATGTTGTTATATATTTTGTTACATATTAGTAAAATAATTTAAATGCAGAATTTTTTATATTGATTGTGACAGGTTTTTTAAAATAGAATAAAGACCAGCATTAAAAAGATATTAAAATGTTAAATAATTCTATTCATTTCTTAGACACTTAGAAGCATTTCAGATTGAATAGTTTGAGTATTTATAAACATTCTGAAAAAGATTATTACATATTATTTAAGTAGAAAGAGATTCATGAAAATTCTGAATATTGAGAATACATAACTTCTATAAAGAGATTGTCACCAGGAGGTTTGATGATTTTTATATATGAATAAAATGAATTCCTGTCATCTTCTATGATGGCTGTGGTGCTTTCTGTCCTGCCGATTATAAGGGATGTTTCGTGTTCTTTGTCTTGAGTTACTTTTATATCTTGTATTTAAAAGCAAAGGATTATCTGCAGCCAGTGGGATAGCAGATAAGCACATTTCTAGTTCACGATCTCGTTGTTCATCCATTGCTTTCAACTTTGATTCGATGGCCATTATTTGATGCAAAACACTACAAACACATGAATGTTTAATGAAATTAAGCTTGAATCATTTTAAGCAAATATAAAGTAAAAATTTATTGATTTATTCCAATTTGTTTTTCTAAACTCTGGTGCTAATTACAGAATTAAATTTTAAATGATTCAGGTAATTGACCACAAGAATTTTAAAAATTCATAACAAAATACCAGATATAAAAAGAAATAATTAAAAACTGACATTTTGTGTTATATGATTACTTCCAATTTCTAACAAGAAACATGCAAATATGCATGATTTTCCCACCTTAAAATAAAAATTCTTCTTAATTTACAAAATATAATTTACTTTTAATCTGTAAAAGCCATATATACACCAATTTTTCTGTATCAAAATAAAATTTTAAAAATCTTTTAAATTTCCAAAAGAGAGAAAAAAGTTTCATTTCAGAATTCTTTTTTAATTACAATAGTAGCAAAAGGATAAGTTAGGAGAAATAAAATTAACCGAATTAAAATATAGTCAAACTTTGCTAGTTTAAACTAATTCAAAAGGTTGCATAATTCGAATTTTACAAATTCCCCCTGAATTTCCTATGCAATGTAATATTAAAATTACATGCTTAATTGAAATAAAATTCAATAATATTTGATTAATCTAAATTCAAACATCTTTCAAATTAAGAGAAATGTGTTATTTTTCTTTCTCTACAATTCGTGAATTTTCATTAGTATCACACCTTTATCTTTTCCTAATCCATTTACAACTAATATTGATCAGCTATACAGAGAAAACATTGGAAGTACTTATTACAGCGGTAAATAAGCATTTGCAATATAAGTTACAATGCTCATTTCCCCTATGTTTCCTACTTATGCTTGTATTTGGCCTTTTGTTAGGATTTTGGTCAGAAAACTGGGATACAGTAATGGCCAATGTCATCTAAGAATTATATTTAAATATTGACCAAGAAGTTGTAGGCAATTAACTAACACAGAAATTATGCATGTATTAAAGAACTAAAGAATTTGATGAGAAAGAGGTTATAGTAATAAAGAACATGAAGTCCCAATTAAATCAGAAGCTATGGTTATGTTATAACAAATAATACAAAAATATACTTTTTAATATTATATTGTGCTGTTGTAGCACAAATAATAATAAAGGGACTGTTTTCCTTCTGTAAGTGAATTTGGGGATGCTGTATATTGTGTAGAGATAAAGATAATATATTTCTTCAAATAATTATTCTTCAATACAATTAAAAATAATTCATGGTATGTAGCTTATCTTACAGCAATTACTCACTTTTTGGTTTCTTTATCTTCAGTTTGAATTTTTGATATGGATGGATCTGACTTTTTTGAGGTGGATGATTCCTAAAATTATATTAAAAATTTTTCATTAAATAAAAAGAAGAATTGAGCAAGTCTTGACTATTAGCTAATTTAAATTAATTCAAAAAAGTTTGAACAAGTAATCTCTCTTTATCACAAGGGTGTTGTGGAGAGAAAAACAAAATAAAAAAAGCTTAGAAAATTTTAGATTTATGTCAAAATAGGTGTGAAAACAAGTATTGACAAACAACATTTTAGACTGGGAATCACTTAAATAAAACCAACAAATATACTTTAAAGTAATAAAAGTATGCTAAATGCATTTAAATGGATTAAATTTTACTCTGGAAAAAAATAAAAGCAGATTATTTAAAATTAGTAGAATTACTTTAAATAAAAACAAACATTCAATTTCTTTTATTAATAAATAGGGGAAGTATAACCTATTGAGCATTGCCTGTACTTTTGTCCATTTTCAATGAAAATGACATGTTTACAGTTTTAACCTTTAACTGCTGTTGTGCAGTTTCACAGAGACCATGACTTGTATCCCTAAAATTTCTACCCTAAAAAAATCATAAATGACACATGCCTTCTTCAGCACCTTCTTGCAGTGTATTGTCAAAGTAAATAATTTGCAAGCTATTGATTTAACCCTTTCATGAACCATTTATTTCTCTTCTGAATTTCTTTTATTTCTTTGTGCTTTATTATAAATTAAATAACAGAATTTTAGAGAATGTACTTTACATTTCCAAATTTTCTGTTTACATTTAAATTGTAGGGGTAGTAAGTATATTCCCTACAGAACTATTTTTAATCATAGAAAAATTCAATTTAATGGTGCTTATCTTCTATTGAAAGATGAGAAACCTATTGCAGTCCATAAGGCTACATCATATATTGCATACATGTAGTGGGTCCTCTTTCTTTAGCTTTTGTGTTACTTGCCTTCATCATCTATAGTTAGAAACTAACTTAGGCATATGATTTTCTATTAAGTACATACCTCTTTGCTTGGAAGTTAAACAACTTTCCATTTCCTTGAGGAATACTCATTTATTAACTGACAAACTAATGATTTATGGAACGTTAACAAGTCTATAGTGGATTTTGTGCTTGTCACATGTTAATTTTGTAATATTTTTAAAGTGGAAAGTAATCTTCCCATGGCCAACAAAAGGGTTAAGATTAAAGGCCTATCACAGCAAATGCAGAATTATTTGTGAATAAACAAGAGTATGCTGCATTCTCCTTTAAAGTAAACAGAATGTGTAAAGAAAAATAATTTAAAATTTTATTTCTCCTGAAATCCATAGATGATTAGTGTAAGATTCTCTGAAACTCATGGGTTGTCCAGAGCACAAACACCCTTGATAACATCGACTAATAAAAACTGCAATTTAATCTAAAATTATTGACAAAAGGATCTAAAATTTTTAGATAAGTAATAAAAAACATTAAAAATATAATTATATTGATTTAATGAAGAAATAAACAATTTCTTACTGCAGGAACAGTATGGGCCCATTTGACAATCAAGTCCTTTCCTAGGACTGGTTTTCCATTTAAAGTATGTAGTGCTTTTTCTGCTTGTTCTCTAGTTTCATAAGTGACAAAACTATATCCCCTTGGTTGCCCTTTCAATACACCAGTCTTGTGAAAAAGAAAGTCAAATTTCTTTATAGCGCCAAACTCTTGGACTATTTTCAATAAACTGTACCTGAAAAAATATTTTTAAAACAAAGATTAAGTGAAAAAAAGATGCAAAAGATATTACAATTACCTATTTTGATTGAAAAAAACTTTTTCAAACAACTTTTAATAAGAAACTATTAAAATTCCTACTTATTACTTAATGCATTTGGTATCTTACTTAATTTTATCATTTTTTGCCCAGAGTTTTAAGGTTTCTTTTTCTCTTATACACACTAAAAAACTTTTTAAAATAATTTTCATTCTCAGCATCATAAATATAGTAAAAATAATTTCTTTTATACTGTGTTTTGCTACATTTTATTTGTTGCATTCCAACTTTAAATTTTTATGCTCAAACACACAAAACTTCAATCAGCTATAACATTATGAAAACCTAAATTTCTTGTGCTAATGCAATTAATAATTTAGAAATGTGTACATATATACATAATATCATTCAGGATACATGTTGGATATTGTATATTTTAAAATACTTGTTGGTTTTTAGTCATTTGTCAAGAAAAGTGACCATGTTGACTCTTTTGACAATTTAGCTACAATTATACAATGGAAAACTGACAAACTATTTAGTAAATATGAAAGAATATTAGACATGAAAAAATGACCATTAATACACACACACAGGTACAGACAAATTTAAATCATAATAAGAAGTAAAGCACTATAAATATGGATTATGCAATGTATTTAAAATACATTGTGAATACATTATTAATTATAAGACTACAATTTTACAAGGAATTAGAAAAAAATAAGTTACTTCTACAAGAAATCTACCTCCACATATATAAATTGTATGTATTTAAGACCCCTACTAAGTTTTATTGCATAATCAAAACACTAGCAAAACTAAGAAAAGTAACAATTTGGTTTACTGAGATATATCATGATCATTTTTTTATATACAAGTTATTGTATGTTGATATATAATGATAAGACTCAACATAAATAACTTGATTCTTTAGGGCAAAGGTGGGCAAAAGCCGGCCCTTTTGCTTACTTTATCTGGCCCATTGAAAAATCCTGCATGCAATTTTTTTAATGTCTTATATGTGATTTTGTTGAAATTGACAGTAATTGTATGCATAGTGTACATATAAATAATGAAAAATATATAAATAATAGCTATATAAAATACATAAATAATAAAACTTTTTTGTTAATGATTTATATGAAAAATAAATATCAACAACAAATTACTGATGAAAATCTACACTCGGGATTAAGGATTGCTACAAGTGATTTGGATCCACATTTTGAAGAAATAATATCAAATACACATCCCAGATTTCACATTTCGCATTAACTAAAACTATTCTATTTTAATGTTTGATGTTTGTCTTTTCTTTTTTATAATTCTATTTACTATTATATTTATAAAATGTAATATAAATATAAAAATGTAATAACTGATTAAAATAAAATAATTTTATCGTTAAGATATAAATAAATCTTTCATTAACTGATTTATTTAATGACCATTAATTTAATATAATGGATCATATTTCTTTAAAAAATATGTGACATATTTTACTGGGCACAAATTGTTTGCAATTTATTGCATATATTTAAGACAATTTATTGTTACTATTATCTTTCATTAACTGTCAAATTTCTCTGTCAAAATGCTTTAAAATGATAATTATAGAGTTTTTGTCAAAAACATTTCTTGGGCAGGGAAAATACTCCACTCAAAACATACGTGTGTGCACAGCGTACGCGGTATAGTCCTCCGGCCCGGGAGACATTTTGAAAATTTCATTTTGGCCCTCGCTTAAAAGTATTTGCCTACCTCTGCTTTAGTGAGGAGAAATTCTTATAACATTAACAGACTTAAGGAAAGCCATATAATAAAACTACGTACAGGCAGTAAAACATTATTCACGTTACTTATGTCATCCAAAAACTGAACTTACTCAGTAAGTCTGTTATCAATATTGCCGATCCAGAGCCTTTTATCATCAGCTTCAGGTGGAGGTGCTGGATCTAATGGAAGAGGAATACTTGGTTCCTAGAAATAATTAATGAAAATTACAAATACGCCATACGATATTTTTAAATAAAAACACCGAACGTTATTTTTATTAAGTCTTCTTATTTAGAAGATGAAAACAAAGTATTTATTTTCGGAGGTAATATGATGGATAAGATACTAATATAGTTTAAATATTTTGTTTATTCGATTTTAAACGTTTTAATCCAACAATTTACTTCTCTTTTAAAAATTAACTCTTTAGTTGTACTTCCATAATAACTCATAAATGCACACATTTAAAAAAATTGCATTCAAATATCAAACTTTATAACTCAAGAACTGTATACTTGTAAATTGAATCTCAATGTACCGAATTACAACCCTTTCAGATCTATGCTTATTATTCCTTCTTTTGTAACTACTACAGTATGAAAATATTTTATAGGTAAAAATTAAAAATCGTACTGATGGCTTTTAATACATAATACGTAGCATTTACATTTTTAATGCATTACCTACAGCAATATCCAATGAAGTAAGCACAAAAATTAAATTACAAATAAAACAAAATCCTTTAAAAAATAAATACGGAACATATAAAGAAGTGAGATAATCTCCTTAAAATTAATAGCAACAGAACACTAGTAATACTATCAATTATTTGTTACAAAATGACCAAAATATAAACTTTTCTTACCATTATTACAGCTGAAAGAAAACACTTAAACTGTTACTAATTCATCAGGATGAGTTATAAAGAAATAATACGGTCCATTATTTTTATTTCAAAGAATTGCAGAACATTCTTAGCACTGCGTTTGACATCAAGGTAAATAAATTTGAGTCGTTCATCCAATGAAGAAATGAACGAACTTGTTACGACAGTGAAACCAAAATAGTTATTTTTCAAAAATATTAAAATTTTAATTTCAATTTAGTGCAAAAGTTAAAAAAAGAATAATATATTATGTTCTTCAAAAATATAATGATGTTTTATAGTATTAATTATATAATCCCGAATATGCATTTGATAAGAAGTGAAGTCAAAATACAGTTAATTATTCGTCACTATGGCGACGACTTGTGTTACAAAGATGCTATTTCTTTCCTACTAAATAGTCATTTATAGTGGTGAAGGTAAGCAAACATATAATCACCGATTTTCCAAAGAGTATGTTTCTGAATCGATTTGAAAAATTCATGTCTCATTAAAATTTTAAACAAATGACCCATTAGGAACACAAAAAGAGCAGAATGGAGTGGCAATAACAGCTCACGCGAACAAATTCTTTGGGATATTTCAAAAGTGTAAAGAAATAATGTGTCCTTATCTGAGCGATGTGAAACCGAAACATACTACGGCTCCCCTAATCATAACGAAGGGACAGCCAGTTTTCATGAGACCACCCAGGCTAAAGCAAAGCAGCTTATTATTGTTCGAAATAATTTCAGAATAATAATAAAGCAAGGTATTTGTCGATAGAGCAAATCTAATTGGTTGAACCTTCTGCATGCGGTTCTGAACCCAATCGGTAGCTATCGCGCACTCAATAGCCAATTTCCTAAAGATAGATATCAGTTATTATCCGATATTATCACCATTTACAAAAGTTTTCGCAGAACTAACATATAAGGGAATCTTTTCCAAAGATGCAACATGCGCGTATTACCATATACTGATGTTACGAAAACAGCTATTCATCATCATTTTGTTCGGCCTTTTCGAATTTCTGCGTATGCTCTTCGGTCTTCTTGAGCTGCGCAGACGTTCCAACGTTTTATGAACTAAGAACCGGTCTCACCAAGACCGTTTAACGTATAACCGGATAATTGCGTCCCACCATTGGTTGGCTATGGGTTAATCGCAGTTAGTCATTAAACGACTTTGGGGAGACCGGCCCAAAGTTCTGTACATATTAGACTTTGCATTCGTCTTATACTAAGGGTCGGTCTCCTCAAAGTCATTAAATGATTAACCGGTATTAACCCATGGAGCCAACCAATGGTGGGTCGTAATTTTCCATTTAAACAGAGATTGTTAGTCATCGTGGTTAGTCGTTAAACGACTTTGGTGAGACCGGGCCCTAGACATTTTAATCGGTAGTTCTGACACGCAAGAATATCTGAAATATCTAGACATGGTATGTAAAAGATTGCCGGAAAATGGAATTACAGTTAACTTAGCAAAATGTTCACTACTATTAAGGTCGGGAATTCGAGTCCAGATTCTTTAGATCTTGAACTTTATTATTGTAAAACAAACACATTCATACAACAGCATTCCACACCCAAAGTAAATGTTTAACAGAAAAAAGGCACAGTACTTTAAAGGAAAACCTTAAATACTCATTTGACGGAGCGTTGGACCGAAATACTTCTCAACGTTTTGCTCGGGTTGGGTTACTTTCAAACTTGACCTCCAAACCACGGCCAGACCATATGACTGCTTGGTGAATTTTTTTATCCTACGCCATCAGATATCAATAAGAATATCGCAAGAATTCCTAAGGGCCGATCCCACCAAAGTCGTTTAACGCTATCCACGATTAATCTTGGTTTAAAAGGAGAATCGCGTTCTCCCATTGGTTGGCGCCAGGGTTAATCGTAGCTAAACGTAGTTAGCCGTTAAACACTGGACACTGGAAAGAACATTTTGGAGCGCCTAGGGCCGAGGGCCCTTTATCAACAGTATTGGACATATATATGTGATCAACATTACAACTAATCCTTTGGCTGATATTTGGATAATATATATAGAAAAGGAAAGAGGAGAGGGGAAGGAAAAGAGAAAAGAACATAGACAACACAGCGCAGAATAAAAGTAAACAAGATATACAATTATATAAGGATATAAACATTGCCCATATTTTTTTCCACTCTGAATATTCTCTTTACAAAGGGTGAATACAATACAAAATCAGTTAAATAACATAGTATTAAACAAGATTAGAAACAAGAGATTGGTTGATATACAATAAATTACATAAATCAAATAAGAGAGTTTCAGAGGTTTTTTTTTTTTTTTTTTTTTTTTTTTTTTTTTTTTTTTTGCATGAATATATTTACAACATTAGAATTGACATTAGCCCGTTTCAAATTTTAGTATTTTCTTTGCAAATATGTTAATATGCACCCTATGTGTAAAGTTATGCCTCCCCTGAGAGGTATAATGGGAAAGTTTGATAAACAGAGGTATAAATAGTTGTGTAGGAGTAAAAGCATCAACGGATATTACCCTGCACCTCTTCAATGAAAAAAAAGAAGGGAAGGTATAACAGTATATTTTCGAGAATTTTGTGCAAGAAAGGATTTAATACAAAAAGAGAAGAGAAGTTATATGGGTATGCTTTCAAGAATTTATACTAGAAAGAAGTCTTGAAGAAATAAAATTATAAAATATGAAAAAAATAAAGAAATATGATCGTGAGAAATTCTAATACAATTAAATGTCAGATTTTGCCAATAAATCACCTGAATTATCAAGAGTGGATAATGAGGAATTTGCACATGTGGGGGATTCGAACAACTTAGTATTTTTCTGATAATTCCAAACTCTTAGATTCCAAAAATGTTCTCAAAAATGTAAAAAATGGTGTCCATCACTTTAAAAATTAATTTTAAAGTTAAGCGAAAATACCGTGACATCAAAACGCTCCGCGATTGGTTGTGACGTCATAGTTCATGATATCTAATATTTTCTTATTGCTTATAAACGAACACTATTTTCCGATTTTGTTTTTGCAAGTTCTCGAAATTTTCTAGCTATCAAAATTTACAAAGCTGAAGAAATTTTATAAAATAATATTAGTATAAATATATTTGTATATGTGAATATGTTAGTGTAAGCTATGCACTTTTGATTAAATGTTAACTTTTGGACTAGCCTTTCTTTATAATATTTATAAAAATAAAAAAAGTTCATGTAATTTTTAGAAATGTATGCATTTTTCAAAATTCTTCATAATATTTGCAGTATAGCAATTCAACAGTTTAGAGTTTACCAATCATTGTAGACCATATTTAAAACATATGTTACAAAAATGGCATTAAAGATAAATAACCTATCAAATTTCAATAAAACAGAAAAATCAGCATTAAATACATACTATAAGAGTAGCAATTAATAATTATGTATACTGTTTGCTACAACCTTCCTATTCCAGCAATATTATAATTGGCACCCAGTTATAAGTAATTTGGATGATTTTATAAAAATGAGAAAAAAAAATTTAACATCTTTAAAAGGCTTTACTTAATTATTTATACTTTTTTAAATAGCAATACAATTTTATTGCCTTTAATATTGTTAAATTAAAAAATATATAAAGTTTCTGAAATTAAATTTAATTTTTGAAGTAATATTAAGTACTTTAAAAATATACTTTTTTCAAATTAGTCACCAATTTAATCGAAAAATACCACTGTGAATTGATACACTTAAGAAAGTATGCATCTCTGAAGAAAATATTTATAATACCTTGAAAATACATAACCTTCCCCTCCCCAAGTTATTTATTAGATAATTATATGCTTTAGATATTTATATGTTTTACAATATTTATATGCTTTATCAAAAATTTATTGTATTTAAACTCTGTGATAATACTCGAAAATTAGCAGTTTAAAAAGTTAAATAGCACTGGTTAATCAACAGTTCTTTTAAAGGTATAGATGTATTTTTATATACTTTAATTGTTCTAAATTAGTAATATTTAAACAAAAGCAAGCATTTACTTACCGAAAAATAGTCTTCACAAACCCAAAGAGATTATTTATATGGGGTTTAATTTCTCATCCCTTTTCATCTCATTTGTCCAGATTTTACGTGTATGTGGATCTTTGGGAACATTGAAAAATACCTTCTCATTGCAATTGGTTGTTGTATTTTTACAGAGTGGCACAATACAATATTTATAATATGATTTTTTTAATGCCAGACATAATAAAAAAATTTCGATTATATATGATACTTTAGACAGACACAAATTTAAAAGTCACATTTTATCATGCAAACAACACAGGTGGTCAATGTTTTCATGAACTATGACATTACAAACTTGGCAGAGGAGAAGTATTGGTTTTGAGATATGTTAAAGAGTCTGCTATAAAACCCATTAGAAATCACTAATTAGGCCCCCAAATGAAAGAAAAGTAGATACTGTCCTGCTTACTTTTTTGTCTTCTACTGTTTAAAATTAAAATTAGAAAACATGAAAATTCCTCATTACCCACAGAGTACTGAATTAAGGAGGAGCTAAGAAGAGAATGTACATGAAAAAAACACTTATCCAGATTTTTTTTCTGATTAAGTTTGTGTTGTGAATTGTTCAAGGATTGCACCTCGAAGTCCAGAGAATGCTTCTTCAGTGGGGTAAATTAAATTTTACCATTTGTAAAGCATTGACACAATAACCAAAAATGAAAAAAAAATTCTTTTATAATTTCTGCAAATAAATACTTTTTATTATAACTAAACTATCTCTGCCTTAATGAAAATGTTCAGAGTTGTTTAATTTAGGATATTGAACTAGTTCACTGAGTCTTTAAATTAGTTTAAAACTACTTAGAATTTTTAAGATGAACTAACTCAGCAATGGGATCATTGGTGTTTACTTCAGTTCTGATGTTCTTTGCACCATTTAAAGTGACTTATTATTTTAGGTGAAAACACATACTTTCCAACATAAAGGACTATTTATTAAGACTTCTGTATTCTGTTTCAAATGAGACAGTAGTTCCAGTAATGGCTGCAAGTTCTGAACTTAACTGGCAAGCAATAGACTTCCTGTTATAACAGCCAGTTTTTTGTTAGATAACAATCTTCAGAAGCAGTTGTTATTCATTTATGAGTCCAGGCCTTCTTGTAAGTTACATCCTCTTGAAATTTTTTCAATAATGTTAAAACTGTATGTCTTGAACAATTCAGACATCTGGTTGCTTTCATGATTAGCTGCTCTGTTTCTAAATGGCCTATGAGTTATGACTTCATATATTCTTTGAAATGAAACTTTGAAGTCAAACTGATTAGAGTTCTCACATGCATAAATCAAATGTTATGTTACAGAAACTCACTCAGATATTCCTTTTCAACAAAGCTCTTGATTCAGCTTCAGATGATGTAAGCCTTAATATACCTGAAACCATTTGATTACTTTTAATTAAATAATATTAATTAGGCCTGTTTTTCCCCTATTTTCTGAAAATATGGAATATTTTGATTTGATATTTGAGTATATATTATTTTTGAGAATGTAAAGATAATTTTGGATATGAATGTATTTAGATATGTACAGGTTAAATCTAAATTGTTTTTATAAAATAAAATAAAAAATTATAATAGCCATCCAGATAAGCAATAATTACCATGGATTATAGGATCACATTCTACTTAAAGAAGTAAAAAAGAGTAAAATTAGAATTCCAACCTGAAGATATAACAGTTGTGGAAATGTCAATGAATCATACCAAAATGCAGCACAATTTATTTCAGCAAAAAACTCACAGAAAGTGCTCAAAGTTGCAGCCACACCTCAAATTGCTCAGTTGACACCAGCAAAATGAATTACTAAAACTCTCTTGAAATTCTTAATTTTGTGGGTTTTTTTTTTCTTTGGAAACAATTATTCATGTTACGCAATATTCATCCAAGTGCAGAGGCATCTTATACATAAAATATGTACCCCAGAAGAAAAAGCATAGTGGGATGAGTTTTGGTGAGTGAGGAGGCTCAGCAATAGATCTGCCATGTCTAAACCATCAAACAGACTATGTGCCATTTAAACAGGCAAAACCAGTTTTCTAAGGAACCTATTAAGAGCAAAAATGCTATTACTTCTCACTGGAAACTTGCATATAGTAAATAAATGATAAGTTTTGCTTAGAAGATATGCTACATTGGCAGGTACTAAATAAAGTCAGAGGCAATGATTTTTTCCAATTTTTTTCTATCACTCAGAGAGCAACAATGTGTTCCATGGTAATTATTGCTCACCTGGATGTGTACTATTATCCCTATTATTTTGTGAAAATAATTTAGACGACTCCTTATATATATTTCTTCCCATAAGAATATGTACAAATATCATAAAATGTATATTTTGCAGCAGTAATGTGTAATTTGGTAATTCATATTTTTTGGAAGTAGTAGTTGATATGTATATATCAGGGCTGGACATGCTTAGGGTCAAAGCTGCATTCCATTTTTTTCATATTTATCTAGAATAGGTGCATCCTTTACTAAAACACAAGTCTGCTTTAGAATAGAAGATTCTCTTCAATTAAGCTACATTATTTTATGGTTAGATAAGATAGGCAACACTCATAAGGAAATTAAACTTTTAAAGATTCTTTTTATTAAACTGTGTAAAAGAACTATTAAAATCTTTATTACAATAGTTTCTTAAGTTACAATAGTTTCTTGAGGGTAGGGAGAGGTGGTAAAGGAAGGGAAGAGTATATTAACCTTTAATTTTGGTATGAGACTGCCTTTCTTTCCCTTTATTACAATCTCACTAAGTTTCAAGAACCTGTTTAAAATCCATATCAAATATGTATTCTACCTCCTCTCTTGCCCTCTCCCCAAAAAAATAATGGAAGTCAATGCTTTATAAAAACAAAACATTGAGCAGAATTAAACTAAGCAAAAGTCTGCTACTGATGACAGAAATTTAAATGGTACTTAAATTTCGTTATAATTCTTCTAAGGAGTTGCAGTTAATAATATACCATTCATTATAATTCATTAGAAAAATTGGAAAAATGAATAATTTTTTTGTTATTTTAAAATATAATTACAAAATATTATAAAGAGTATTATAGAATAAAACCTGTATTAAATTTTTATTAATATAACTATTTATATCTACTAAATTATGAAACAATTGTTTTGTTACACTTTACAATAATGCACAGAAGCTGTCATAAGAGAGAAACTGATTCTACAACACAAATTTATTTACAAATAAATAAAGCCTTTCATACATTTGTTGCCAATGGTACATTTAGAGGAATATCTAAGAACTGTTTATCTTTACGATTTTTTCTCATTTGTAACTTAATAGCCCTAATAGAACTCCCTTCTTCCTTAACATTGTTCAGAGGGTTCTGAATCTCTTCAGTGGTAATGTGAACAAAGTATCCCTTTTTGATAAGCTGTTTTTCATGAGCTGCAGCTAATTGGTTTATAACACGCCTTTCAACCTAGAAGAAAGAATCAGCAATTGAAATCAAATTTATTACACTGGGCCTATAATTTATAAATAAATTTACATGTATAGATTTTTAAGAATTTTAGCTATAATAATGATTTGTTTCCCAATTTGTGAAAAAACATAAGAGACTATAGGAGAATTAAAATTCTTCATAAAACACATAAATATCAAACACTATCAAAAGGAGAGTTGTAGTAGCACAGTTGGCAAAGGCAGCAATCTTGTAACCAGAGGGTTTCAGACGAGCTGGTCAAAGATATACTGTGTCCATAAATGAGAGTTGGGGCAGGTAAAATAGGTTGTCGCAATGTCTTTCAAGCTCCCAAACAATACCTCTAAAGGTGGCAGGCCAAGGTCTTTTGCTTGGTTCCTGCTTCTAAATTACACAAACTCACTTTTAGAAGTTCAACCTCTTGAGGTAATAATAACCATCTTCTCATGAATTCTAAAATGGACATGACACCAACTACCAAAAGGAAAATGCTTATTTATTTGGTCTGGAGTACTACAATCTACTTTTTTGTTAAAGAGGTTAATGTGACTAGAACCTACTTAACATAAATGATTTTTAATGGCTATGAGCACCTATGCCAACAACAAAATTTGAACCTGTAGACACTGGTTCTGAAAACCAACTTCCTATGATTTGACCATTCTCTGGCCAAAAAAGAAAAAATTTAAATTAAAAACAGTTTTAAGCACATTATGTGATCCAAACAATCACAATTATTTAATAAATTAGCAGCAATTATTATAAGTAACCAGAGCTCAGTATTTTTAAATATAGTCCTGACATATAAATAAAATACTCTTATTATAAGCAATTGCACTTGGTTTCCTAAAAACTGCAATAGAATGCCATTTTGGGGAAATTGGTATATTTTTAATTATAAAACTTAACACATTGAGTGCCAATCACATGTCAACATGCGACTTGGTGTTAGCATCAAAGAGCACATCACATGCTGGTGCATGATGTGGGGGATGTTTTAGCAGACAGTCATGTATGAACATGGGGTATATTATCTCTGGTTGTTCATTCTCCAGCTCATTTGCATGGTACTTGAAGTATTTCTACCAGTATTAGTATGAAGTGATCATTAGAAACTGGGTATAAATAATCGTGGTTTGAAAATTAATTTTCTAAATTTAAATTTCCTATAATATGTATGTTGGCATCTGGATCCAATCTACTTCCATGTCAAGGCAATAACTATTAATGTAATTGTAGTGACTGGCAATCAATGTGTTAAGACTGCAAAAAAAGTTTAAATAGAGAAGATTGTACATAGAGCCCATTTAACATTCTCTTACATAACATTCTGTAACATTTTAAACAGCTACAGTTTTTTTTATTTGTTTGTTTTCAACTACAAATCAACTAGCATGCAATCATATAATTTGCAAGGATACATATCCTGGAATTTCGGGACTTGTTCAAAATTATTCTAATATACATTAAATACTGCAAAATAATGCATCTGCTTACTTCATGCTTAACAGATCTTGCCCCATAATGAATATCATAACCATCTGATAAAGTATCTAATACATTCTTGTCCCAGGAAAGCTCGATTCCATGTCGTTGTTTGGCCTATTATTAAAAAAAAAAAATACAAATTGGGTAATTTAAGAATGTTACATCACAAGAATTCTAAATAAACATTTACCGTAACTGATTAAGATCAATAGAAACAAGTATTTAAGCTTGGTAAGCCAAACTATTTTTCATAAAATTTTGTAGCTAGATCAATACAAATTACTTTTAATGCACTAAGTTAATAGAAGACAATGTTTAAGATGCAGTTATACATATAACTTCACCTAAAATTATGAACAAACTAGAATTACTTTATGTTAATGTTATAAAAATATGCATTTCTATACAATAAAACTCCACTATCCCCCAATAAAAAGAACATAGTAAAAAAAAAGGAAAAGTATTAAATATTTTATGGCCAAAAGAAGTAATAACAATAGAACAGAAGAAAGAAAAAAAGTAGCCTCTCACTTTGACTGCCCATTGCTCTAATTCTTTTTGAACTAGTTTCAAGAGCTCTTGCTTGGAGAAAGGTAGAAAATATACTATTTCATTTATTCTGCCTAGGAATTCATCTCGTCGAAAATGCCTCTAGAATAAAATAATAATATATATGAGAAAAGACTATATTTGGAAAAAAAAAGAAAAAAAACCATTGAATATACATTTTCTTAGGAACAAGTGGTTATTTTTAAGGAACAAAAATAATTTCAAGTTAAATTAATATTGCAGCTCTAGGTTCAATAAAAAATTGTATAGATAAACACTTATAAATAAATTTCTAAGTTATTTCATTATGTAATATAATAAAAATATTCATACTTAATTTGATAAATTTGTGCTTGCTTGTTGCATTAATTTTGCAAAACATTTAATTAAAAATATCTTTCTTTAAGGAAAAAAATTAAATTACTAATAATTACCAGTGCTAGACATCGATATTTCATAAAATTATTGCTTTAACACAGCAATTCAATTCAGATAAAAAATAAAATATACTTAAAAACATTTAAAATTTTAAAAACAAATTATAACAATACAAACCTTAAGAATAGGCTGTACTACTTTTTCTTTAAAGGATTTAGAAATAGTCACTTTTTCTTTCATTTCTATGTCATCTAAGAAAATAAAATGTGTAGTTAATCAAATGATTTAAAGATAGTAAATTTATTAAAGGAATTCTTACTATACAAATTTGATGTTTATTGCAATAATTTGACTGTTAATTTAAAAGTCTGCGAGAACACCACAGAATTATACACTAAAATGTACAAATTGGATGTTCATATAAAGTGTAAAATCTTACTATGTGCAAAAGTAAGCCGAAAGAATTCAAACTATGGAACTTCAATATAATATGTTTCACACTTTTACATTGATTTTCCTGTTAATACTTATTTTAAATCACCAATCTAAAAGAATCTCATAAGCACTTACCTATACTGTCACTGTATCTCTGTCTGGCAATTTCAGCAGCTTCAGCACGTAACTGTAAAGCATGCAAAGCAATTTCATTACTAGCAAGATTGGACGTCATGATGAATATTGCATCTTTGCACTCAATAGTTTTCCCCTTTCCATCTGTTAAACGCCCCTAAAGAAGAGAATAAAATCCTATACGTTATCATGAATAGGTGTTATAGAAGAGTTCTAACTTTGGAAATGGCTTTATAATATACTCAAGATACATAGTACACAAGAAACTACTTATAATACACTCAATAGTTTTCCCTTTCCATCTGTCAAACATCCCCAAAGAAGAAAATCAAACAGTCAGGAAAAAAGTCCTATAAATTAGCATGTATAAATGTTATAAAAGAGTTCTAACTTTGGATTTCTTACAGAAGTTTTTAGATTCTCAATTTACTACCAGCTGTACAATTATTAAAAAAATTACATTAAACTGAAATTCACCTTCACAAAGCTTCATAAAAAAAATAAGTTCTCTATTTTCTACACAGTCTTAATATTCCTCTATTAATTCAGAATATTTGGAGTAAACACTACAACAATTATAATGTTTCAAACAAATTTCTAAAATATATAATATTCGTATATTAAATAACATGTCTAGCTCAAAAAAGAATATTCCTATGCTCACTCTTAGTTGCTTATTTCCTACCCAGATGTAGTCTTAATACTCCTCTATTAAATTAAATCTAATCAAGATGTTTGGGTAAACTGCTAAACACTGCAATTATTATGTTTCAAGTTAGCTTCTAAAACATATAATGTTGGCCTATAAAGTTACATATTTGGCTCAAAAAAGTACACTTATTCATAATGTATGGCAAATTTCTCCTCTGTCTCTTTCATTGTACTCCCTATTTGTACTCACACATCAACTAAATTCTTAAGCCATATTGTAAATCATTTTCTGATTATTGTTTAAATAACTTTGATAATTTTTTTTTTATTTCAGTGACTCAAAACAAATTTTTTTAACCACAGATTTTCCTCAAATGAAGCCAAAAAATACATGATTAGAATTTGTATTGGAGAAAATATAATACTTTTCTGCCTAGTTTCTTTTAATTATTGCATTCAACTTTCATGACACTTAAGAGTTATAATATTATATGTTATATATATATATATATATATATATATATATATATATATATATATGAGATACAACTACGTAACTTCCTACCCTGGTTTGCAGTAGGAAAATGCAAACCTTTCAATATTTGGGAAGAATACAAACTTCAAAATCTAATATTCTTACTCATGAATTGAAACTCATACAGTTATTAGTATATGTAACGCACCCACTTTTCTGGGGCACTATACTAGTGTGGAACCTGCCTGCCTACTTTACTGGGATAGGTATACTTTGTTTGCAGGCTGCTGCTGAGGATGCATTAAATTACCTCCAAAACTTTTAGCACAACAAACAACATTTATTTAAAACATTGATGAAAATTAAAGTAACACAAAATAACATAGTTCTGAGTCTAGAAGCCTGTCTTATCCAGATTATATGGCCAAGCTTTCCATATCCAAAATAAAATTTCCTTCAAAAACAGAGAGATGTCTTCAGGTTGCTGGCTCTATGTTGACTCCTTGAACTCCACTGACACAGATCTTCTCTCCCTTCTTCGGAGGAGGGGGAAGGTCAGCTTCTGGAAACCTGAGCCCTTCCAAAAAGAGAAAATCCTCCTTTTAGATGCCCTGCAAAAACAAACAAGCGACGCACCCAAAAAACCTTATCAGCCGCCCTTAGGTAGCCAGCTCCTATTTCCCAAAGGAAAGCCGGATGAAAGGGGTCAATGGGTGCGATTTTGTAGATATTGTGAAGGGCACACATATGCGAAACACAGGTCATGGGTGCAAATTCCTTACAATTAGGTTTGGACTATAATAAAGATTATAGTTATTTCTCTTACCTCATCGAACAGCTGAAGTAATATAGTAAGAACATCTGGATGAGCTTTGTCCACTTCATCAAACAACACAACAGCATTTGGACAATTTTTTAACTGCTTTGTAAGTTGCCCTCCATCATCATGCCCAATATAACCTGGAGGAGAACCAATTAACTTTGCAACCTGAAAACAAAATAAAATTTAACACATTAAGGAGGGAACAAGAAAATGATAAGAATAGTGAAATCCAGAAAGTATGCCACAGAGGCATTCAATTTATTAGAAGGTGAGGATAGTAAATTGGGCTAATTAATAAATGAAGATAAAACTAAATATTTAAAAACTGCTTATAATATATTTAATCCACAACCATTAGTCTTGAAAAACTATACCTTTGAAAAGATGTTGCAGTTCAAATATCTTGGAATTGTTGTCTCTAATAACAACAATATTACTGTTGAAATAAATAATGAACTCTGTATGGCAAATATTATGGCAATTATCATGGTCTTAAAAATCAAGTAAAATCTTGATTTATTAGCCCTAGTACTAAAACTAATAGGCATAAAACCTTATTGCAATCGATGATACTTGATGTGAATACTAGGCAATGACTAAATATATGGAAAACAAACTGTTGATCTCTGAGTGCAAGATACTAAAAAAACATTTAGCACAGTTTGCATAAATGATGTTTGGAGATGAATGTTTAACTGTGAAATCTACCAAAAATATACACAATCAGACATTATTAAGATCATAAAAAGTCACAAGATTTGGTGGCTACAGCTGAGAATACCAAACTGATAAAAAAAAAAAAGCTAATTTACCAAACCTATGGGAACTAGAAAGCATGGAAGACCACTAATTAGGTGGCTTCACTCTGTTGAAAGTGACTTAAACATCTTTTGTAAGGGATACTGGAGGAGTATTGCCTTGGATAGGATCAGGTGGCAAAGATTTATTGGGATGCTTTGGCCTGTAGTGCCTTAGAACATAAGAATTGTGAATTTTTTTAATAACTTAAATATATTTACACTAAAACTTTGTTATCTTGAAACTTAGTCAAAATAGCAAAATATGAGTTTTAAATTTACAAAAATAAAATGGAGAAAGAGATTAATAAAATATTTTTTGTTTAATTACTTTGAAAATTGCATGGTTACTCTTTAATACTCTTGATATTGAAAATATAAGACAACAATAATAAAAATCTTACTTCGTGCTTTTCCTGATATTCTGACATATCCAATCGAATAAAGCACTGAAATATTTTAAGGATAAAAATCATAAACATGTAAAGCGATTTTGTAAATAGTTTTAAACATTATATTCAAGCAAAAAATAAATAAATAAGTAAAATAAAAAATAAATAAAATAAAATATGTGCGAAATAAAAGATTTACTTAAGTTCTCTCAGAAATTTAAGTTTCATATACAATATTTTAATCCATTTAATAGTGGTTACAACTTACAGACAATTGAAATTCTCTGTTCAAATTAGGCTCTGTACAAAACAACTATTTATAATAATAAAATACCATCAATTGTTTACTACACAATGTATAATCAGAAGTAAAAGAAAATTAGTTCCAATGAACAATTCAGTTTCTTTAAAAGTTAGGAATATTGAACTTTCATTATTAAAAATATTTTTTTTTAAATTAAAAGTATTGCATATCTAAATAATCATATCTCATACAAGGCAGTGTTTTAATTTGAGTATCATAATAATATAATGCATAGTAATAAAACAGGAGCAATAAAGGAAAATAAATTTTCTTACATTTTTTTTATTTTTATGCAAATATTTTGCGACTTGTTTAGCTAATTCAGTTTTTCCTATAAAGAAATAAATCAACATATATTTTATATCTTAAATTTTAATGAATTAAGAAAAGCTATGAAATGAACAAATATGTTAAGCTTTTTTAACTTACTGATCTTATTGAATAGAAAACTGTAAACTGCCAAGGAAATTTTAAATGTTCGAATATCACTTCTTTAAATATTAAGGTCATTAATAATATGAAAATAATGTTTAGAACAATTTCAAATACTGAATGAAAATAAAAATGCAATACCTATTCCTGAAGATCCCATGAAGAGAAATACAAGAGGATGATCTTCATCATACCAACCATTCTCTTTCCTGCGGATTGCTAGTGAAATATATCAAAGAGCATAAGAGTTAAGTTGAGTGAAGACAGCATAAGAAAACATTATTTAAAAAACATTTATTTTAAAAGCTTATCTACCATAAAATTAGTATAATCCAATGTATGAAATTCATTTTTCAGTGACTTTAAAATGACTTTTAAAAAATCCACAGCATCCATTTTAACCAATTAAATTCCGAAACCAAATGCATATTTATTAAAATTACTTTTATAACTAGTTAAAAAGATATCAATTAAAAACTCAAAAATAATTTGAGATTCCCTCTAATCACTATAACTATCAGTCATTTTAAAGAAAAAGAGTAAATACTTCTACAGGTTATTTCTATCAATTTGATATGCAGACCAGCTGCATACCCACACTCTGCTACAAGGATACTATATCCGTTAAGTCAAAGAATTATTACTTTTTTTAACTGCATTTCATAGCTTCAAGGGTTGAATTTAGAAAAATTATTTTTGGGTGTGTCAGTACACCATAAAAAACCCCATATTCAATATACCAAAAAGAGGATTTAGAATGCAATTTAATTAACATATAATGATTAATGGCCATTAAAGAAATAGAAAGGCATATAATTTATACTATTTAATGATTATGCAATTTAACTTTTATCAAAAGTTATTGCAGTTATCACTGTATAACACTGTATGCTCTATGAAATTTTTAAAGGATTAAAATTTTAAAGTATAAGCTTTCAAATTTTATCTTTTAAAAATTCCATAGAGCCTACAATGCTTTAGAAGAACTGAAATTTCTCTTCAATCTTTTAGAAGAGAATATTGGGGATGCGTCACATGATCTCACTACTGATTCTCTGCCAGGGAATGGCATTATTTTAGATTGAATGATGGCGGGCTTGACAGCTAGTCTACCATAAAAGTAGTATAATCTAATGAACTAATTTTTCATTATTATTTACTACTTAAACAAATATTTATACCATTAAGTTGAGCTAAAACAACATTAATATTTATAACAATTTAAGTAATGTGAAAGAATATTAAACATCCAGGTAGTCTTGAGTTGTAATAGTCTACAACTGAAACACATGATAAACACTGAGTTTATAAAAATATAAGATATGAGGAACTTTATTATTATGGCATGTTATATTATAATACAGTTTTCTCCCAGGAAAAAAAAAAAAGAGACATATGAGAAAAATATGAAAAAGGATTATATGCTCGACAAGTTAGTAATCCTCTAATAAAATTCAAATTGAATTAAACTTCTCCTGTCAATGTATATAAATATGCATAGGTATCAAAGAAACACCAGTTATAAAAAGGTCTCAGTACACACTCTTTCACAATAATTTAAACAAACCCTTTACATTTTGTATTCCATACCTTTTGCAATTTAAATTATAAAGAAACATTTCCTTTACTAGCATAAAATATCTTAAAATAAGAAAAATCTATTTAAAAGATATACTACTACTACCTATCTACTTAAAACAAATTGCTTCCAATTATTCATGACCATAATAGAGCAAAAAATTGTAAATTAACAAATAGTTCACTAATCAACAAAAGAACATTAAAAGTATTATGACTACACATAATTTGGAATTTTCTCTGATGCTTATTATTAATGTAATGCACCTTTAAAAATGAACTATCAATCAAGTAAAACTCTTTAAAGGGCATTTAATTGACTACGGTAAATAAAAGCACCAGTGCATTAAAAATAACATATATGACAAAATTTTGTGATACCCTCTGAAAAAGTAAATCTAACTGCCAGTCTGATAAGTCACTAAACTATATAAAATATATAAAAGTGTTAATGAGTGGAATGTTAAAAAGACCATGGCCAAAGACTTAATCAGTTTACTCAGTACAATAGCAAATCAACAAAGTTCAGTGGTTAAAAACAGTATGAAACTAAAATACCACTGTAGGGGAAAAATAATTTTTTGTTAAAAACTTATTAGTCTTCTAACAAGTGCTGAAATCAATTAAGCAATGTGATTGTACTATAAAATGTTAGGGAAAAATACTGTACAGAAAAGAGAGGTGATGACCAAAGAAAACAATCACAGCTATTGAATCATAAATGAAGTAGAGAATGATTTATGATGTATTTGTACATGAAGTTTAAAATGCATTACAGATTATGCAGCAGGTCTATCTTGAAACTAAAACGTTTGATTTCTACAGACATGAAGCCATTCACAAGCCAAACAACAACAACATCAATGCCAAGTGTCTGCTACAAAGGTACAAAGCTTACCACCATTGGACTGCAGAATGCAGGAAGAGATTGGTTAAAGTGATTAATTCTTTAATCTGGTAACCTGATGATGGACATGTGGGTTTACCAGAATCTTAGCAAATTTTTCACATACCTAACTGCATTGAACTCACTATTTGCTATATAGTACTGGCATAATGATGTGAGAATGTTTATTGAAGTTCAACCACAGTTTTTTTTGTTCCTGTGACTGAAAAAATTTACCCTTGAAATGCATCTTAACACTATGGAAACTCTCTTTCAAAGGAATCATGAAAATGTTCTGTTCACACTTCAAATATAAATAACCATGGTACAAAAACTTATGACTGGACTGACATTTAAAAAGGTCTGCTCTAAACCTGACTTAACATCCCTGAAAGCTTTTTAGAAAGCAGATTATATGCCCAGTAAATTACCCCTCTTGTGTGGCTGTATTAATCTGCAGCTCTCATGGATGTCTAAAAGCAATTCCTATGACATATCACAACCTACTGAAAAATCTTTCTAAATATGTTGTTTATGCTTTATGAAAAAGCTGAATTGACATCTACTAATATATAGCATAAGAGTTTCTGATTCTACAACAGGACACATAGTTAGAAACCTTTATTTATATAGCATATATGTCATGAAAGAAATTAAAACTTTAATATGAAATTAATATGTAAAACTAATTCCTATGCTCAGAGTACATCAAACAATATTAATAATCAGTAAGAGTACATGAAGTGCCAAACACTCACCAGCTGCAACATTATTAATAGCTCCTTCTTGACCTACAATATATTCTTTCAATCGTTGCTCTAAAGGAAATTTTCGGCGTTCCTCGGCTTCTTTAGCAGATGCTATTTCATTATACTAGAAATCAATACATTCAATAATAGCAAGAAAAAAATTCAAAATTTAAAATAGCATTACAGATAATATCTTTACAAAAACACCAATAACTTCAGAGTAGAAATCTTCAAACAGAAAATATTGAAAATGTTTTAAAAAGATTGACATTTAATATGACACTTATGAAAAATGGAAAACTCCTTAACTTAAATGCTAAAGATCAAAGTATACATCCCAAAAATCCAGATGATGGTTTTTTTTTTTTGTTGTTGTTGTTTGTCTTAACAACTAAAGTAACCAGTTCAAAAAATAAAAATGTGACTAGAACTGGCTGCTTACAGCTGAATCCAAAGGAGGACCTCTATGTTAAACATTGTTTAGTTTAATTTGGTTTGACACACTATGCTCAATTAATTGTAACACAAGAGCTAATTAGACTGAGATCAGCTGTTTAGAACCAGTTCCAAATGCTTATGAACACCCAAACCTAAGGAATATACACAGTGGACCATAGCTAGTAGGGTTATATTTCACTACTTGTGGAATACAACCCCATCTACAGTGAACCTGACACAATGCATAGTGAACAGATTTGTAAACCTGACTGTTCCTATGTTAAGGGGAAAATGTAACTAGACCTTAGAGATTTGGGGAAAAAATTTCCCATAACAAATCTGTCAACAAAAATGATAAATTATTGCAATTAATAAAAGATTTTAATAATACAAAACTTTAGATAAGTTATTTTTTCTTACCTAAACTGTAGATGATATATAGTTTTAGAAATTAATTTTCCAAATCCTCAAGCATAATTATCTTATTTACACAATTTTATTTTTAAATTATTTATGTAAACTTGATTTCAATTAATACTTTTGACTTTAAAACACTTATTAGATAAAAAGCTTATATGCTAATTCTATTGAAAATAAGATTAAGCTGTACAATCAAATGAAAATAACTGAGGTATAAATCAATAAGTTCTGTACAATCTTATATAAACCATACAAATTACATTAACTGAAGAAAATTTCTTCCCTTGAGAAATTTAAACATGCTGCAGAGCAATGGCAAGAAATTACAACAGATTAAAACATTTATAAAAACTTTGCAAAATTGAAAAATATTGAAATTATGAATTATGCTTAAAAGAAAATGGTATCAATATATTCAAAACAATAGTCTGATACTTGTTTAACACTAAAGCCATGGCAGTTTTGGTATACCTAAAACTGCAAATTTTATGTGTGTGATCATAATGAGGTCAGAATGATCCATTTTCAAGTTTTAGAGACGAGTATTAAAAACAAAAACTGATAAATATTTAATAATCGAAATTTCATAATTTTTACTGGTATAAAATTAGACAAAATTAAGAATTTTGTTTTTCAATTCCATTAGTAACTTTTAGAGAAAACCAGAAACAAAATTGTTTTGGATCAAAATGATCCATCCCATGGCTCTAGTGTTAACTAATATGCTCTCATTATTGAAATTTTTCTTAATTGAAACACATTCAATCTTAATAGAAATTCTTACTTTTTCAATGTAAGATCTTAAAAGTGATTCCATTTGTGATGTTTTAGCATAATCAATAGGACTATGACCTGCCTCATTGGTTGTAGTTGGATTTGCACCTGGGTAATTAATAAAAATAAATAAATAAGAAAATATGTCTTTTATATGCATGATATGCCCTGCATTTAAACACATAAATGAATGAAAATAATTAAAACAGTTTAAGTTATCTTATTTTGTACTTTGTAAAATTCCTCTTCATTAAGCATGAATTAATGTATTACAAGTATATGTCAAATTCCTATACATTTATATAAAACAGCTTCTAAAAAATATCTATGTACATAACAGTAATGGGGAACAATACAGAATTTTAACTTACCATGGTCTAACAATGCTTGAACAATTTCAATTTTGTCTGCTAAAACAGCATAATGTAGTGCAGTACAATTTTTAAATGTTGCTCTCATGTTTAAATTCTCACTAAACTCATCTTCTCTTACAGCCCACACTATATATAAAAAAATGTTCTCATATTACAAAAAGATACTAAAGGTATCTTTAGTCTGAAATTACAATACATTCAAAGCTATTAAGAATACAACAAAAACCTTCATGACATATTACATGTAAAATTATTTCTTTTTTAATCTTAATAGAAAAGAATAAAATATTATAAAAGATAATATAAATTACTGTGTATGAATTACTAAAGATTATTTATTGAATTCTTGATCAGATAATTTGATTTGGTTTGGAGCTATATAGTCTACTGCTTTGCTACATGTGGGCTACTGAGACTAACACCTACTGCTTAAAAGCCAACTCTGGCTATGAATATATCCATGCTATCATTGGGATTCAAAACTGCTAACTCCATTACCAAAGAGGAATACTCTACCCATTTAGCCATCTTGACCAGATAAAACAGAACATTAAAAGCTTATAAGCTTCATTACCCACTGCATTAATTGACAGAAATAAATTTCAAATATTTTATATAAAATATATAAACTCTAATACAAAATGTATACTATAAAAATTAGTGCTTAAATGACAAGGATAAATAATTGTCTATAACATAACAGGTTTCAAGAAATAAATGGCAATTATACAAATCATTTGGACTGATAAAATGCAAGGACACGAGTACAAAAAGAGAAGATTACCTTCCAAAGTATGGACTCCTTTTTCTTTTGCAACTTCAAAGACATGTGAAAAATTATCTCCTAAATTAGGATCAGCTCCATGAGTTAACAATACTTTAATCACCCTAAAAATATTTCCACTGTTATTTTATACACTAAAACTGGTAATTATTGAAAACATAATATAGATGGCATTGCCATTTTCATTTAAATGAAAAAAATAGACAAAATGGGAAGTTCTATTAAATTTTCAACAACTATACAAATAATAAAAAACTTATGTTCATTTTTAAAATATCTGAATAAAAGAAGGGGGATCAGTTAATCTAATTATCAATAAAAAGTGCAGAAATAAAATATTTATTTTGTAATAACATTTTCCATTCAGTACTGGAGGATACATATACACACATATATATGAATTTTAAAAAATTACATTTATAATTTAACAAAGTTGCTCCGGATAGTGTTTCTACTTCCTGTCTATGGTCATGGATTTGAACAAATTTTCAAATTTCTTAGTGACAATAAAAGACTAGCGCAATTTATTTACATCCACAATTATCCAATCATGTTCCATTTTTTTAAAGTAAACTATAAAAAAATTTCTTTAAAATGTGGTTAAACGTGATATTGCATCACAAACTGATTAAAGCTGGTATAATATATAGGAATAAAATGGTTACATCTGATAAAAAGATCCAGTATGCAGCCTATCTGGCCAAATTTTCAATATCTAGAAGCTTGTTAGATAGATATCTGTGCTAATGAATTAGATATCCAACATGGATATCTGGATCTAGTGATGGAAAGCTTGGATGAATTAGTCAAAATCTAATTTTTCAGTCAAAAATTAAATTTTTAATATTTAAGGAATTATTTTAATTCAAATAAATAAAACAGTCAGGGAATGTTTGAAAAATAGGCACAATTGAGAGGGTATTAAGGTAGTTGATCTCAAAAGTCTGTCATCAGCAATGAACATGAGTGCTTTACACATAGTTTGAAAAGGGATAATGCCAGAAAGGCAGTTGGTGGTTTTCATCAAATTAAAAAGTTTGAAATTGGATATGTATAGTAACTTATATAGTAGGGTCAAGTTTCACTCATAGGATTAAACAAGTCAAAGTGCAAATTCTGAGGCAAAAGTAAAATGTTTAAGACATAATTAATAGATATTTATATAGCTTCAAAAATATATAAAATAATAATTTTAGTTTAACAAAAAATCTTAAAATCATCTTGAAATCAGTTTTATTAAACACACATATATAACAAATACATATTAAATAAACAGACTCTAACCTCAACATGAGCTCAATGAGAAAATCTATAAAAAATAAATGCTGGCAAATATGATTTTTGAAATTAAACCAGAAATATTAGCACTAAAGTTTTGTTTCAAAATGCTGATTAAAATAAATTAGAATTTTTTTTCTACACCATTGAAAAGTCACTTATGTATTTATGTGTGTGTGTGTGTGCTTTGTTAAACTCTGAAGAACTTTGTACTTTCAGAGCCACAAAAGCTGAAAACTTTAAAAAACTTCTTTAATTGCTTTCAGAGAAATGTTAATAAATAAATAGAAAAGCAACTTGGCACTGATTAGTATAAACCAGTCCCAACAACTCTATTCAACTTGTGTTGTTGCTGGTAAAGTATAAACTTCCAAGTATGTGAACTCCTTCTTTCTCCCACTGTAATGTATACTAAAATGAATGAACATTCTAGTTTTAAGTTTTCAATTTTGTCGTTGAGTTAATGGTTTTGTTTGTATCAGCCATCTTTCAACCCATATGCCACTGAACTAGAACCCACAAAAGTATTAATTTCCCTTACCTGTGGTGGCTGAATTTCTATTATATTATCTATAACTTCAACTGCCTTTTAAGCTGATAAATCTGTCATTGATGCAAGTAGTCCTTACATTTAATAGTAATTGCTGTAAAAGGAGTTCTAGCAGTAGTGAATCACGAATAATATGATTTTTTGCTTATGTTTGCATTATGTGCAATAATTCCAAATACTTCCTATCACCTAGTTAGTTACTGACAAGCAGGATTTCTTAATTTTTTATTTTCCCATATCTAGCAATGATTTAATCATTCAGCTTGGATATGAATTAGTCAAGCCAGGTAAAATTATAATATTCCTCAGTAATTTCAACATCAGCAGACAAATGAGCAAGACAATAGCTTTATTTTCTTTTAAAGATAATGGTTTTGTAACTGCAAGTTTAAAAGTCAATTCTACCAATGAAAACACCAGAATCAGTGATAATAAACACAAATCTAGACTGCAGCAGATTTACTCATATGTAGAAAGTATATGGGATAAATATCTTGCAAGTTTAAATAAACTCAAAGGTTGCAAAATAAAACTGATATCCAATGTGCCAGGTCACCAGTGTAATGACTTGTGTTGAAATCAGGCTGATACAAGCAAAACCATAAACACAACAAAATTTAATACTTAAAACTAAAATGTTTGTTCACTGAAGAATGTATACATTGCAGCTGGAGAGAGAGAGTAAGTTGACATTCTAGGGTGTTTTAACATTACCAGTAACAACATGTGTTGTGTTGAATTGTTGGAACTTGGTTATACAAATCATCATAGTATTTAAACATTCAATCTATTTGATTTTGGTGCTTTGAAGAATAAGTTACTTTAATACTCTTACTAAAAATAAGGATAAATTGATTACTAATAAAGTACTGAATTCCAAATCAAAGTTAACTTTTTTTAACTAACTGATATTGTTAAATTACAATAAACACTTTATACTATTTCCATGTTATAATTCAAGGATTGTATATGAATATACTGAAAATTATGTGAGAAAACTGAACAGGCAGACAATCAATAAATTATACAATATAGTATGGAATTAGGTCTTAATTTCAAATATCTGTTTTCCATGAGTGAATAATAAATAAGAAAAATTAAGCTTAAAATTTGGTACAAATTTGCTTTGGTTCTTTGAACTTACAATAAGTAATCATAAGTCAAGAAAATACGTTAAGTTAGTTTTAAAATTTTATAATCATGAATACAAGTAAAAATAATTATTATAAAACACATCTCAAATCAATTTGAACTTATATATATAAACAGATACCTACTATAAAAAAGCTAATAAAATAGAATTTAAAATAAAGAAATTCAACAACATCTAAATACTTAACTTTTAGTCTAAGATAAAACACAACAAGAACAATAATAATGATAAAATAATGTTAGGCCAATTTTTATGAAACATTTTATGGAAAAGTAAGAATTGATTTAATAAATAATTGATAAAAACTTTTTGAGTGATAAAAAAATTTCAACTATCAACCCGATATTTATTCCTTTCATGGCTAATTCCACTATTTTTGTAGTTGTGTTTCCCTCATTATCATTTATTTACAATAGTCAAAAGATAATAAGTTGTATAATTTTTATTGTATATTTTTTTTTATACTTAATACTCTTAACACTAGGATATGTTTTTTAACATAAAATATTATTAAAAAGCTAATTAATTAAAAATGAAATTGTGATAGTTGGTATCTTTGTTTACACACAAGTAAAAATAATAAAAAAGAAAGAGAGAAAGTAACAGATCAAACCTTGTGTGTCCATTTATTGCTGCCACTTGTAGAGCTGTCCATCCAAACACATGACGCTGATTCACATCAACTCCACTTTTTAAAAGCCTTAAATACATACCAGAATTAATAAAAGCTTTTCATTGATTAAAAACAAAATAATCTCTTTAATAATTAAATATTATACATTTAATACAGTTAGAAAATGTTAAAGTACATAGAGTTTCTTTGTTTCAACTTATAGAAAATAAATACATGATAAAACTATACATTTCGAAAGAAGGTAAACAAAATTCTGATATTCTGTTAATAATTAAATTTCCATATACATATCTGTCAACATACTAACTCTGAGAATTTTACAATTTCACATACTAAATGGACAAGCTAAAAATCTAGGCTGAAAATACATTCACAAGTTTATATGTATATTTATGTATATATATGTGTGTGTGTGTGGTTTTAATGTAAAATGCTTTAATAAATCCACATCAAACAAAACTTTTCAAGAATTAAAAGCAAAGTAAATATTAACTTCTCATTTTTAAGCAATCAGTTATATTATTATACCCTTACCCCTTTTTCTCTAGAAAGAAGTTTTTACGCATATTAATTTTGCATCTTAGGTAATAGTACTCAAATGATATATATTTTAAAAAAAAAATGTAAAACAATATCTAGAAAAGTACTGTTTAAGAGTTGTTCTTTTTTAAAATTTAAAAAAAGTAAAGCAAAAGTATTTTTTTAATCTCATTTAACAAGAAAAACAACAAAAAGTAAAATTTTGTGTGCATTTTTAGTTATGCTGGTTCCAAACAGATGGTGATACCAGTTTAAAAATCTCTGCAATTGGGATGTTCAGTGGGCTGAACAGCTTTTTGCATTTACAAAACTGATTTTATATTTTTTCCCTAATCTGATTTTTTATGATTGAAAATTGTATTGTCACCAGAACTGAATCTACGTGCAAAATTTCAGATATTTAGCTAGTCGGGAAAGTAATTAAAAATTGATATCAAATCAACTAACACACAAGCAAAGTAAAAGTGATTTCAAAATAATTTTATTTTTGTTTTAAATTAGTGTTAGGGAATGAATTTGGCTTGGTTAGAAAATCTTTGTCAAGAGTCTGTTGAAAACAATGTTCATGTATCATCGTTTTAGCTATTAACATATTGAAGACGGTATTCGCTGAAAAGTGTCTAGCCTCAGTTCCCACACATTTTTTGTTAAAGTGATAACAAAAAAATCCAAAAAACATGAATTTCCATCATTTGTCGCCAACAGTTGAAAAATAAAAGATGGGAATTCCAGTCTCCCATCTTCAATCTGTTAATATAAGCTTATAAATTTTTATTAAGATAGAACTCTTAAATTCAGTTAATTTATTTTTAGAATATGTAACATAACTTTTGAAAATCTGTTGTATTTTAAAGTTGCATCCGACTGCAAACCACATGATACCAAGAGCAGTGAAAAGTTCTGTACTGTGGAGAGAATTATCTTCCTTTCTGCAAATGGGAAATATATTCCACTTCCCTCAACACAGATTTCAGAAAATTTTTAATTTTTCTGAGAAATTTTTTTTAATTAACTCAAAACTAAATGTTTTACACATCTAAACATAAATCCTACAATATGACCAGAGACTGACAAAAGTTGTAAAATCATAGGAGCCGATGACACAAGTTCTTTCTTTAACTTAATGACTAACGAATTCACTGCAGAATGAAACATGGGTCACTCATAATCAAATAGGGTTTTTTCTACAACAGGACAAGGACAATCTTTATTTGATTACATTATGCAACGGAAAATTATATCAGGTAATGTAACTATAAATCTTAAAAGAAATTATTAGCATTAATAGTGTGTTTGAGTTTTTGCTCTGAAATACCATTTATCAATTGAATTCCTGCAAAGATGGTCCATTTCAGAGCATAAACATTAGGCTAGTTAAAGATTCTCTTCTTAAATTTGAACATTTTTTGTTTTTGATGACATTCACTGTACTGAAACCTCTTTCACAGGAAGGGTCAATACAATTGAAAGAAGATTTGTTAAATGTGAAAATCTGTCCTTCATCAAAATACACCTTTCAAAAAGAGAATTAAGTGATAAAAATTTCCCAAGAACTTTGAATGCATACCATTCATCAATAATTTTAGAAATATCATCTTCACTGATAACAAGGCAATCAGCAAAATGTCGAGAAAGCAATTCAATTTCACTTTCTCTAAAATCTTGCAACTTTTTGCCTTCAGGCCAACCAAAAGTATTAAACATGCCAGTAGCCATAACAAAAGCCGCCAGGGGCATTTTTTTAGTCACCCTGGTTTTGTCAGACCGTGAATATGACTCAAATCCATATGATTTATGGCTAAACCATAGAAGTTAGCAAGTATGCATGTACTAGTATCTAAAGATTCATAAACTACCATATACTTCCATATAAACCGAGAATTTCTGGGGCTTTTTATAGACCTAAAGTGGAGAGATCAGCTTATTTACAGATTAATGAACCAAATGTTATATGTGTTTCTTGGCGCAAAAAAGTCGCAAAATAGGCAAAAATTAATAAAAGTTTTTTTTAAAAAAAGAAGACCACAAATACATAACGGCAAAAATAAAAATTTTGAAATGAGAAAAAACAAAAAGTGAAAAATAAATTATAAAAGACTTATCTGTGTTATAATTTTGTCAAAACAAATGTACTATAATAGTAGCAGATTTGCAAATCTTTAATTAAACAAAATTCTAGGTTAGTGAATTCTACGAAACTTTTGTTAGTCTGAAATTTAGTAATAGAAAAATTGAATGAATGAAAATTTCTGTATGAAATGGATTTCTTACAAATTATATTTGGATGGTACTGCGATGAAAAAATAATATCATGATAGAAAGCAAATTACTCATTCAGAAAAGTAACAGTTATAAAGTTTAAAGTCACCTTATACTCATCTAAACTCCTAAAACAATAAAAAGAAAATTACTATAGTATTGTGTATGTATATGTGAGAGAGAGGGGGTCAGGGTTATAGCAACAAGAGGATTAAGTTAATCTTTCTTGCTGACATTACGTTAAGATGGCATACCTTGAAATTCAAATTAATATCCTGAATATAAGATCTCACTAAAGAGTTTAATTTGTTATCTTGATTTATTTTTCAAACAAGACAATCATGTAAAGCAGCAAATTCCAAAGTGGGCAATACTGCCTCCCTGGGGATAGTAGAATGATTCTGGAAGAATAGTAAAATAAAAGATTTAATTTAAAAAAACATTTTTTTGCTTGGACCCTTTACTTATTGTCTGAGGTGTTTAATAAATTTGGTCAAAATATTACTAAATGGAACAGAAAATGGTACTAAGCCATCATAGGTGTCTGTAGTGTCCCATTTAAAACTTTGCATGTACCGTTAACAAATAACAATGTGGTCTAGAAAAGTATATTGTATATTGAGCAACTAATTTGATTTTGGGTAGGGTTATATAGTCAGAGTTAACGTTTAAAGACAAATTTACAAATATATTGGAAAAGTTATGGAAAAAGAGCATTTTCAAGTTATTTACAATAATGTATCAGTTTCTCACACTACTTGTCCCATGGACAAATCTTCATATTGTTTTTTCAATATTCATTAGAAGCAACTGAAAATATAGAACTACAAAAATATTTGCTGTGACTTTCTTGCTAGCCCATAAATTATAAATTTTAAGGAGGTAGAGGCTAGTCTTTTTGTCTGAAAAGTAAGCAGTACACCAAAATATCTGAGAAATTATATAAATGACAATCACTAGGTCACTAGCAGCTGCATACTCAAGCAGTTTCCAGATTTAAATAATTTTTAAAAAGTTGTAGTGCTACTTAGATAAAGCCCCTGAATAACAAGCAATAATATAATTCTTGAAAACATATAAGGAATACTAAATTTAAACAAAAATTCTTATGGGATCCTTTTCTAAATATAAGTAATAATAAAAGTAAAAAGGATATTTTACTAAAAACTAAAACATTATGTTTAAAAGTTAAATAAAAGTGTAAACTTAATTTTGTGACTTTTTCTCCTATTTTTGTACTTATTATAATCTTTGGATTTATATTATAAGAAAAGTGTTTTGAATAATATACTTGTATACTTTTTAAGAAATAATTGACTGGATTCTATTTTTGGAACTGAAAGGTACCAATTCATACCTAGTGTAAATGAAGATTAAGAAGTGACTATAGTTTATCAAAAAGGAAATTGTTTATTAGTTTCAAGTACAATGAAAGTATTATACGAAGAATTTTAACTTTAGCTCTTACCTTTGAATTTCACTAACGTTACCCAACTTAGCAGCTTGTAAAAACCTATCCTCTGCAATATTAATTTAAACATTAAAAAATGTTTCAATTATAATGCACTAAATTTAATAATTTGGCTTTCACTTAATTTAACAATTTCTTTCTCACCATGTTTTCTTTCAAAGCAAAAAGCAGTCAATAGTGCTAAATAACCCATTCTGTTTCCCCGAGTGTGAAAATAATTTTCAGTAAAAGTTGGAAGAAAGAATTTATGTTTATATGCACGGAATGAAACTAAACGAATACAATTGTTGACATGACTATAAAATGTTATATTTCTACTAAATAGATAACGTCCACGTATAGTAAAAAAATATTTTAAAGTGTTCCTTGATAATAAAAGTAACATTTTTAACGTTTAGAATACCGGCAGTCACTATTCATAATTGAAGCAGGGTATTTAGCACAGGAATGGAACACATGTAAACAATCTACTGATGCCAAACATTACAAGTGGTTGCAAAGAGAAAAGCCCATTTCTGCAATTATCAGTTGATTGGTCAATATTGTCTTAAAGATATAATTATTGTATGTAAATGACAATTTTTGGAAAAACAAAAACTTTTTTAAGCTTGATTCCCCGAAATTCACAAAATATTATAAAATCATTAATTCGTTTTCGTGTAAAGAAAAATCCATACTTATTTTTGAGTTATGGAATTACAGCGGCTCCTATTTTCTCAAAATAGAAAAAAAATATATCGTGGTTCTAAAATCAAAGCTTTTTAAATATATTCCTTGATTTAAATTTAATTTTATTATAAATAGTTGAAATTTTTAATGTTTATACAATGAATAACAAAGTTATTATGCAACTATCTTTTCTGAGAAATTTTTTTTTATTCGACTAGTTTTGTTTTTATTGCGTTCATAACAAATTTTGACCTAAAGTAAAAGACTGAAGTTTAGATAATCTGAAAATTGCATAATTGAAATTGAAAGTCAGCAACAAATGTTTCTACAGATTTTTTTTATTAAAGAAAATGTTTATAATTGTTTAAGAAAATTTTATTAACTATTACTTATTAAAGAGAATCTTGAATGTCAACAATCACCCCTACTTGAGTTTTAACTATCTGCGCAGTCTCTGTGTTTACCGTAAGCTAAGTATGGCTCAACGGTGGGGGTTGATGTGATGGTATTTAAATGAGGCGGATTCAGGATGTGAAACTCTTAGGCTCTTTCACTGTATTTATCTAGGAATGAGATCACTTTGCTTTCTTTTTAATTTAAATTATGGCTGCTGTTGCTACATCTAATGGTGATACCGACGAGAAGAGTCTCTGGCCTGAATTTTGCGAGAAAAATGCTAGAGTTGCTGCGGTTGATTTCGCGCAAAGTTATCGTTTGTTTATAAATGACCATCCTAATCTCGGAAAAATTGTTAGTAATCAAGAAATCAGTAAAAAGTTTATAGATTTCTTTTTAGAGTATTTTGATATTGAAGTGAAAAAGAAAGTTGGTGAGAACTCAGTTTCTTCAAATGGTCTTGGTTCTCAAGAAGTTACTTCTAGTGGAGAAGCTCCTGCCAGAAGCAGACCCAAAACTCAAGAAACATCACAAGAAAACATTCGCGGCTTAGTGACTAATCATGAGGATTACAGTGATCTTTCAGATCCAGAAGGTGAATCTCCAAAAACACACCACAGACATTTCTTTAGACGTTTATCATTTAAAGGTTTGAAGCGTGGTAAAGGACTCTTTCATAAACAACATTCAGACGAAGTTGAACTTTCTCATCACCACGATCGACGAAATCGGTCAGATAAACATGAAAAGACAAAACTAACTAAAATCATTGTAGAATGTGTTAGAGAGGGCATAGTAAGCTATCTCACAGGAGATTATTTGGATGGTCGACAAAAGTGGGAAAAATGTAGACTGCTACTAATTAAAACCACGGGGGGTTATATGTTAGAATTTTATTCACCACCAAAGGTAAGACATACCTAATCTCCAGCTAGTAAATTATTTAGACCCTAAAAATATTAAAATTACAACTAAATGAAATTGAGAATTAAACTAGCATGATCTATCATTACACTTATTTCAGTTAGTCTCTTTTCAATGTATCTATATATTATTAGAAAAATTAGGTTATGCAAAATTGTCTATAATTTTCTGATGATACAAAAATTTAGGTTGGGTTTGTATTGTCATAAATATAAAAATTTATGGCTTATTAAAATATATTAAAATACTACTATTTGAAGTTTAATGTAAATACTAATTTATTTGGATAATGAAGCTATGTTTTTATATTAATCATCAGTTTTTGAGGCTTATATCAAAGAAGAAATTTATTGCTATTATGGTATATATGACCCTGTATTAGAGGTATGTTTTATGTGAATAATTGTAGAAGCTTTTCATTTTTATTGAGATAGGTTAAGAATTTTTATCGAATATAAGAATAGGTTAAGAATTCTGGGAAATTTTTTAGTGATTCATAAAAGGTTTTCTGAGATTATATTTACTTATTTTGGGGTTGAAATTGTAAATACAGATTTGATATTTTCACCATTGCTGATTTAATGAACTCTCAGATTCCTTAATTTAATTTTTCTAATATTTACTAAGGAAAATTTTCTCATATTTGTGAATGTATAAAATTTGATTTTAAAATATGCACATTGAATGTCATAGTAATTGGTTTTAAATTTTACAATGGCAAATCATTACTTAAATTATACACTAAATTTATAGTTCTTTGAGTTTGTAATACAATTCAAAATCAACAATTAAGCTTAATACTTTCATATTTCCAATGTCACTTGTGTTCTGTTTGAACGCTGAAACAAAAATGCACTTGTAACTATATTTCAAGTATAGAATCTGAATTTAATGTAATGAGATAATTTTTTGACAACTTTTTGAGATGTTATAAAATTGGAATAAGATATGGGGGTTCATGTTTTATAACTTTTTGGCATAATTTGCAAAAAAAAACTTATTTAAAAAGAAAGAGAAACATGCTCAAAGGATTAAAAATACATAGAATTATAATATTTATTTTATTTAATCTCTTTAAGTTTATCCTCCCAATTGTTCACTGTCAGAACAATTAAATTATAATGGATGAAAATTATTAATAATTGTTATTTACACCCAAAACTGATACTTATTAAAAACATAGCTTTTTTTTCTTTTCTTTAAGGAAACATATACATTGTAGTCCTTTCTCTTCCTCTGTTAAAAATATTTTTAAAAATCATGCTTCTCAGCATGTATTTAAGCTATCCAAAATTTATAATTGAGGGTTAAAAAGTACTTATAATTTTTTAAAAAAGAAAATCAGCACAGAACAATCTACAACAGGGGATAAATATTTATACAAGCAACAGTGGTAAAATTGATGTTAAAGTATAATCAGTCATTCTAAAGTATTATTTAATTCCTTTAATAATTAGCAGTAAACTTACCAAAAACATTTAGTACAGATTGATTATAAGAAAAGAAATAACTATAGCTATGATATTCTCTAAAAGATAGCGTATAGTCTTTCTATATACGCTATTTTGTATAAATTTATTTACACAAAATTAATATATTTTGTATAAAAAATATTATACAAAATATATTAATATTGTATAATAATATTTACTCAAAATATTGATATAGTTTGTATAAATTAAAATTCTAGTATTTAAAAGATTTTTATATTGTGGTTTAAATTTTTTTTTTTTTTTTTTTTTTCTTTGTCCTGCCAGATAAGGTTTATTAAAAACCTTAAGGTTTATTAAAATATTAAAAAATCCGGAATGACAGTTGTCATTAAAAACAATATTTTGTGAATGTTAAAAAATATTGTGTAAAAAAAAAGATGCATAATTTTCTTTTCCAGTCTGTTAAACCACGAAATGGATTATTTTGTTTTCTCATTACTGAAGCACGTGAAACTACTGCTTTAGAAATGCCTGATCATGAAAATACTTTTGTTTTAAAGGTAAATTTCAATATTATTAATTTTTTATGATTCAGTTTTTTGCAGCTGTAAGCTCTCAATAATGTAAATTAAGATTTAACTTACTGTATAATGTTTAAATTATATAAAATTTGTTTATTATGTATATATGTATATTTAAGGTGACTAACAGTTTTAAATGAAATGAAGAACCTAATGTTAATAAAGGAGGACATAAGTAAATTAAATAATTATTATGTTTCAGCTGACTAAGAAGTCAAAAAAAAACTTTTAATAATTCGGAAAATATTATTAGTTTATTTTTATCAAATAATGCACTGTTAGTAACATTTGAAAATAGCAACTGTCGTGTATTTTTGTTAAGCAGTATTTTATCTTCATGATTGCAGTCCAAGTTGCTGGCCTAGATAAAATTAAATAAGTTTTCTTTTATCTGTACGAGAAATTTTTTATTAAATGTGTAGATATTTATAAATCAGCTTTTACATGTCGAAAAAAAGGGTATCTTATATTCCATAACAAAAAAGGAGTACATCTAGAACACTTTTTGAGAAAGGGCAGAACTTTCAGGAGAAGGACAATAGGCCACCTTAACATATTAGAGCTATATTGTATAGGTATTTGTTTCTTTCATATGTTCATGTGACTTTATTTTAAATATTCATACTAGCATTTATACAGTTATTGAATATTCAAAAAATATATTGAACAAGGAGTTGAAATGTATCATTGATTTTCTTTTATTGATTCCTATTTTGTATTAGCTTTTTGAATAAATTAATGGTATTAAGATTTAGTGCAATTAAAACAGTTATGTTGTCTTATGTCAAGTTAATAAAGAACTATTGAGTTAAACTAACTTATATTGTAAAGAGAACTTTGAACTTCTTCAGAATCCTTAGTTGGCTAGGTTGCATACAGTCCAAGAATTAATACTTAAACCAGTACATGGCATGTATTGATCATGTATATGTGTGATTACTAGTTCAGTACCTATTCTTTTTAGCTAAAAGTTAGTCTAATATGCTCTGTTGGTGTAAAAGTATTAAAGGCATCTAATCCCTATGCTGCTTGTTAGATCAGTACTGATGTGTATACTTAATTTAGTATGAAGTATTCCTACTGATTCAAATTGTGTGCTTATACAGATAACCAAAAAAATCTTATCATATTTGATCTCTCTGTTTCATGCATTTAAGTTTTGTTGTAATCAATATTTGTCATTTAGTATGATTTAGATATTACATTAATTTCTTATTGTATAGTAGTAGAATAGTAATGAAAGCATAGAAATAGCTAGTATTATTGTAGGAATGTAGTTTTTTATTATATCTTATTTATTTTTTTCTTTAGACTGAAAATCACATGGAATATATAATTGAAGCTCATGATTCTGGAGATATGAAAGCTTGGCTGTCCATAATAAAGTACTGTATGAGACACTTAGGCGATCTAAATACAGATAGTTCGTAAGTTTAATCTTTCACTTTGTACGCTACATAATGATTTATTTTTTAATAAAACAAAAGTTTTTTTTAATTTGTATTTAAACATACTTATTTTAAAAAATTTTGAATTTTCAGGCGTCCTCGTTTACCTACTGCTCCATCTGATAGCTTAAGCCGCTTAAGGGACAGATCTAATGCCGCTGCTAATGTAAAAAGTAAGAACTTTTTATACTGCTGATTATGAAAAAGTTTGATGTATTTTTTAATAACTTTTTAAAACTATGAATGAAAACTATCAACTTTTGTTTATACATATTAAATCATATTTGTAAATAACCTGGACTAGTATAAGAAGGATTTCAATAAGTGTACTAAATAATTATTAACTTTACTATTACTACTGTTATTGTAATTATTAAGTACTTATTAAAGCATTTTTAATAAAATTTTTAATTGCATATTCATTTTACTTTCTCATATAATTCGTTTCAATATAAAAGTGAAGATTATTTTATTATACCATATATTTCTGTGTACTAGCTGAGAATTTCAAATATCTCTGTTGCAGTTTGAAATGAAAACACCATTTATATATGTAATTTAAACCAATGTGGAAAGTGATTAGCATTAAGTTTGAATTGTAGATAATCATTTTGATATTATATTTTATTATATTATATAAATATTATTTTTATTTTAAAATCTACTGAAAAATGTAGACAACTAGACATCATTAAGATCATAAAAGTAACAGGATTCAATGTCTAGAACATTTAGAGCTGGAATACCTATTCACCAAAAAAGCTCACATTTACCAAACCTAAGAGAACTAGAATGCAGGGATGACCACCATTTAGGTGACTTGAGTCGGTTGAAAGAAAGTTAAAAATCTTATGTAAGGGAGACTAAAGGGACATTGTCTCTGATAAGACCAGATGGTAGAGACTGATTAGGACAACCATGGCTTGTAATGGTCTGTAGTGCCTAAGATTTTCAGTGGGCTGGTCAACCACCTGTTCACAAGATCACTGTTTTTGCTGACTGAACTACCACAGCTCGGTTAATATAAAATAAAAGATAAGAAAGAGGATTTTGTCAAATGTTACAGAAGAGGGTTGTATTTTAAGTGTACAATTACCAGAAATTTCTACAGAATATGATTGGAACTTAAAATGTGTCAAAATATCTTTGAATATATATACATACCCTTTTGGAAAAGGTTTAAAGTTCCATCAGTAGGTAATATAGTTCCATGGATTCCATCAGTTACTTTAAAGACCACTGGTCTAAAACAAGTTATGCCAATTTGCAGTTTTATTCTTTCTTTATATAAAAAACTAATATATTTATAATACTTTTGTATTACTTATAGAAAATGAAGAAGCCACATCTGATGCTAGTCCTGATCCCCCTCCCGATTTACCCCCTCGTGGAGTTGTAGCACCTGCAACAACACAGCCGACTACTACTCCAGCAACTGATTCTCCAGCACAAGGAGATCAAGGTAACCTCATTAAATTCAATTATCTTTGTAGATTCTCTTTTAACACTTTATTGAATACTCATGATTTCTCAAACACAAATTATAGTTATTAATCACATTGACCAAAAAAAGGTTCTTCTGAAATTGGTCTTTACTGGATCTGCATTTTAAACCAGCGTTTGACCGATTTAGGGTCCATGGGAGAATTCAAGAAATCGATAATTGAAACAAACATTATTTTACACAAATAAAACAAACAATTTAATGTTTACCATATTATCAGTTGGAGAGAATATGAGGCATTGTTGATGTGAAGGGTACCCAGCAAAAGATGGTTTTGAGAAAAATGAGTTTCAATTTTTTACACTTGGCAAAAATTCAGCAAAAGTGGCATTATCTCTGATGTTGTTTTAGAGTGTCTAAACTTTATATTTTTTAATAGCTGTAATCTCTAACAAATATTCTAAACTAAACAAAAACATTTCAAGGAAAAAATGAGGAAAACCATCATTGAATAAACATTTTGCTGAACAAAATAATACATATATGTTGATTTGATCAATAAAAGATGTTAATAGTTGGGTCAATTTCTTTTTCACTGTCATCATCCATGTTTGGTGTGAAGGTTCCAGGTTGACTTCCAAGATTTTTTGTGAAATATATTGGCTATGGCAATGGAATGTGCAGCAGTAGATTTTGAATATTTATCAATTTTGCTGATGCCACAGGCACAGGAAAACTACATAGCCGCAGTGACTTAACTTTAAACAAATTGAACTTAGATAAGTTATAAGAATTGGTTTTGAGAAACTTCAAGTTTCTCTGTTGTTTTGACATCAAAATGATAAGCTTTGTGGATGTAAAATCGCTGTTTATACTCTTTGATATATTAAAATATTTTGCTTTCTTTAAACTTGTCACCTTGGAGCTGAGTTTTTGTTATATGATTTTGACAACTGGCTTAGTTCAAAAACAGTCTTGTGTAGCTTGTATTACCTTGCATGATGTTTTCTTATGATTTATGTTGATAAAATGCTATTCAGTTTCTTGCCTATTCTATATTTAGGTACTTGCCATATTAGGTGTTTGCATTATGTAACTAAAACATTACTTTTTAATAGTTTACTTTCCTTTTTTTTTTCCTCCCGTCTATATTTTCCTCCTTTTTTCCTGCATTTTTGGCTTCAGTGTCTGGACCAGTTAGCTAGAACTGCATTAAATTCTTATTCTGTCCAAAGCAATTGTCACTGAATATGACAACTTTTTTTAATGCAGCCATCAATGTGTCTGGCAGGAAATGACTGATGTAGCTTGTGATTTCATAAGATCCCCATTTTGCAGTTGTTTAGTCCCATTAAACACATTTTGGAAGCCTTTGTTTTAAATAGCAAAATTCCTGTAGAATAGATAAGAGGTAAATTCGTAATTTCTGTTTATAAATCTGGATAGTAGTGGTTATAATGAGGATCCCTTCATTGGGAGCCAAACGATGGCTGAATGGTTAGGGTGCTGGCCTTCGGAAAGAGTTTGTGGGTTCGAATCCCACTATGGCATGGATGTTCGTAGCCGTTCGAAATTAGCTTTAAGCAGTAGGTCCTGGTCTCATTAGCCCTCGTGTTGCAAAAAGTAGACCAGAGCACTTCAAAACTAAACTAAACCCTTCATTAATATAATTTTCTAACTATTTTTTTTTCATTTTCATAATGTTTTATTTATTTGGCAGAGCCATTATTTCTTTTCAGATTAGCATTGAAGATGTTGGTATTATTAAAGAAGTTGCAATGTCACTTCTAAGAGGTTCTAACCAAAAGTTAAATTCACAATTAAAAATTTCATAGTAGTAATAGTCAAAGATTTTCCCTTTCTGGATACTTTTCAACTATTATTCAATATAGAAAGAAAATAGCAAATTTATGCTTAATTCAACTGGGAGGTACTTCCAATGAGGACTATTTGCATGGCTGTATTGTCTAGATATAGTTGGAAAAGATGAAATGTGTTCTTTCACTTTCATCTTTCTCTCTTCATCTACTTAATAGTCAGATTTCTTTTTCTCCTTTGGTCAAGAATAATGGTTCTTGTTGTACCATTCTTTTTAACAGTAGTCTGATCATGTTTCTCCGAAATTCCATGCATACTAAAAAATGCAGTAGGGCACACTTTGTGTGTTTCATTGTTTATTATTACAGTGTAGCTGAGAAGCTGCAAAGTGCAACTCAGTCTTCCATTTACAGATGATCTTTTTACATCATTGCTTATCACTAACTTCGATTAATACACATTTTGCATATTACAACTCCCTAGTTTCTCCTAGTTCCCTTTCTTTTTAGCTACCTCTGACTTCCACACCTCCTCATTTATCCCTCTCTCCCTGGAATGCTCTAAAAGTTGCCATCCATAAACCATGTAGTTATGGAGACAATAAAAGTATCTTGCCTAATGGAAGTGAGAAGTAAACTAATCAAAACAGATTGAGACTGTCATACCACATGAGGGACAATGACCAAGTCAAAGGGAAGAGGTATCAAGTTTGCCTTTTGTACCTGGAGCAAACCCTTAGTTTCAACTTTATTTTTGTACTATAATAGAGGGCAAACTCAAAAGCTTATCTACCTATTCACTATTGTTTAATAAACCCAAAAATGAAAAAAAAAAGATCATCCTTTGTTTAGATTGCCTTTCATATCCCCATAATTTTATTTTCTTCTGACAGTTTAAAATGTTATAATGAAATAATAAAATCATTGATAAATTTTATCTCATTTTGTGCTTTTGCAGAAAAGTTATTTCAAAATTAATTGTAAATGATATCATGAAATTATTATGGAAAAACTAAATTTGACTCCTAACTTGAATATTTATGTCCACACTAATGGTAGAACCCAAAGAGTATAAGAATTTCTAATTTATATTTAACTATTTTTGAATTACTGAAAATTATGAAAGATTAAAAATAATTATACTTGGTTTACCGGGATTTTAAACAAACTGTAAATTTTATTATTCTAACTTTATAATATGTCTATGGGAGCATGTAATTCCTTATGCTAAAGTTAAATTTCCATGAAGCATGAATTGCATTTGAAGTAACTCTCATATTTGGTAGATTTTACATTCATAAATGTAATGCATCCTATCATATCTGGATATTCACTCGTTAATATTCTGTAACAATATATATAGATAGATAGATAGATATATAGTGTAAAAGTCTGTTGTGGAAAAAAGAAAATCTGAATTAATAAAAAAATATTTTAATAAAAGACCAAAAATGTGATGTTCTAATCTTATTTTTCTTATTAAAATGTAATTAGTCATATGGTTTCCAGAATTTAGTGGTTTTAAAGAAGTTCCTGAAATGTACATTTAATACATTAAAGTAACTTACATCAAAGCACACATTTCTCTTTTTCTTTTACTTCACAATTTTTGTTTATATACTCTAATCTAGCTATGTACATATTTCAAAACATCATTAATATATGCAGAAAATTGTGATTATAAAATTAATGTATTGTATGTATTCAAATCTAATTTATAGATTTTCTTGAATAGAAAGCAATGTTGAGTTGTGTTAAACAAAATTTTTAACCTTTTTGTATTTGAAACTAAAATCATGTCTTGCATGAATTATTTGATTTAGAGTTGAAATAAATAGAAAAATATTAATAATAGCATCTGTAATCAAGAGGAGAAAAAAAATTTTTTTTTAATGTTTAGTCATTTTTTAATCACTTATTCTGTATTATTTGTCACTTTTCTCACCTTTTTGAAAGTACGTAAGCAGTTGCAAGCCTGTATCTGGATATTCACTTGTTAATATTCTGTAACTATATATATATATATATATATATATATATATATATATATATATATATATATAGTGTAAAATTTAATTCTTCCTTGTATATAATTTTTTCAGAAGCTGGACCGGACATATATAGTACTTTACGAGAATATCCATGGTTCCATGGTATGTTGTCTCGAAGTGATGCTGCCCAGCTAGTTCTAAGAGATGGTCCATTAGGTCATGGTGTTTTCTTAGTTCGACAAAGTGAAACAAGGAAAGGGGAATATGTCTTAACTTTTAATTTCCAAGGCAGAGCTAAGGTATTTGTTATTAATATTGTATTAAATTTACCTTAATACATTAAAATAAAATTAGTTTAAATTAAATGCAAAAATATGTATAATAAAGAAGTCGTATGGTACCCTCATCGAATTTTTAAAAGAAAATTCTAAATCTCAGTAGTTGTGAACAATTTCTAAATATATTTTGTAAGATGTTAACCTTGGCTTGAATATTTCAGCACCTTCGTATGACAATCAACCCTGAAGGCCAATGTCGTGTTCAACATTTGTGGTTTCAGACCATCTTTGACATGTTAGAGCACTTTCTTCAGCATCCTATTCCACTGGAATCTGGTGGGGCATCTGACGTCACTCTCACAGAGTATGTCGTCAACCTTGAAGGAACGCAGTCTGCATCTGCTCGTTCACGCTCATCTCCGTCACATGGAGAGTCTGCTCGAGCAGGTGGTTCAGGGCCTCACCGTGTGCCTAGTATACCAGAACCTGAAGAAGTAGTCACTTTACAAGGATCTGTCCGAGTGCGTAGTCAGTCTCTAGAAAATGTTCATGCTCATGCTGGTCATCATCCGCCACAGCAACCTCCAAGAGCAGTTGAAAATACTTACTCTTTTGTTTGATATTCATATTCTCTAAGATGAGTTCTTGATCAATGAAAGTCGTGTATTCATAGTGAATTATTCATACAAAAATTGTACATAAAAGTTTGCATTGAACTTCTATATTATAACAGATCTGTATGGGACAGCAGAAAAGGGATCGTTTGACTTTATTGAACTGTGAATCCTTTGAGTACTTTTTGAATAAGTTACAAATTATAAAAGCTTTTATGCATGTTAGTTCCTGTTTTTACTTGTCATCACATGCTTTTATTTGTGAACTTTTGTGGTATGAATTTTAAATATTCTATTGTGTTGAATGCACTCTGTCGAGTGAAAGATATTTTATCAATTTTTTTCATATTGTCAGAGGTATTTTTTTAATTATATGAGTTAGAGGCTTTTTACAAAGCTTACTTGGTTCTTGTTCCTCTCATATATTTTATAGAATTATTTTAAATTATGATCATCTTCTAGGTGATGGCATTTATATCTGATTAAATATAAAAACTTATAAAATGTGGTAAATAAATTTTGCTTAAGTGTTTCAAATTAGCTCATAAGATGGAAGTTTATTCCAAGAGAATTGATAAACTACATAGGATCCTTCGCAATTGATATAAATTGGGAAGAATATTGATTGCAAGTTCATTTATTCTGTACAACATCTTCATCTATTCCTTTTTGCTAGGTAGATCTAATTTAATTGATCTTAGTAAACTGCTTAACTTTATACAATTTAAGAATGGAAATCTCTAAATTGTGGTTACTTCCTTCTGTTTCTTTTAGATTTATTTCTAAAGTCCTTTTATTTGGGGAATTTTTCCTCTTGATCTCTTTCACGTTTGAACATTATTTATGTAATTTTAAAAGCATTAATTTAAAGGGGCAGCTGTAATTTGTATCACTGTGTATTTTTTAAAAAATATTTATTACTAGATGCAGGAATCTGTTATGCATGTTATCAAGACTTTTGTGCCATTTTGCATATATTCTAGTTTATGGATGCATTTTTAAATTAGTTTTTTTAAAGCTAATTTAGAGTCACGACCAATAATGATTAAGAACCGCCCATGTATACGCATATTCAATCTTGCAGTACCGAATTTTAGAGCTATTGAAACTGCCAAAAAGATAATATAAAACATATATAAATATATATAAATTTATATATATATATTTCAGTGATCAAAAGCTTTTGTTGTTGTTATTTTGTGTATCAAACATCCGTATCAACAAAATATTTTGAATTATTTTGTTTTATGAAGCAATATTTTGTATTCTAGTGATTTTGTTCTTTGTTATAGATGTTGTTTTTTATTATGATGTATTATAAGAATGAACACAACTTTAATAAACTTTAAAAAACTCATTATATGTGTGTATTTGTGTCAAAACAGCCAAAACGAAAATCCTCGTGGTGCTTATTTTACTTGATAGGCCTAAAAATAATATGCAGACAAAAAATTGCGTACTTTTGTTTTTTTATGGAGTTATATCCTTGTTGGAACAAGTTGACAGAATTATAATAAATTTTCCTTTTAAGTATAAAAGTAATTTGAAGACTAACGAAAAATTTTGTATTTATTCTAAACTTATTTGCATAAATTATGTAATAGTGTTTGGAATTTTTTCTTATTTATTAATCTTTTTATTTTCTTTTAGACTTTTTCCATGAATTCTTTAGTAAATAAATATCTAAATAAGAGTGAGATATACTTGATTGTTCATTTAATTTTGTATCAAAGTGAATTTTACTAATATAATTTTTATTGTTGAGTTGAATTTATTATTGTTCAGAAAATTTTTTATAAAATTGTTAGCAAACCTGTGCATAATTGATATTGTTTTAAATTATTGCGCTTTACACTCTAGTTAGTTTTGGACAACATATATTTATGTGTGTGTTTGTGTGTGTACACATGCATTATATTCATATAAACATGAGTTTATGCACATGAACAGATATACACATATTTACACATGTATTTGTTATATGTAATCTCTTATTTGTACATTTACACATACAGTCGTTTGTATATATAAAGAGAAAAAATGAGAATCAGTTCATGCAGAATACTGAGTTTATCTTGCTTTTCTGGGGTTAAGAATTTGTTTTTAGATTTGATTTCAATTTATGATATTAAAACCTATATTAAATGTGCTATAAGGGATGACTATGCATGGAATACTTAATTAGGTTCATAAACCATGGTTCAAGGTTTAATTTAATTTGTTACTTTTCATAAATTATAAATTCGTTAAATTCCTTAAATGTAAGCCTTTTCCTTTTTTCAAAAAAAAATTTGAATGTGAAGTTTTAAGTTATAAACTTTTTAACTTGCCTCAGCCATAAAGAAAAAAGTTTTAAGTGCATAAATCTTCATTTTATTTTCTTGTTTTCTTTCATAATAGATATACTTGCCTTTTCTTTCATAATATATTTGATATCTTCACTGTGAGTTTCTATTTGATTGTTTTAATTTTTTTTTCTTTGGTACTCTAGTAGAATTTAAAAGAAAAATTCTGTTATTAGATATATGTTAAAAGTAAGAAATTTACATATAACCATAGGAAATTATAAATTTAAATTTTCATTTCTCATAGATAAATTTAACCAATCTTTTTTGCCAGAAAAGAAATTGTCACTTCAGTTGTTAGTTGACATTTCTGACTGATTTAAAAATAAACGTTTCTAATGAATTTGGTAAAATCTGTTGATTGTAACTTCTCTCTATAACATCTGAAATTATTAGCCCTTGTGTTATAAAAAGTTCACCTATGTACTCCCAATGAACAATGGCATAAACTTCTTATAAATGAAGCCTTTTTAATTTACAGATTATATATTTAATTTTAGTATGGCTTCAATTAAAATCAAAGACGGACAAGTTTATTCTGCAGTAATTTGTATATTGAATGTAAAATTATTAAGTACAAAATACAAGAATACCCTGTAAATATCAGATGGATTCTTAGCACTTAGCATCTTTCTACTTGAAAATTATTAATGCAATTACAGTAAATAATTCATAAACTTACTTCATTGAAACAACAGGACTTAAGATAGCAACTGCTTTTTTTTTATGATAATCCTTCACTATTGTGCCTTTTTGAAAACATTCCGATATTATTTTAAATCGTTCAAATCCTATTATATATATGTGTGTGTAAGTATGCCAGAAAGTAAATGCAATCAGTTCTCAAATTCTATATTAATTTTCTTCTTTTAATTAATAAGATAAAAGTAATTTTAAACATAAAGACTATGCAAGAGAGCAGGATGATACTTTTACTTCAATCTTGGCTTAATGTATATATTGGAGCTTAGAAGTGAAATTGCAGTATATTCATTATAGGATATAAAGGTTTGGACTGTGGTAATAGACTCTGAGTATACTTTGGATTTTAGTTTTGTTAGCTTGTTCCCTTATCGCTTTGTGACATATTTTGAAATTGACTAATAACCATTTCCAATATTGGGTTTTATTGCTTCATGATGATCTAAGAAGGAAATAAAAAGATTTTATTTGACTGTGACTGTGTGTCTTTATTGCTATTTTGTTTTGACTTAAATTTTGTGTACATATATATATATATATATATATATATATATATATTTATATATATTATGGATTTGTTTTACAAATCTCTAATTTAATTTTAGAATTTTTAAGCTAGCACATTTTAGTTTATCTCTTTATAGGATGATATAATTTGTTCTACCAAATTAATTTTTTATACTAATTTTAAATAATTAAGTATTTGAGTTAACACTAAGTTAAATCCTATAAACAAGTAGAACCTTGGGATTTTAAACCATAAAGTTGAAAATAGTTTCATTACTAAATATATAAAATGTGCAATGATTACTCAGACTTATAAAGTGATTATAGGGCAGGGGTGGCCAAACTTTTGGGATCCGTGGTCTACTCCACATTTAAAAAAATCGAAGGCGGTCTACCAATGGCAGATCTAAATTAACGTAACGTACATGTTTATATATTTATTTTTAGTAACAAGAAAAAATGGTAAATTATCTAATTTTTCTAAAAAAAACTTAATATTTACAAAATAAAAATTTACTGACAATAATCAAAGTATTCATATATCAAAAATTGACCATCCTATTCACTTCGTTTAGTTGAAATTTGGCACTGTATATCTGCGACAAGTTTATTATATCGTGGCTAGCATGAGCTTATTGTAATGCGTAAACATGAAATTAAATCTTCATATTTTAAATAAGTCGTTAATTCTATGTCATAAGTCATAAATTAAATTGTTAATATCCGAGGTCATTACCAGGATGGTCGCGTGGACAACCAAAAATGTCTTTGCGGTCGACATCTTGGCCACCTCTGTTATAGGATATTAACAGATATCTCAATGATCTTGGTAGTCACATTAGTTCTAGCCATTTTTTAAGACATATTTCAGAGGAAAGTTGCATCCTTCTACATCTTAACTAAATGAAGGTATAGCCCTTCTGTCTGTCTCATTTCTAATACCATGATTTTATAACATTAGATTACTTCATCCTTGATAAGTTTCATCTGTGAAATTTATATATAGCTGTCATTGGGTATTTTAAAGAATTTATAAATCATGTCATTTCTTTTGTATGCCTCTTTCTCTCCCTTTATGAACACTTTCATTACATTGCCCTGTGTATCTGTTCTTCACAAATCTTTTCATGTATTTCTCACCCACTTCTTGATAAGCTATAAGCTGATATTTTGCAAACTAATGTATCTTCAATGACAATACATCCATCATTTTTAAAAAGTTTATCCTAATAGATATTACAATTATCTATATTAGGCCTGGCCAGCTCAAAAGGCTCCACAGTCTGCATTGGAAATAAATCTTATACTGGCAAGCTACACTATGTATGTACCATATGTGTGTGTGTATATCAACTTGATGAAAATTGAAAGTAATACATTAAAGTTTTTATTATTAGTGTACATAAATCAACAATAGATCATTTAATATTTTTAAATGTGTATAAAAAGTTATGATAATCAGTAAATCAATGAAATAACGTATCTAAAAATCAAATTATATAATGTAATGTGGCATTTGTTTAAATTTTGTGAATTCCACTGAAGTCTACAAAATTTTACTCATAGGTCACACATAACCTACAGACCCCCATTTGACCCACCCTGATCCTTATTAATAAACTGTAAATAATATTCATATTTATCCTGTCCCAATTTAGGCAGGGAGTTCGTGGGTTCGAATCCCACTATGGCATGGATGTTCATAGCCATTCGAAATCGGCTTTAAGCAGTAGGTCCCAGTCTCATTAGCCCTTGTGTTGCAAAAAGTAGACCATAGCACTCCAAAACCAAACCAATTTAGGCAGAGTATTGATTCCATTGATAGCAAAGACAAAACAAGAGGGAAATTTAAATTACTTTATAACAAATAAAGGTTAATTATTATATAAAGTTTGACTGTTTGACACTACACTATTTTTTGAAAGGTTTTACATGAACTTGTGAACATGTTTAACATTTTATTTATTCATCCATTTGGTGTTTCTATTTGTGTGTGAACATCTTTTACTTTTTAGTTCTTTCTGTTTACTCTTTTGCCACCTAAAAGTGTTGATTAAAATAATTATATTTTGTAACCATTCTTTTTTTTTAATTTAGTTTAGTATATAATCAGATGATATTAGTCTTGACAAAAATCACCATTTTTTTCTGAAACACTAAATTCACATTTTATTTACAGATTTTTTTTTTATGTTACTGAAATCCTGTCATACTTTTCACATGCTAATATGAAATGTAATTTTTAACACCAGAATTACCGAGGAATCTTTTTTTTATTGTATAACGCTTGTATTTTATTCTTTAAAAAATCTTTCTTGACTCATCACTTTCTTAATTTAATGTCCTTTGCCAAATCATTTAATTGTATTTCATATTTTATCTCTCAAATGAGGATTAGATTTAACGCCCTTTCAGACAAATTATATTCAAAGATATATAATAGTTGTTCCAAAAACTCTTTTCTTTGGTCATAGGAGATTTACCACTGCAGTGCTGAATATTGAAAATGGATGCATTTTATTTTTTATGTACATTACCTTACATGCAATCATTACCTTTACTAAAATTGCTATAGAGTTTAAATGTATCTACATATTCGTAATTTTTTAATTTTAATTTGTCTATATCTCTATGTTAGAGTAACACTGCAGTATACATTTAAAGAATTTATATATATAACTTCATGATGCAGTAATTATGACACAAAATATAATAAAAATTAAATTTTGAAATTCAAATTCTGTAGGTTTTACTTTAATATCATATGCCAAGAGTCAATGATTCCCAAACTTTTTTTAAGTCTTAAAAAATGTGACTAATTATAAGTGAGAAATAAAGTTCATGTACCTGCATTATTGGATAAATTTGTCCATTTATCTGTTACTCATTTCATTAACATTAAATTAATAATTATTGGTATGGATGGGAGCTCACAAATTACTGTATATATTCTCAAATCAGGGATTTAAACTAGGTACTGCCACTTTCATTTACTTTTCTCCATTGATTTTTGCTAAAAACTTGCTCTTTATTTTGCATTTTCTAATTTCTAAGTGCTCAGTTATGCATCTTATGATAGCTCAATAATTTTTTTAGATTTTAACAAAAAAAAAACTTGTCTTTCTCTTAAATAATTTTAGAATATCTGTTTTACTGTTGTATATTTTGAGGAAATAATTATCTCTGTTATCAGTAGTATATAGGTGTTTAGAAGGACATTCTGGACTGGCAGTTTTAGTTTTATACAAGATCAAATAAAAATTAAACTACATCAAAACTCCTACATTATCAATTTTAAAATTTTTTTATTTATCTATTTTATTTTTTGCTCAAACTAAATGTTTTGGTGGCATTACATGGGCACCAAGCATCAGAGTACCACGGAATCCCTAGACTAAATTGTGACATTTATATTTTGTGCCTTCCTATGAAAATAGCTTCACAATGCCCTTTGGGAATTCTTGGCATATGCCAGTGATTGATAAATACAGCTATACTTTGAGTCTTGTGCAGCTCTCATGCTTATTTTGTAAATCCATTTATTTGCAATATTATTGTAGGTGGATCATCAATTTGTAAAATAATACTTATTGAAAAAGCAGCCGGGGAGCTAAAATTATTAGAAATGAAAAGGCATTACAAATACAGCACTGATTTATGTCATTGAGTTTTTAAATTCTTACCAGAATCAAAATACCAACACTTAAAGTAGCTATTTGTAATCTAGTTTCAATTTTTGATATAACTTATTGATATGAATCTGAACAGTAAATTTTGTTAAAATATTCAAAATTGACTATCATCTTACTTCACCAGACATCTATAACAAAAGTTTACCAACTTCAAATATATGACCCAAAAAAATTACATTTTATCAATACATTCATATTGTATTTTAACTGCATTAATAAAATTTTTTTATCAATGTGAAATTCTTTAATTATTATATTTTTCCTGTGTATTTAATATAACACTCAAGACTTGTGTGTCATTTTAGTTAAATTAAAAATGAATTTATATATTTAATACTATGTGAATGAATGCAGTATGGCTCTTTATAAGGTATATAAAACATTTTTTTTTCTTTTTGACCTCATACATGCTTACCATAGTCATATACTATTAAGTACTGAAATATGGCATATGACTCAAAATTAGCTCTCACTATGATTCTATTGTTCATAAAAATCTTTTTTACTTTGGTAATTTTAAGGAAACCTGCATTAATTATTTCAGCTTATTTGTTTTATATAATCAAAATCTTATTTGAGACTTACAAAGAAAAGCATATATATTAGATATTGCCTTGTGATAATGGATATGTAATTACATGCAAAATGAATGAGCATGAAGTTAGTTTAAATTTTTTTCTATGATTTAAAGATCGTTAAGAGATACCAAATGGATCGAAGTAATTTTTTGCAAATTACATTTGTAAACAAATTAAATTAGTTATTAAAAGCAAGAAGTATTTTACTGTTGAGAAAATTTTGGAAAAATTTATGGGTTAAAGATCTTTGTTTGTAGTATTGTGATTGTATATATATATATATATATATATATATATATATATACACATATATATGTATTATATATATATTATATGCATATATATATATTTATACATATATTATATGCATATATATATTTATACATACAGTATTAAATAAGAAAAAATAGGTTATCACATCTAAATTTGCTTCTATGCAGAATCCATTTGTATTCATGATATTTTAATACAATTATTTGTTTACTTGATATAGTTAAAATCTCGTATTGCCTTTCTTTATTATTATATTCTACTATTACTTGTTTATATCTATTCTGAGTTAAAGAAATATATTTTTTGGAGGCCTTTCTCATGTTCTCATATAAAAATTAACTTTAAGTAATCAAAGAAAAATTTCCAATAAGTTATAAAATATAAATTATGATATTTATTATATCTGCTAAATGCATGTGGTAATCATTATACATTGCCATTTTCAACCTTGCACGTAACTAAAACTATATATTTTTTAGTTATTTGTTTATTAACTTTAGTAAATTCTTTATGGTTTTTCCTATGTATAGTCTGTTTGATTGTTCTCTGTGTTGATTTTTCTGGTTTAAAAAAGATAGACACCTGCTAAAATAAATTGGAATATATCTTTTCAACAGTGTGATGTTTGTAAAAATTTAATATCCTCTAGTATATTTATTCATATTTAATTTTTCTTTTACTATCATCTCATTTAGATGAAATATTCATTTATTTTGCATATTTTTTTCCTTTCTGTAATTATTTGGTATTTGTTCCAACAAATTCATCCCCAAAATTAAGTTATATCTTATTAAAAAGAAAGTTTGCTAGTGTCATCCATTCTGATTAATGTGATTTGGACAGAAAAGATGTTTTATTATAACTTGCCTCTGAATTTGTATTTAGTTTGTAAATAATATTACAAGCATTTTTCCAATAAATGGTTTCTAAAAAAGTTAATTTTAAATATTAATGTTTCTTACTTTATTGACTTTATTTCAGTTAATGATACTAATTGTATTCATGATGGCTAAACATGTACATAAATATGAGTATTGAAATCTGTCTCATTCATATATAACATTTAACTTTTGTTCTTTTATAACTTTTCCATTAATGAATATATGCCTTCTTCATTATTTACATAACAGCCCTTTGTAGGCTGCAGCCTACTTAAGAATATTTTTCCATTCCACTCTTGTCTTTGCTAGGATGTTCCAGTTACTCTTAATCCTTATCAATGCAATCAACCCACCTTAATGTGGACCTGCCTCTCAGTTGGATACCAATTGCTTTGAGCTTGAAGACTCTGGATGCTAAGAGAAGCAATCTTTTGCAGATATAACCAGCAAATTTTATATGGTTCACTTTAATATAGCTATTAATATCTGTCTCTTTATACAATTTATACAGCTCATTATTGTATCTGTGTCTCCATATATCATTAATGTTTCCTGAACCTAGAATCTTTCTTAAAACCTTTCTGTCATTGCCCAGGTTTCCGAATCATAACTGAGCACAGGTCTAATAATGGTTTAAAATAATTTTTGCTTTTTTTTCTTTACTAATTTTGACTGTAGAATTTTTTTTTAATTCATTAAGACAACAATTAGCAGCAACAGTGCATCATTTTATCTTGTATCCAGTTTGCTCTGACAGTTCACATTTGAGCCAAGAAGTGTGAAATTATCAACAAGTTCAAATCTGAAATTTTCAATTTCTAAGAAATTTAGATTTACCAATGTCTTGCACACAGACATATCTTTTGTTTTACTCTCATTACCACTTAAATTTTTGCTGCTGATCTTGCAATAGCAATAAATGTCTCTATTGATGTTTTTTCAATTGGGCAACAATAACACAGTCATCTGTGTAAGCAAAAAAGATGAATTAGGTGAAGATGGTTCCTCTGGTATTAATACCTGAATCCTGGATTGTCCATTCCCCAGCTAGATTGAAAAGAAGACAGGCAAGGGCATTATCTTTCTGTACACCTCTATTGATTTCAAAGTATTCTGTTAAATTTTTAGATAATCTGACACAAGAAAAAATTTGACTGAAGGTAATTTTTATAAGACTAATTAATTTTTCAGGAATTCTCAGTTCACCAAGGGCCCTTAGAAGTATTTTCTGAGTTATGATGTTATCGTAGGCCACTTTTAAGTCAATTAAAAAAATGTGAATTTCTATTTTAAATTTTCTAGGTTTTTCAAATATTTGGTGAAAGTTAAAAATCAGTTCACACATAGATTTACCTTTCCTAAAACCACACCAATATTCACCAACAATGTTTTCAACCAAAGGTGAAATTCATCCATATAAAGTATTTAAGAAAATCTTATAAGTGATATTTAATAAGCTGATACAATGATGAATTGAACAGATTGTAGGGTGTCCTTTTTTATGAATAGAACGCAAGATGCCATAATTCTAATCTGATGGTAGGAACTCATCTTTCCCAAATGAATAGAATAATACTATCTAAGCCTCAGTCAGCTCAAGACCCTCTTCCTTTAAAATTTCAGCCAGAATAAAAATTCAGTCAGATCCTAAGGCTTTATTTAGCTTAAGATTTTTAATACCACCAAATGAAAATACACAGTTATTAAATTCATTGATGCATCTCTAGAAAAGCTGTTACAATCTTAAGTTTAATAAATGTTTTACTAGATCTAACAAAAAGTTTTGAGTAAATTATTCTCCACCCTGTAGAACAAGGATGATGAACCTTTTTCGATTAGTGTGGCAGTTATTTTCAAGTGTTCCACATGTTATGTTTCTTTTAAAAATCATGCTTAAATCCCTATAATATACCTAAAAATGTTTTTTAAGATTATGCTTTTGTCTTTGTTACAGTGTGAGAATCATGACTCTAATATAAAATTGTTTTATGTGACATTTATTTAAAAATTTAGTTTTTGTATGATACAAAAGCTTTCTTACCATTTTTTAGAGTGTTATATTTAGAAGGGCACACTGTTTTAATCTTAAAAGTAGATGGCAGCGTTCATCAGTGCTCTCATTCTCAAAAATTCACTCTCACATATTTTGAAACATTAATTTTATAACATACTTCCTATTCAAATATAACCAAACCTAAAACTGTGCCATAATTTATAATTTAGTTAGGATTCTTTCTTAATAGCTCATCCCATTCCTGTCCTACCCTATCCCAAGGAAGTCAGTCTCCCCTACAGGGATTTTCATGGTGCAAGGGGGCACTAATGACCCTTTTGTTCTTCTAAATGTCATAATGATGCTTGTGCTCCTTTTAAATCAGCCTTTGATGGCTCCTAGCCTTCTTTTTTAAATATTGTTTTCAGTTAATGTAAGAGAATAAAAATAATTTATTATGTACTTCTCTCGTTCCATAAAAAATGTCTGCCGTGGCATATGTGCCATAAGTTTGCTATCTCCGCTGTAGGACAATAAAAAGTAAACTTCGACCTGCAGGACAAATACAGACCACTTTAGGTAAAATCTTTTTTTTTTTTTTTTAATTTAATTTTATTTTATTTATTTATTTATTTTATTTTATTTTTTTTTTTTTTGGTATATGTCATCAGAATTATCATTTGCACATACCCTTAAAAATTCAAAGTTAGTTTCGTTTCTTAAAGTAACGGGTATCTAAATAGAGCTCAAGTATTGCCATTTGGCGTCAATCAGTACCGTTAATATATCTTAAATTGAAATTTTCGTTATGAGGGGATTTTTTTCGATTATGATGCACCCTTTACAAGCCCAAGATGACTTAGAAACCAACGTGCTGGGCACCTCGGAGCCATCGTGCGTCTCAGAGTGCTGAGTTCGAGCATGGCAGGTTCACTAAATATCTTTCTGTATACCAGGAGAACGTGCAGGTTAAATCTATGGGCATAGATGTCCTAATTGTGGGAAGCTGTCACGTTGGAAACACTATGGAACGAAGAACAAAACTTTCCCTCCTAAAGATGGTTAAAATTGAGAGAATTCTCCAAGTGGCATCAAGGACGCCTCACACACGAAACAATAGACGGTCCGTTTCGTGGTATCTAATACTTCCTACTCAGAGCTAGGAGAAGTTAAAACTAAAAATTCAAAAATAGTCTGTGCAAGTAGTAGATTTTAAGTTTTGTTTTTTTAAAAATGGACTTAAAAGCATTGTTTAACATCATGTGAACAGTGTGATCTTTTTATTATTGTACAGTTTAAGAACTGCGATCTGTCACGGAGATGAATGGCACTAATGTAAGTTATTTTGAGATTTTTAGTTACATACAATGTGGATTGCAATCAAAAATGGAGATGCACAACTACATATGATATTCCTTTCAATATTCTAATCTTGTCTAATTCTATTAAACAAGCTAAATGTAATGACATGCTCGTGTTTTACTGTACATTACATGTTTTTTCTCACTATGTTACTTTGCTCATATACGCGCAAAACAAATTCATGCTTGGTAAATATATGTTATTCCCTAAAATCCCAATGAGACACCTGCCGTCATGTGTTTAAAGCACTTGTGATGTTACACCGGAGATAAACTCAATTTTTATCATCCTCAGAGGCAACGGCTTAGTAAAAGGAGAGGGGTTGTTGGTGCATTAATCCATAATGATTGCAGCATATATATACACTCAAGAGTCAAAACATTATGACCCCCCCCTATATTTTGCAATGAACTCGCCTGGATGACGTGGAAGGCACGTGATCAGGTGGAAGTGGTATTCAACTGCTGCTGGAGAGTCTGAAGAATCATTCTTTCACTTACTTCTGTGTGCAATGGGAAAGGCTGCGGATCTAAGCGATTTTGATAAAGGGCAGATTGTAATGGCTCGGAACAAGTATTTCCGAAACTGCATGACTCGTGGGTTGTTCGCGACCTACAGTTGTTAGTACTTATGCAAAGTGGATGAATGACGATGAAACCAGCAGTAGACGACATGGTGTTGTACTTCCACATGCTATCAAAGAAAAGGTCGTCGGAGACTGTTTCGCATGGTGAAGCAAAACCGGAGCCAGACAGTAGCTCGGCTGACAACTCAATACAATACAGGGTCAAGTAGAATAGTATCGGAGCACATATTGTTCAGCTGATACTGTTGGATATGGAGCTACGTAGCAAACGTCCCACTCGTGTGCCCGGGAACATCGCGACTGGTCCATGGATCAGTGGGAGAGAGTTGATTAGTCAGATGAATCACGGTTTGTCATTCATCACGCCGATGGCCATGTCAGGATGCGCCGTCTTCCAGGCGAACAGTTGCTCCCTCAATGTACAGTAGGTCATACACAGGCCGGTGGTGGAAGTATTATGCTTTGGGGGACGTTCTCTTGGGCGTCTCTGGGACCCGTGGTTTTGGAAGAGCAGACCATGAATGCTACAGGATATCTGAACATCATTGCGGACCAGTTGCAGCCTTACATGGCCTCTGTTTTTCCAGCTGGAAATGGAATGTTCCAACAAACAACGCCCCGTGTTACAAGGCTAAAATTGTGTTGGAGTGGTTCCAGAAACATGATGCTGAATTCCAGTTAATGTCCTGGCCGCCTAACTCACCGGATCTTAATCTGATAGCACGCATTTGGGATATCATGGGACGGCAGCTCAGAGTTCAAAGACCACCAATTCGCAATATATCGGATTTGGGCCACCGTTGCTACATTTGGTACAACCTGTCTCCTGCCATCTACCAAGGACTTGGGGCATCGATATCAAGGCGGGTTGAAGCTGTGTTGCCAGCCAAAGTTGGTCCAACTGGTTGCTGAGAGGTGGTCATAATGTTTTGGCTCTTGAGTGTATATGTATGTAAGGATAGAACAATTAATTACAACGTCACTAACTACTATATGCCCTTCCCATTCCTTTTCATGTTTGCAACAGCCAATAGACAAATAATAAACTACCTTTCCGTTTGAAATTAAAGCCAGAATTGTCATAAGTTGAGATGTGCCCTGCTGCATGAAATTGTCTTATTCTGTATTAATTTTGAGATATGAATTCTAATGGAAGAATGGAACGAAAGGGAACATCCTCTCCTTGAGGGGATGTTTACAGCGCTGGCTAAGCCTAAAATGGCATCTTAATTATGATCAATACTTGATCTTCAATGAATTCTAATGCAAACTTTACTACAGGAGATTTGGAATATGGCTCCCTGTCCAAGAACTCTGAAAATAATTTTCAATTAAGGAAAATATTGAAACAGTCACCCCTTACCACTAACCCATCTCATGTCCAGAGAATTGCAGGGAGATAGTCAAAATTCAAAGGATTCGCATTTTCATATAACGACGGCTGATAGTAGAAAATAGCAACACGTGTTGCTCTGTTTGTGGCGATAGGGTAATGACCACACAGCACATACTTTCATATTTCGTCCCATTCTTGTTTAGTTCGTCCAAAATATGTCCCACACTCGGAAGAGAAGTCCCATTATTGTCACTGACAAACGTAAATTTAACTAACATGTTCAAAACTTGTAGTCAATAATGTGTAGAGAACTGAGAGTAGCAGTCAGCTGAATAGATGATCTGAACGAAAGCAGATGTAGCTGCGACCGCTAATAGTATGATCCATATTGTTTGTTTATGTTTGGATATACTGTAGTTTTTTATATTATTTGAACTGTTGCATTGAAACATTTTTCTGATTTCAACTGAATAAGTATTAAAATATTTTGTATTTAGATATCATTATTGTATTCGTCTTATTCATTAGTAGGTTAATTTTGTAATTAATACTCGAGTCATAGTAAGATGGTTAATAAAATTAAGTATTTTCGGTTGCGGCTATTTTTGTTTAAACACTGATTATAGCGTAGGAATTAGAAAATAATAAAAAAAGCTGAAATACGAGTTTCATGATCTAAATTGAATTTAATTCGGAAACAATTTTATTTATGCTTAATCTTTATTTTTTTTACAGATTCATGAAATATTACATATTTTTAGTTAAAGTGTAAAACTTTTTTTTTTAATACAAACATATACAATAATGAACCCACCCTTATGTTATCATATTCATGTCCCTTATCCTTATAATTTATTGGTATATCACAATGTATGATGCAATAAATATTAAAATCTTTTGCTGCAGAAGAATATTTTGCAAAAAAAGGAGGAGGAGAGAAGGACAAAGGGAATTTTTTCATAAGATACCCCAGTTAGGCTAATAGGGTTTAACTAAGAAGTTTAATATCCTCACTCTGTAGGAAAATGTTATTTCTAGTAGTATATACTTGTATTCTTACCTTGTAGCATACACACAGCTTTTACTTCAACCAGTTTATGTACTAGATACATTCATATAAATTGCAAATAAGCATGAAATGTTGAAGACTGAAAATTTCTTAATTCTAAATTATTAGATTTACTTTATTTGGCTCTTTTTAATGTCAACGGTATAAACAGATTTACATTATAAACATTACAACAAAGATTACAATAGACATACAGGAATAACATTTTGTGCTTAGATCTGTATTTTTGTAATTAATGGTTTGTTTTGATTGCAATTTTATCTTTCTTCTTCATGAGCATAACAACCTATTATAGGTCCTAGCTGCCTCGACAGCACGCTTCCTCCAACTCAAACGGTCTAGAGCAACTCTTTTCCAGTTCTTAATCTTCAAGGATTTGAGGTCTATTTCAACATTGTCTAGCCATCTTGTAGGTGGTCGTCCTCAGGTACGGGATCCCTCAGGGTTTTTAAAAGTATACAGTTTAGTAGGGTTATTATCAGGGGTTCTCCAGATATGTCCAAGCCATCTCAGTCTATTACTGTGAATGACTTGCGTAACCCGAGGCTTTTTGTAAAGCCTATATAGTTCAAAATTAAATCTGGTTCGCCAGCACCCCTGATCGTTTACAGGTCCGAAGATAGCTCTTAGAACTTTTCTTTCAAAGGTATCTAGGGCACGCTGGGTGTCCAGGTTTAATACCCAAGTTTCGCTGGCATATAGTAGCACAGGAAGTATAAGAGTCTTCTAAAGTCTCTGTTTGGTTATTCGACTGATAAGTTTGGATCTTAACTGTTTTTTCAGTCTGTGGAAGCATTTGTTAGCTGATATTATTCTGCTGTTGACCTCAGTTTTCAGCTTGTTTTGATCATTAATAATTGTTCCAAGGTATTTAAATTCACTAACTTTTTGAAAGGTATACCCGTTAATGCAGAAAGGGGAAATTTTTAATAGAGATTTATTTATAAACTTAGTTTGTTTTATTTGAATTTCTTTTAATCTTTTAACTATTTTATTATTTATAATGTATACTGTAAACTTATTTTCTCTTTTTATTTTTCAGCATTCATACATTATTTAGCAGACTGTAAATAAACCAAGCATGTCTTTAGCGGACGAATTATTGGCTGATCTTGAGGAAGCTGGTGAAGCAGAAGATGAGCATCTACTTTTGTTAGATGCTCCAGTTCAGGAAGTGGATGAAATTCCGATGGAAATTGATACTAAGTTCCAATCTGTGAGAGCTATTGCCAAGTTAAGGGATAGTGAGCAAGTAAATAATAATTAATCATTTTTTTTTATTTGACTGAGATTTTAAAAAATTTTTGTGAAATTTTTTTAAAAGGAAAAATTTTATTTTTATTTTGAATTATTACTTTGGAATTGTTTATTGACTTTATTTGTCATTTTTCTCTAAATAAATTGTTTTATAAAGGTAATATTACGCAGAATAAAGTCTTTGTGCCAGAGTATACAAAAAACATAAAAGAATATACAATGTGATAAAGGAACAAAAATTTAATTTATAGCCTTTTAATTTGATGTTACTTTGGTAATACCAACTTCGTCAGTTCTCCAGTTTTCTATATTCTTTCGAGAAATAGCTTGTTTGTTTTCAGCTTCATAATTTTTTAGATTTTTGAGGAGATGTAAATGGTTAAACCTCTGCTCTTCCTCTACTTTTTATGCTTAAATAATAATAAAAAAAATTGTGCATAGTTATATCTGAAAATACTTTTAATGTAAACTACTGTATTAAAATTTTAAATTTACAGTACTAAGTCATCTGAGATAAGAATTAGAAAATCATTTTTGCTTAGGGGAAATACTTAAGTTGTGAATAAATGAAACAGTATTATTTAAAACAGTATTATCTACTGTAAAGTGTATGGAATATCAATGAAAATGAAATGTTTTATTGAAACTTAAAAAGAACTATATTGTCACAGCATGGAGTCATTTAACTTTAATACGGTATTTTATTAAATATATTTTTTAGAGATTTTACTGACTTTTAAGTTCAGATTCTTGTGGTATAGTATAAAAAAAGGAAAAAAAATTAATATGTACTGAAATGTGTTAATTTATAATGCAAGTCATTTTACTCAAAATTATTTTGTGATTTTATTTAAAATATGAGAATAGCAAATACATTACTGTTTTGTTTTAATAGTATTTTATATAATCTGACATACAATTTTAGTATAAATGTCCCATATGTTGTTATTTCTAATTTTATTTAACTTTTTCTAGCTGCAAAGAGTAATGGAAGAGATTGCTAAGCGGAGAAATTCTGAAAGGAGAGAAGGTATTTATTTGAATTTGAATTTAATGTAAGATCTTTGTTGTTATAAAATTAGCTTATGTTAGTTTTAAACTTTTACCCATAATAATAAATTTTGAAAGGCTTACTAATGCATAGCTAACATAAAAAAATCAGTATCCTTGTCTCCTTAAGTCCACATTATTTATTTATTTACTCAGGCAGAGAAGTATATAAGAATTATATAAGTATGTACATCTCTTTATATCAAATCCTTCGGTGTGTATGTATATACATGTAATATATCAAAATTATTTAACTTTAATATTTCCTTAAAAACCTCCTCTCTCTGATTCTAATTCCTTTAAATCTTATTCCCAGTTAAATAGTTTAATCAAAGGAGTATTTTCCACTTAACATTCTTCCGAAAGCATTCTATCCTAAAAATATAAACTTTCGTCATTCAGCATGTTTCCCAGCTATCAGCAGCAAATGGTTTCTCATTTTTGCTGGTCTTGCATTTTTAATTCGCTTATTAAGTTTTTTTACTGTGGGAAAATTCTTTCTGTCTTCGCTCTTGGGTGCACCTCTGTTCGATCAGAGTGATCTCTGTGGCTTTTCTATGTCTGTTGTCCAATAGAATAGATGTGCATTGTAGCTGCTCTGAAATAAAGTTTCAATTAGATTTGTGTCGTTCTCTTCAATGTTGGCCCAGCTGCATTTTTTTATTACTGTTAACTGTTGAGCTTTCTCCTTGTCAAGGAGTTTTATAAAAAATGGTTTACATACATTTGTTATCTATGCGTTCCTAAAGAGCTGGATCAACATTTTATCTGTCATGTGATTAATATTTTTATTTTTTGAAAAGTACCAGGGCTCTCTTTAAATAGTTATGTAAAATTGTACTTATTTTTAAGTTGTGTGCAAGAATTAATTGCCAAATATTGTTTAATACAGTCTTTATTACTTTCATTTGTTTCTTAAATTTCTTAGGGACATTAAATAAAATGTATTACTCATAGTAGGAAAATGAGTTGTATGTTTTTTTAAATTGTTTATGTTGTTGGTATGCAATATAATATATTTACTTTTGGATTTTGAATTGAATATAACTGAATTAAATTTTGAAATGATTATAACCTTAATTACTTAAACTTTTTCATGGAACATGTGATAAAAAGAATAAACATGGAACGGCCGTCTCCAAGTTTATGGGGGCCCCGAAACCCAGTTCCGTAGGGCTGCCAAGTGTGTGAGATATCGGCAAAATCTAGAACCCTATTTTTTTGCAAACCTTGCTCTTCTTTTTGGACTCTTCCACCACCCCCTAAAAAAGAAGGAGGTGTCAATCTGTGCCTTTAATTTAGGGTATTGGGGTAAATGGCATGTGATTTGAATATCTGACCCTTATTGGTTCCTGTAACTAACAATACTCCAAGACTGCTGAATTTGGATATTCTAGCATCCATTTCAAGTCTTTGTCCATTTCGGCTGTGCTATGGATGTTTGCCCATTTTGCTTGAGCTCTTGTGGTATTTTTTTCGTTTTTTAAATTTAATACTGGAGCTCACACCAATACAATTGAAGACTTGTAGAGCTCATATAAGAGATTCCTCCGTACAGTTCGCAAGTGTGAAAATCAATTTGATTCATACCTTTGTGAATTTATGTGGATGAAAATGAAAGCAAATCCGCAAGATGCTTTTCAGGATTTTTTAAATCAGATCAAATGTGTATATCCCCAACAACTCAGGATACTTAAATTAGGTTAGAAATTTATTTATTTTATATTTTATGCTTAATTTTTGAAGGGTAATAAGTGATGTTATATTTCACATTTATATTTTTTTATTTATTGCTTTTTGATCTGTATTCAAAATTGTGTCTTAATTTAATACAAAATGAAAAAGAAATAGTTTTAAACTATATTATTTTATAGTGTATTACATTGTTAAAAGTGATACTCTAAAATTAAAAGTAATTTTAATACGACCGTCTACCGTTATTGTTACGAAAGATCAAGGGGAGCTTTACCTCACTTAGATAAGAAAAATCATTTCACTCCCTTACTTTCTTCAGAATTTTAAGCTAAAAATTTATTATTTATTTAAAACATTTACTCCGCTCTTATATTTCTATTTTAAGCTAATAATTTCTAGAAGTAATTTGTACTGTACTTTATTACTTTTTAATCTTTTGATAGTTTCAAAATAATTTCATTAAATAGCAACCGTATTTTATAAATATAACTAAATATTTTATAAGCATAATTGCCTAAATATAACCAACTAATGCTTATATTTTGCTTAATTTGCACTTATTACAAAAATTCGGCATTGTTTAGTTCAATAAACAGTACAAAAGTGCCTTTAAATGCATTAAAAACTCAAATTTAAATTTGTATCCATCTTAACAAAATTTTAAACCTTTTTTTGTTCAAAATATGCTTTGAAATTGGGTATAAACTTAATACACAAATTATAAACATAACTTGGCAACAATTCGGCGATCACTTGTACAAAAATAGAGCCAAAAACATGGTGGCAGGCCCCCCGGAACTTGGAATTTACCCATGGAACTAAATATATATGGAACTCAAACCTATTCCTGGACATGAAGCTATTATACAAAACTGAAATTTTAAAAAATGTTCGTCTGCTATACAAATCCACATATTTGAACCTTATCAGTACGAAATTTAATATATGATTCCATCACATCATAGAAAAAGCTATTGAATTTAACATCCTACCACAGTAATTTATGGGCAATACAATGCATATACATATTTATAACTGAGTATATCTATTAGTAATAAACTTTCATATTCATCTACAATCTCTACAAGGTTTATTTAATGTTTTGTTGCTACATTTATCTATTGTAATAGTTCTAAGACTTTATTTGGCCCTACCTACACTGAAGGCTGGGTGTAAAACTAATTATATGTCTTTAAGAGAGTAGGGAAAAAGAAATTGAATATATGCACTTATTCCAAACTTAAAATAAATAAAGTTATATTTTAAAATTATTATTTTGGTATATGATTTGTTGTTCTGCAGAATTTATCATTTAAATAAATTTTTATAAACCCAAAATTTTTCAGTAATAAAAGATTTTGAATTTTGTTATTTATTCAGTTGATTTTTAAAAGTAAATATCAAAATTTGTACTAAAAGTATTTTATCAATTGAAATTCAATGTTGAAATACTAATAAAATATTTCAGTTTTGAATTAAATATATATATATATATATATATATATATATATATATATATATATATATATAATGAAGAATATGTATGTTTCATATTTATTCTTTTTAATCAGAAGAACAAAACAAAATTTTTTATATTTTTATTAATATACTTTTTACTTGCAGCTATTGGACCTGTAGAAGCTGATCCAGAATATCTATTAATTGTTGAAGCAAATAATTTGGCAGTTGAAATAGATAATGAAATTAGTAAGTTACATAGTGATATTAAATGATATCCTCTCTGAACTTAAAATTGTTTATGAAATAATTTTGAGAAAATTGCATGTATAATTCTATAATATAGCTTGGTAAGTTTTTAAATTTTTCTTCAGTGAAAGGATAATATCTACACAAATAAATAAATAAATAAATAAATATATATATATATATATATATATATATATATATATATATATATATATATATATATGTAATAAGACGGACTTCATGATGGGTGGTTGCAGTCATGGCCAATAAAACTGACACCGTTTTAGCTAAAGACCTTTATTAAGATAACGTTGGAGGACGGGTTCCCACTTCATCATAGGGACAGGACAAACTGAGGGGTCAAGTAGCATGGTGTTATATGCAGAAGACCCTTAACATCTAGGTCAACATCTCAGTCAAAATCTGTGGGGAAATCTGCATCCGACAGCATACATCTCCTTTTTGTTTGGAAATTTCCTAAATTGTCTGCTAGGGTTATAATTGGTCAGACTCCTTCTTTGAGGGCGTAAACCCAGTGGTCAATTTAGGTTGAGGGTTAAAAAAGGGGAATGCAAAAGGGCGCAGAGATTTTTAGCCCTTGACTTAAGTTTTGAAAACCCCTGAGAATTTTCTTTACATATATATATATATATATATATACATTATCAAGTGGTGCTATAAATGTTATTTTTTGTTATTCTATATGGGTATAGAAATATAGCCTTTTAACAAAAAGAATTTTTTACTGTTGGGATATATCTTCTAGAGGTTTTAGTTTTGTTTTGGAACATTTTGGTCAATCTCCTGTAATTTAAGGCCAGAGTAGCTATTCTAGGGAAAGGAAATATTTTATTTCTTCAAAATTGTATTTTAAATAAATATTTTTGATATTTACCTGTGGAAAATTACAAAAGATAAAAGTATTTGATAAATGTTCTTGTAGCACAAAATCTATGGATAGTTTAAGTCCATTTTCATCAGCATATAAAATAAGCTTGTATTTATTTTTTTCTTAGAATTAGAATTTGCCTGAGTTTCTGAAATTGAGTTGGCCATTCATTATTAATAAACTGAAAGTGAAGTGTAGTGAAGCAAATAATCAAATGGACTTTCAGTTTTGTAAAATTGGTTTTCTTCAAAATAAGTCTAATAACATGTAAAGTAAATCTTTTATATACATACATATCTTTATTTTTTTCACAAAGTTAATTTTTTGTTTGTTATATTCCTTATTTCTTTTCTTTGTTTATTTAAGTTATTTTTCTACTATTGAAACTATTTTATTTTCAGATATCATTCACAAATTTATCAGGGACAAATATTCTAAAAGATTTCCAGAGCTTGAATCATTAGTACCAGTTCCCTTGCAATATGTATCTACTGTAAAGGTATTGTGTTAATAAATTATTATTATAATTATCTTGCTGTTTAGGTGATATTTATTATTTAATAAATATTTCTCTGAGCTAGACTTTTTAAAATGCTTTAAAATTGAAGTGGTTTACATATACTAAAGTATAAGATCAGCTACTCTATTGTTTAAAAAGTAACCTATTGTATGCTTGAAATTTTCTGTCGTTTTATATGTGTAAGTTTTATCGATAAAATTAAACTGAAGTTATTTCTAAGAATATTTTATTATTGTATTGACATACTTAGCAAAAATTACTTGAAAAATACTTGACATACTTGAAAATTAAATTATTTTTCTAAATAGAAAATTCTTTGGGATACCTGAAAAAAAAATTAACAAATTCTTTAATATACTTTTATCAGCAGTAACTTCTGGTAATTTTATCCCTAAAATTACAACCTTTGGCAAGATACCTTTGTTTCTTTTGGGATATCAAAATGAATTCCTGCTTAGCTCAACTATCCTATGTAATTCCTTTGCCAAACAATGGCTGAATGGTTAGGTTGCTTGCCTTCAAAACTGGAGTTTGTGGGTTCGAATCCCACAATGCATGGATGTTCATAGCCATTCGGAATCATCTTTAAACAGTAGGTTCCAGTCTCATTAGCCCTCGTGTTGCAAAAAGTAGACCATTGCGCTCCAAAAAACCAAAACCAAACCTTTATGTAAATTAGTTTTGACCATCGTGCACCCCATGTAACTAATGCTTAATATTCTTATTGGCTAGCTCACTAGCGTCCCTACACCACTATATAAACAAAGGTGAGTGCCATAGATGAGCTATCTCAATAAACTCTATTTTTTTTTATTTCAAATTTTGATGTTTTCTTTCTATGCCAACACTGCAAGCTATCCAGCATGGATATCATTTTTCTTTTGTAGCGAGGCAGAACACCCATTGCATTTATATGTATATAATCAATTTTAAAAGGCAAATTGACAAACAAAAACATCATAAATTTTGTGATTATTTTTATTTATTAGAATAGAAGTGGGTTTAAAGCAAGAATAGAAAATTTTCATTTATGTTTCAATCATAAGTTTTTGCTATGAATGTAAAGAATAGTAGAACAGTAAATGTTTTTATGACGTGATGTAATTTAATTTTTTAAGGTAACAGATGAAACAATAAGTTTAATATATTCATTTTCTTAAATTTAAACAGTTTTTATTCCCTTAAAACTTCAGTTTAAAAATTTGATATTATATCCCCTATATAATAATAGCCTAAGTTGTCTGTCCACAAATTTATGAAGCGGTTGTCATGGAATGGATAGCGGCATCCATATTGTATTTTTGATGAGTTAGGGTTAGCAAAATTCAAAGCGAATTCGAAAACGTTCGAAATCCACCTCTTCCCCCCCTTTTCGAGTGTTTAATGGCATTATTTCAAGCTCTGTTGTCAAGCAGAATATTAAATTTATCAATTTGTCACATAATAAATAGGTAAAAGTAACAGTTTTTCTAACATTATGACGTCATTCCGTTAACCATCTCCTTTAATCATTTCTTATTTTAAATTATTTAAATATCGTCGGTATTATTTTCATACGTTTTATCACTGAACTTAGATATTACGTAAATAATTTTCTTTTATATCTGTATTAAATAATAGATTAGGTACATATGTGATAATTTTAAATTTAATCCTCGATTATTTTTTGTTGCAATGAAAATTTTATCACCGGTATTAACAACAAATTCTTCTAGGAGTCTATTTCACGGACTAATATTTATCTAGCGTTAAAGTTATATATCTTTGAAAATTAAGGAATTTGTTCGTTTGTGTATTTATTTTTTATTTATAGCCATGCGGTATGCATGCGATTCGCTAAATATTGGGGATCATTCATATATACCGCCAAATATCCACTGTCAATATTAAAACCTCTGTTTTCCATCCTATCACGTAATATGACAAGATAAATTAAATTTGGCAACTAACATGCGGTCAGCAAAGATAAAGAATTTACTAAGCTTGTACCACATAATTCTCAGCCAAAAACAAACCATTTTTTTACCTACGTCATAAGGTACTTTACAATTCTAGAAAATTAAAAGTTTTACTGATCCCGTCATATGAAGGGCTATATGCTAGTTATTTGATAAATGTTTACTGAATCTTCAAAATTCTGTATTTTTTTTTTTGTCCTAATTTTAAATTTACCTATTTATTTATCTATTTATTTCTATTTATTTATTTATTTGTTTAAACAACGCAGGTTTTTGGGGGGATTGGGTGAGTGGGTAGAAATCTCTGACATAATGGACAATTCCTTTGAGATAAGATTAAATCTCTTTCGGTTTTTATAATGTTAATTAATTCCCATGCATTGAGTTCTTTATATTTAAATATTTTATATGCCTTTATGAAAATCAATAAAGGTTTATTATTACACACCTGCCTATCAAGGTCATACATAGCCTAAGGAGTGTGTGTGTGCGCAGGGGGGGGGGAGTTTCAGATGCCTTGAAAATTTCAGATATAATTACTATGTGTACAAAAAATGTATATGTTCTTTAAAAAATAATTTTGTTTGGTGTTTTTTATGTTCAAGTTTTTTTAATCATTGAATTAAATTCATACATTAAAAAAGTAGACCGTAGCACTCCATACCAAACATTCATTGCAGTGACTAAAAAATGCATAGCTTTTTAAAGTAAAAACATTTGAAGAAAAGACTTTAGCATGGGCATATTTTTAGGGGGGAAATATATATTGAAGTTTAAAATAATAGAAATTGATGATGCTTTAGCATGTATTATGTTAAAAATTTGATCCTATGTGTATACTTCACACTTTTTTAATGTTATAATATAGAAATGAGCACATGCTTTTTTGGAGGAGAACACAAAATAAAAAATTAATGGGCCAGTTTAATTTATCCTAAAATATTAACAACTGTAAAAATATTTTACTGTCCTTTTATCTTCAATAGTTCAAAATTTTAAATCAACTTTACATTTTTATCTAGAAATTTTTATGTTGAAGTATTTGATGAATTTTGCAATAACTCAAACAGTTTATTTTTTAATAATTTCATTAATATTCATAATGGCACTATTTGTCCCATCTTTCCATGTAAAATTTCTAAAAGTTTTAAAAGTTGAAATGAAATCATTATTATGTTTATAACTAAACCAAAATGAAAAGGATTAGCACTACACTTTAATTGTGGATAATCATTTTCCTTGTAATTTATTATACTATAGATGTCATACACGTTTTTAATTTGCGACAGGCTGGAATTGCCTACAGGTTGCACCCCTAGCAATCCAGCTACTTGTAGCTATTTATTTATTTATTTAAATGTTTGAAATTGTAATATTTTTAAACAGCAAAAAATCTTTCAATAGTAACTTAACTGTAATGTTGAATTAATCAAACAAATATTAATTGGTTATGATTGTAAATTAATGTCGTAACCTAATTTTATGCTCTTTTGTTGTACTATTTACACTGTGTAATTTCTCAGTGCATTATTAACATTTATTTTAGGAGTTAGGAAATGACTTGGATAAAGCCAAAAACAGTGAAATTTTACAAGAATTTCTTACTCCTGCTACTATTATGGTTGTCAGTGTTACAGCTTCTACCACTCAAGGGTAATATTTATTGATATTTTAAAATAATAAATTTTTTTTCACATTTTCATTGGCAGTCAAAAATGATCAGTGTAATAAATTTAGCAAATTATTTACAATTTTTAAATTTGAAGGGAAATTCCATATTTTTCTTTCATTTGTGAAATTCTTAAATTGCTACTATCATAAAGTTTTAATCTTATTAAATGTAAAAATAAAAGTTAATAAAATTATTTGCTATGCTGATATATATAAGTATAATAATTTGTGCAAACAGAATGTAATATTTTATAAGCTAAAAACATTTCCTTTTTTAGTAAAAAAATTAAATATGTATTTATTAAACGTAAATTAGATTATTTTAAATGCCATACATTTTCTTTTAAAATTTATATTAACTATACATTTGCATTACTGCTTTAAACTGTTACAACTTGTAATATTGGTATTACCTATTTTAATTTAAGTTTGTTCAATATCTGTATACTTTTCAGACAACTATTGACCGATGAAGATCTTAAAGTCATTGTTGAAGCTTGTGATATGGTATGTAAAACTTTTGTTTTCTCTGAATCTTTAACCATGGCCTACTGTGATGAGTAATATTTTATGCTATTCATATTTCAGCAATATTCATTTTAGTGTTTGCTTGTTCTTCTATTTATTAAAATATTATTCCTATTTCTTTTTTATTCATGTTTCCTTTTGCTATCTCACCACTCTCTGTTTTTTGTTTGATTTTATGGGAACATAGTTTAGTAGAACAGGTATTCTTCCCTTTACTACCTACCTGCTTAATGGCCAATACACTGCAATTGAGGTAATCCCCAGAATGCAGATCAAAACTGAGCAGATTATTAACAAATAGTAACATGCTTATTGAGCATACTATGGGCTTGCTGTATGTGTTTTCAGTCAGTGTCAATTTGACAAGCAGTCACAGTGTAACCTCATTATTTTGTACATATTTCTGACTTCAGAATTGCACAGATGAGGGTTGGCATGATTTAAATCAGTTGAATTTTTTTTAAAAATCATTGATTTAAATCATTTTTTTTTTCACTTCTCTTAAAACCTAATTCGAAAGAGAGGAGAATTGGGAATCAGTCAGCACAGAAATACCAATAAGTAAATAAGTGTAAATAGATAGTATGTTTTCTAAGAATTTAGGGGTTGTTATCAGAAAGTATGTAGTAGGAGTAAGTACTACTAGTTATGACTAGTGGAATTCATTTTATGTAATGGGGGTGGTAAAGAGAGTATTACAGAACTTGAAATCCAGTTTGTCTATCAAATAACAACAGCCGTCACATTATCTGCTAGAATAGAACGGCAGTTTTCTTATGGTATTTTTCATTCTAACCTTTGTAACCAATTAGGAGTGGATACGACATCGAAACTAGTGTTTTTATTGAAACAGTTAAATCCATAATTCGTTGCTTAAAAAATATTGAAATAATTGTGAATTTTTTAATCTTTTAAAAATAGTTTGCACTAAATGAATATTTATTTTGTTCTTTAAATTTATATCCTATTTTGTTTGCATCATCCAATTACAAAATAATGAAATGTATTTAGATTAAAATTTATGTATTTAATTTTAGGTAATCAGTGTGTAGAATATACTAGATAGATAAGTTGTTACTTATAACAAACTATTCCATGTATATTGCAAAAAATATAAAAACACAACAATAATTAAAATTAGAATTCAGAAAAAAATCAAATAAATCTGATTTAAATCGAAAAAATCTGATTTAAATCAAATAAATCTGATTTAAATCGAAAAAATCTCATTTAAATCAAATAAATCTGATTTTTTTTTATTAAAAAAAAATCATGATTTTTTTCCAACCCTGGCACAGATGTTAACAGACAAAAAAGTATGGCATCATCTAAAGAAATTGTTAAGAAACAAAGGATAGCTAAAAAATCATCTAGGGTTATAAAGATGGTAAAACAGTTAAATAAATAACGTGACTTGAATTTGGCACATTCAACAATTTAAATGATTATAAGGATAAAGTTTAAGTGAAAGAGGTGGCTACATCAAGAATCTCTGCCCTTTTATTGGTTCAAATTCTATTTCATTGTTCATTGTCATATCTCCCTTGATTGGATCTCTAAAGCTTGAGATAACCTAATAAGATCACAGTACGTACATATGCATGTTTATGAATAAATTAAAAATTTGTTGCATAATCTTTATAATTTTATAATGCTTGTAGTGCCCATTTATTTTAAAAAGGGGCAAGGTACATTTATTAAAACAGACAGTTTTAATCAACTGAAAGGGTGCTTTTTCTTGATTAAAAGTAGATTTTCTATATGACTACAACTCATTTCATGCCATGACTATTTTTCAATAAAGCATAAATTATGTTTTCAAGCATCTACATGTTCTTGCCCCCCAATATGCATACATATTATTTTATCTTGTGCATTGTAATTTTTTATGCTATTTTTTGATAAATAGCTTATACTTTTTCTTTAAATTCAGGCCATTGAACTGGATAACTTTAAGCAGGAGATTTATGCCTATGTTGAATCTCGCATGTCATTTATTGCACCAAACTTATCAGTCATTGTTGGAGCTTCAACAGCTGCTAAATTGATGGGTAAGTGATCAAATCAACTTTGCTTTATAACCCAAATTAACTCCTTTCTCCTCTATATATGGTTTCACATCATTAGTTTATACTCTGATGTTTTACTACCATTATTATTATTGTTAATTGTTATGACCGTAACTGGTTAATGTTTTAATGCTTTATGTCTACCTCATTTATCTAAGAAATTTAAGTCAAGATTCAAAACTTGAGGCTTAAAAATGTGTTTTATTATTAAATAAACCCAGGCTCTAGCATAATTTTTAGGGATCAAACTAACTCTGGTTTATCTCACAAATTAATTCTTCTCTCTGCTATATATAGTTTACCATCACTGGCTTATATTTTGATGTTTTATTACCATTTTTAATTATTATAGCCAATTGGTTAATATTTCAATGTTTTATGTCTACAGTTCAATATGTTTTATTACATAGTTTTTAACAATTTCATTTGCTCAGAAGTGTTTTGATTGAAAGGTGTGTAACTTTTACTCTCATTGAATAGTTAAATTAATTTTGGTTTATAACAAAAATTAATTCCTCTGTATATTTACTGAAATTGATAAATATTTTATTGTTTTATGTCTAGAATTTAACATGTGTTGCATAATTTTTAGCAATCGCACTTGCTAAAAAGTACTTTTACTAAAAGGTGTTTACCTTTCACTCTTATTGTAATAATTATTTTAAAATATGTAGAATCTACTAAAATTTTACTATTCTAAGTACACTGTTATAAATTTTAAATGATTTTTTAGTGATTGTAAGATGATTCTTCTCACTGTAATAATAATTGCATAATTTTATTCTTCTTCTTTAATATATCTATCTATTTCTTTTAGGCGTTGCTGGAGGGTTGAGTAACTTAGCTAAAATGCCTGCATGTAATATTCAAGTTTTGGGATCTCAAAGAAGGACATTAGCTGGTTTTTCTACCTCAGCTATTATGCCTCACACTGGCTTTGTGTATTCTAGTGACATTGTGCAAAATACACCAGCTGTATGTATATTATTACTGCTATTTATATAGGCTTTATTTGTTTATTTCCAAATTACACAATCTAGGTTGAATCTAAACTCTTAAGTTCTAACTGTAGGCATAAGTTCCTGGTAATTGTTGCCGAACAGTGGCTGATTGGTTAGGGTGCTGGCCTTCGGATCCAGAGTTTATGGGTTTGAATCCCACAGTGGCATGGATGTTCATAGCTGTTCAGAATCGGCTTTAAGCAGTAGGTCTCGGTCTCATAAGCCTTCGTGTTGCAAAAAGTAGACCGTAGCACTCCAAACCAACCAACCAACCTGCTAATTGCCTTTTAAAATGAATTAAAGCAATTATTTTGAGTTTAAAATTTCGAGCCAGTTATTTTAGGTTTAATTTCTCTTATGTTAGTGATGAATGTCCTTGAAATATAATTGTATTTATCATCTTTTGAACATTGATTATCTTTACAATGTCAATGTGCTTAACAAATCTTGCTTGGTACATCAAATTAATTGATAAGTACAGATATGTTTTGTTTTTCTTGTGTCATAACAAAATAAAACTGTCAGTAACAATTTTCTTAGAAAATGATGGAGCAGATTTGAATTACCAATTGGCGTAAGTCTTAAAAATGAAAATTTAGAGGTAACTAGTGAAAATAATAAGAGAAACAGATATTTCATATTTAATACATACACAGGCTTGCAATTCCGTCACTTTTCTCACCTTTAGTCACTTATTTTACAATTGATCACTTTTAGTTACTTTTTTAAGTAAACAGTCACTTTTTTCATGGTGTATCACAGCAAAAGTCTGTTTTTGAAAAAAGAAAATCTAAATTAATAACAAAATATTTTAATAAAAGACCAAAAATGTGATGCTCTAATCTTATTTTTCTTATTAAAATGTAATTAATCATATGGTTTCCAGAATTTAGTGATTTTAAAAAGTCGTAAAAAAGTTCTTGAAATCTACATTTGTACTGAAACATACATTTAATACATTAAAGTAACTTATGTCAAAGTTACGTCAAAGTTGTCAAAGCACACATTTCTCTTTTTCTCTTTCTTCACAATTTTTGTTTAGATACTTTAATCTAGCTATGTACATATTTCAAAACATCAATAATATATGCAGAAAATTGTAATTATAAAATTAATGTATTGTATGTATTAAAATCTAATTTATAGATTTTCTTGAATAAAAAGTAAGGTTGAGTTGTGTTAAACAAAATTTTTAACCTTTTTTGTATTTGATGCTAAAATCATGTCTTGCATGAATCATTTGATTTAGAGTTAAAATAAATAGAAAAATCTTAATAATAGCATCTGTAATAAAGGGGAGAAATAAAATCGATTTTTTTTTTAATGCTTAGTCACTTTTTAGTTACTTATTCTGTATTATTTGTCACTTTTCTCAACTTTTTGAAAGTACCTCAGCAGTTGCAAGCCTGCATACACATACATATAGGACTTAATTATATGATAGGAAAAGAATTTTTAATGCAATCTTAATTGTGCACTAGTTTTATACAAATTTTATTTTTGTTTCTTAAACATCTTTTTTTTTATGTATATGTTTTGTGTTTCTTAAGCTATAATATTTGAATGAACAAGTCAACCATATGCCATTATTATTATTTACAGAAATTTTCTTGGACTAGATTAGAACCTATTGATTGTGAAGCATGTTTTTTCCTATCTGCTGGCTAGTAAATATATTGACATTGATATTCTAATGAATATAGTTCAGGATAAGATTAACTCTTTCAGGGTTACAATGTTCTTAGTAAATGATGGAGCAATATCAGAAAAAAGTCACCTTTTCATAAAGTGGAAATGAGTATTTTAAGGATACATTCTAGAAACTTTCAAATCTTTTCCTGATCACTAATTTTATCAGATGTTAACCAATTTAGACACTTGTATACTATTTCAGCCATGCACTATACAGTAAATAAGTCTTAAAACGTGACCTACTGCTTAAAGCCAATTCCAAACAGCTACAAACATCCATGCCAGCAGTGGGATTTGAATCCTCCAACTCCATTACTGAAGAGCAACACCCTGTTCATTAAATCCTATAGGGCATTAGAATCTTACTCCGAAGAGGAATCCATCTTGAATGAGTATTTTCAGACAAATATAATAGTCTTTTAGAAAAATCTGAAATACATCATTTAAATATGAGCATTTTAATTGAATATGAGGATCTCTAGATTCATTTTGTAAAATATTTTTAGTAGAGCAAAATCAAATTTGATGTACTATTAGTAGGACGTCAGGCCTGAAAAGGTAAAGAAGTATAAAAATTCTGATATTTCTAGCTGACTTTACATAGTACTAAGATTGAAAAAAAACTGAAGGAAACATTTACTTTGAATTTGTTCTTAATTCAGTTAGGATAAAATTTATACTTAGAGAAAGGAACATAAAAGACTGTTCAAAAGTTGAATATTGAAAAAAATTTTTGTTTAGAAGTTATTAAAAAACTATTGTTGCAGAAACATGCATGCATTTAATAAATATGCTTTGTTTTGTATATATCTCCCTTTCTCGTAAAAAATTTACAAACTTTGACCAACTTTGTTGTTTTTATATTCATGTATTCTACAATCCAGATCATAATATTATAGCTTATCAGTGTAATTTTAAAAGGAAAAAAATGTATTAAAATATAAAATGTGTTATTTAATTTTTATTAAACATTTCATTGGTAATTTTCAAGACAAGAATTTTTATTAAAATATTGTATATTTATTTCTATAAAAATGTTGGTATATATTCAGTTTAAATTTTTTTCAATGCATTTAATAATCTTGAAAATTTTGTGATGATTATTTGACAAAATTATGTGCCTTTTTAATATTTATTTTGCATCAATCTAGGATTTGAGGAGAAAAGCAGCTAGGTTGGTAGCTGCAAAATGTGCCATTGCTGCTCGAGTTGATGGATTTCATGAATCAGTAGATGGAGAAGTAGGCCATTCTTTAAGAGAAGATATTGAAAGGAAATTAGATAAATTACAAGAGCCACCTCCAGTTAAACAAGTAAAACCTCTTCCTGCTCCAATTGATCAACCACATAAAAAACGTGGTGGTAGAAGGTAGGCTAATATTAAATCAATGTATGTTTACATCATTTAGTTCTCCTTTTCAGATGTGTTCTAGTCCTGTTTAAAAACATGTGAATTTATAAAAAACCTGTGGTTTAAATCTCATTTATAGTATTTGCGTTATTTAGAAATGAAGAATTGGATACACCTATGGTGGTTGTGTATTAATGACATGTCATTTTTAAGCTATCCTGCATTAGGGAAATTCTGACTAAAATTAGTAACGAAATTTTTACCATTACTTTTATTATATATGAAAAAATTCTGATTACAAAGAAATCAGAATTTATGTTGTTATCCTCTGCATTTACTATGGCTACTAGTGAAATAAAAAAAAAAAACTGAAAGAGACCAGATTGTTATATATATATGTGTAATGAGACAGACTTCTCGATGGGCGAAACAGGGGGGATTTGGAAAAATTAAGCGAGTTGTAAACAATTTAACTGGGAACTCTTTCACAACAACAAAACAAATGAAAAAAGCCATGCTCGCATAATTTTTTAGCATAATTCGGTCAAGCGAAAGGATATTGTAAGAATTTGAATGAGTATGCAAAGCAATAAGAGAGTTGGCGTGAAGATGTAGAGCTGTCAGCAGCATCCACGCGTTGCTCTGCCACGAATAAATGAAAATGGTGCAGTGACACCTAAAAAGGAAACTATACTTTGAAATAAAGAGATGATTTACCCAGAAAGACTGCTTCTTCCATTCGAATACCACTGTTTACAACATATATATATTCCCTGAGAATGCCTAGAATGTTACAGAAAGACCAGGAATAGGTGCAAATAATGTCTCCAAATTAGATGATATTTTGCAAAATTTAGTCATCAAATTGTACCAATACCTTTTTACTATGTTCTCTGTTTAAAATGATATAGTCAATTAAAAATCTTCTTTTCTATTCAGAGTGTAGAAACAAAGATCTGGCACTTAGGATCTAGCTCTCCATGAAAGCATATAGCACTATGTGTGTGTGTGTATATATATATATATATATATATATATATTATTTTAAAAACTATTGACTCATAAAGGAAAAATAAATGTAATTGTATACATATTTTCAGATTTTGTTTTTTCTTGTCTTAAAAAGAGGTGAACTTAAAATACTAAGTTATTATGCAAATTTAGAATTTCTTTACACTTTTCAGGGTAAGAAAGATGAAAGAAAGGTATGCCATTACAGAATTTAGGAAACAAGCTAATCGAATGAATTTTGGAGAAGTAAGAACTTTTCACATTTTAAACAAAATTAATGCTTTTTTTTTAAAGTTTTCTAGTGTGTTATTCAAAATTTGATCTTTTGTATAAATCATTATGAACATGCTAGTCATTATTCAAAGGTTATTAAATGTTAATATTTTGTACTGTTAATTGAAATTGTGTGTATGTGTGGAATCAAATTGCACTAACTCTCTATGTGAATATAAAATTAGTTATATTAGCTTACCATAGCCTGATCCATTTCTTAAATGTTTGTACCAGCCATGTTACTATCTTGAAATGTTTTTAAAATAAATACAAATCTTTCATGACTCATCTGTTAAAAGTTTCATTTATATATTTAAGGTATCCGCCTACGTTCAGAGAACTTCTTCTTTAAATGCAGAAACTAGTTCATGTTTTTATATTTTTCGATTTATTTTTATATTATCATAGATAATTGCACTTAAAAATTTTATTCCTGGAGAAGTTTTTATAAAATTTCTAATAAATGAAGAAAATTTAGTAAAAAATTGGGGTTTTTTCAAAAGGTCTAATTTTTTAATAAATTATTTCAATATTTTTTGATGCAACACATTTCTTATACACTGACTAGTGAATGACCTAAAATCTTTGCTTAATTTACATTTAGTAAAAAATTTTGGTTCTTCAAAATCAAACACATTGAATTTTTAACGAATTTTCATTACCTTTATATCTAACTATGAGTGTAACATCATTAAAAATTTTCCAAATTTAACGATTTTAAGTCATTCACTTGTAAATACTATCAAAAATAATACTTTTCGACAAATTATTTTAAGAACTTTTTGAGAAATCACATTTCAAGTTTCAACATTTTATTAAAAATACTGTTCTGAGAAAAACGCATTTGAAGTTTATGAAAGCAACTTTAACTGTTAAAAAATTAAAATACATGTTTAAAATTCCCCACACTTTCTTGTTTCAAAACTTTCTAATTGCCAAGTTGCTAATTATTAAAAATACTAGAAAAATGTTTAAATTAATCTTCATGAAAATTAAAAAAGTTTTGTCCAAAAAATGCTCTTTAAAAGGCTTTAAATTCACAACTTCCGGTTCCGAAGTCGCTACTTCCGTTTTGTTTTGACAGCTGTAACTTTTCTTTAAAATGCCGTAGAGACAAAACAAAAACAGATTTAGAAGCCTAAACATTGAAATTTTACAATAGAGAAATAAAAAAAAATATTATTCTTGGCAAAAAATGACGTTTTCAACATAGACAGATACTTTAACTAATTTAGACTTAGAAAAATTTGGTCACAGCATCCCAATGCAAATTTCTTGAATTTTATGTTAGCTATTCAAATTATATTTTAGATTCTGCCTCTAATTTTAATTTATTGATGTATACAAATTAAGTATAATGAAAAATTTTTATAATTATTTTTCTGGTTAACCAAAAATGTTTAAATCATCATTATGGTATTTTAGATTGAAGAAGATGCTTATCAAGATGACTTAGGATTTAGTCTTGGTCAAGTAGGTAAAGCAGGAACTGGACGCATTAGAGCTCCCCAAATTGATGAAAAGACAAAAGTCCGAATATCAAAGACTTTACAAGTAAGTATTGAGATTATGAGAAAAGTTTATTGCAGATTTTAAATATAGGAAGATGTAAATGTTGGCTTTCATAAGTATTTACTGTTTTTAAAATAATCATTTTCAAAATAGGAGAAAAGATGTTTGATTTTCAACTTGATTTTGGCATATCAGAGCCAATGGTTTTAGTAAATTACTTTTTGTTAAAAAGAAGTTTAGCTTAATAGATATGTATTATGCACACTGAAAAAGTGGCTAGTTTAGAAGGATATATTTAATAGTATTGTTTAAAATTAAGGGCATGGTGGATGTTGCAAAATTATTTTGCAAAAGATTAATTTAGATGTACACAAGTACACGAATGTTGACTGTATACTCAAATACACTGAAATATAACTAAATTTCATCACAATATTCTTATAAAATATGAAATAAAATTTTAATAAATTCAATTTTAAAATTTGCAGATCATTTTTAAAATATTCATTGTGTCTTAATTTCTCATAGACTTCTACAAAATTTTTATTAAATATTTCTTATTTACCTTCAAATAAATGTCTTATTCCAATTTCAACTTAATTTAGATTATTCAGGCACATGTTGGTGTAGAAAAGACATAGTTTTAAATTAAAGCTTAAAGTACTTGCATAAAAACATTTTTTTACAAAATAGCTATTGAACCTGTCAACAAAATAATGCCCATATATATTCAAAATATATTTTAAAAAAATATTAAGATAAAATTAGGAGAAAAAATTGGTAATTACAGTAAAAGAAACCTTTTTAAAAGTGACAAACAGTTTTAAAAAACTTAAAGGTAATTTTTTAAAATTGATTTAATTTTTAATTCTTTTTATTGTGATTGACTTCATTTTACTTTAATTTAAATGAGTACAAAGTTCATAAATCTAAGTTTACATAAATGCTCAAAACAAAATCTATCACCCTATTTTTAAGTATAAAAATTAGAATAAAACTCGGTAAGAAATTTAACCCTTTGCCTGTCCTGTATGTCATGTATAATATACTCATTTAATGTTTTATATGCTTGTATACCACAAGTGATACATAATGATATGAAATATACGAAATCTTGTATACATAATATAATTCATTGTCTATCACATGTGATGGACAAGCATATAAAGCATTAGATGTGTATATCATATGTGATGTACAGGGCAGGCAAAGGGCTGAACAAAAACGCTTAATTCATACAAAATGAAATTTAAAAAACATCTTTATTCTTAATTTCTCCTCAGTTCAATTCTAATTTTAAGTTATTACTATCAAATTAATTTTGAGAAGCAATATAATTTGTTTTAATGAAGCAATTCTAACAAAATAAAAAAATATTATGCTCTTATATTGAAAATATTGAATCAGTAAATCAATTTTAACAAATACATATATACATTTCTTGTTTCTTTTAGAAAAATTTACAGAAACAGCAAGTTTGGGGAGGAAGTACATCAGTTCGAAGACAGATTTCAGGAACTGCATCCAGTGTGGCATTTACACCTCTTCAGGTATGTTAGTTCTGTAAATATGTTTAGTTAGTATTTAGTGATTACATATTTTTAGAATATTTATTTCTGTAGAAGTTACCTTGAAATTATGAAGGACTATTCTACTTGCAAACGAAATATACAAAAAAAATTGTACAAAAATGGGAATAAAATAATTAAGGAAAAGTATAAATGATAATACATATAAAGCATAAAAAGTTGAATAGTAAACAGGTATTATGAGGCAACAAGGAACCTTCTCTGTAATGTTAAACTGAAAGGACTAACTCATAGGATAGGCTAATTATTCTTAACACAGAGGAAGGTTACTCTATTGGTTTCTGTTATTTAATTACTAGGTAGGAAACTTTTTCAGGGGAGGACTACTTTTTATTGTTAAAAAATGAACATAATTCTTAATATTGTACTTTTAAGTAGAGCAGGATTAAAATTTTTTTTTCTTTTATAAAAACTTTTGCCCTTTAAATAATTTCAAAAATTACATCTAATTACAGTATATAAATTAAACATGAGATGTATAAATATATATGTATATATGTCATGTCTTGGATAAAGCAGACACAACAAGTCCATTATTGTCCACCTAAAATCTTTATTTATTCTTGATCGTCCAGACATGAGACATCTTAAAGATGAAGTACTATCAATCAAAGTCTAATATATGAGCTACTGACATGACGGCGGAATAGAGAATGTGAACTCTTTACTGAAAATATAAAATCTTACACTATGGGATTTTTATGGCTGACCATTTAGAATTTGCGAGAGCGTGTTTTAAGCGTTCTTGAACCTCTTCATTGGCCATTATACTTTTTCATTTTGTTTTTAGTCTAGCTGAACAGATAACACTATCTTGTGCAGTGCAGGTGGCTGGTGCCCGAAAGTTATGTGACTGTATAATGTCAAAGGGGATTAACTCGTTTGATTTTATGACTTCTGTAACATCAAAGGGGGATTAAAATTGCGTCTTCATGGCCCACAGGTGGTTCACATCTGTGTGTTTGCTGGAGTTGTTTGTTTCCCACACTTAGGGTCCTTGTAGGGTTTTTCCCTTATTACTTTTTGTTTTCGGGAGGCTTATTCCTAGATCTGTTATTCCTATATTACACTAACAATATAACTCCCTTCCTATATTACATATATATATATATATATATATATAAATTTTGTGTAAGATGTCAGGTATTTAATTTAACACAAGAAAAAGTTATATTCTATTCCACTAAGGTACTTTTTTAGTCTTTTAATGCCTCAATTCTTAAAACATCAAAGTAAGCATATGATATTAGGAGTATCCGTGTGATACTCCTAATATGTGAGAGTATATGTGTGATAGTTTCACAGAAAATATGTCATTGTGATGTTTTTTAGAAATTTAAAAAAAATCATGTTGACATCTGTTAACTTTTGTACATTCTTAAGCTATTAATTTGGTTTTCATTTCTAAGGAAATAGAGAACTAGTTTAACAACAGTGTTAATAACTTATTTCTATTAAATTGTCATAGTTATTACAGTAGTTTTAAAGCACTTTAAGAATTTAATTTGTAATGTAATGGACAATAAACTTAACTTCTGGAAAAAAATGCCCATGATCACTTATCTTGACCCAGTCTGATCATAGCCAAGCAGATTAAGGTTCTGTTTTTCAATTCAATGGAGAGTGTTGTTTTGCTCAGTAACTGCTCCTATCCAAATTGAATTTATTGCTCCATAAAGGAAAACAGGAAAGCAACATGTCTTTCCTTGTTTATCTCATATGTAACCAGAGTTGCAAAAAACCCAATCCGGGTGGGTTTTTCTGGGGTCTGGTTTTAAGAAGAGAGGGCAGGGAAAGTACCTTATTTCAGAAAAGATTAAATTGCTAAAACTGATTATATTTTTATTAATTAACTTAATATTTAAGAAATTATAATTTAATTAATACAAATAAATCAGTGTAAAGACTAAAAAAGTTTACTCTAACATCACACACAAAATGTTATATATTGACATATACCACATATTTGAATGTTATTTTAACAAAGGATTACTTTTTATCTCAATTCTTTCTCTGTCTAAAAAAACATTTATGAAACTTTTTTGCATAGAATTTTTGTCAAAGGTAATAGGCAATCTGTCAGTAGCCAAAAAAAGAGTCAAGTCCCAGGAACAAGGTAAGGTCATTTCTCAACAGTCAACACAAACTGTTTTTCACAATGAAAGAAGAGAAGGGGGGATTTTCATACTTTCCCTTTCTTGGTCATAAAAGAATTGAAGATTTTCTAAATTTTTATGTTGGATTTACCATAGATTTGCAAATATTTTTCTGAATTCAATTTACTTTGTTTTCTATATGAAAAATATGGTGCCTCAGACACAAATGTTTTTCCTCTTATTTGTTTTAAACTCTTGGTAATGTTGTGGTAGATTTCATTTGAATGCTTGCCTCTCTGATACAATGAGCTCTGTATTAATTGTTTGGAAATAAAGGTTTATTTTTGCAATATAATTGGAATTAACTGGTTTATCACATTTTAATTAAGAATGTTGATATTTATAAACAAGAATTGATATTATTGATAGCAATATACAGCTGAATAATATATTGATATTATTAAAAAAATTTAAAGTAAAATATATATTTTGTAATGTTCTTATTAATATCTTAAAAAATTCATGGCAATACATACATATTTATGTTATGAAACATATTGTTTGATTGTAATTGTGATAAATATTATTTTAGGGACTTGAAATTGTAAATCCTCAAGCTGCTGAAAAGAAAGTGAATGAATCATCAGCAAAATACTTCTCTAACACAGCTGGTTTTGTAAAAGTTGAGAAAAAATTGTGATTATGTTTACTATATTTAGGATTAACCTATGAACATTTGTAAATAAAACCATTTTCATGTTTTATTTTGAATAAAGAAAAACTATTTAACTTCTTCTGTATTTATTAGGAACAATTTAGTTCATTTTGCTTTCACTCAATTCGTAAGTATAATTTCCAGTTATAGGTACCTGTATGTTTTAATCACTTTTAATTATATCCTTTGTATTAATTTAATTTACAGCAGTTTTTTTAAAATTAATTTACATATTTTACTATCTGTAAAAAATATATCAATCAATGTTAACATTGATATTCAGTGATCTTTTAGTGGAACTTTCTATGATTTGCTTTTATTTAAAATCTTCTTCCCTTTTATTGCTTTCTCCAGTACATACAATCTTTCCATTAATTACTTGGATACTTTGAATGTAACTACAGATCTTTTGCAGCAGAATACTTATCATTGCAATCACTTTCAATTATATCCCATGTTCTCAACAACTTTCAGTTCTAATTGTGCAACTAAATAGTTAAATTTAGTGACATTTGTGTAATATTTGCAATTGAAAACTGTGCTTCAACTTGAAAAAACCATGTTTCTGGTTTTTCTTCCCAAAATGGAGGAATTTTGACTTTTACCTTATTGGCTTCAGGTTTGTCATCTACCATTTTACTTTTGCTACTTCTTTCTGATATTGATCCCTTATTTCCATTCCTTTTTTCAGTCATTTTTACGAAATTTGAAAGATTCGGAGTCACCAAAAAATTATTGGTAGCAGTTTAAAATAAATTACCATTTTTAAAAGAAGCAAAAAAGAACACACAAAATATCACCAGCTAAAACGTTAATATTATTTTTATGGTACAACAGTGCCACAAAACTAAAACAAAATACAAAACAGATGATATTAAAAATGAAATGAATTAATTAAAATACATGGAGTTTTATGTACAAGGAGTAAATGTATAAATACACATGTTGAATATTTATGAACCACTACAATACAAAAGTCTGTGAATTTTTAAAATAAAACATAAAAGTTAATATATAATTATTAATAATTGTTATGCATCTTATGTAATTAATGTATGTGTATTTATATATATATATATATATATATATATATATATATATATATATGAGAAATTTCTTTTAAGCCCTTACTTTACTAGTCTGTCAAATGTCCAAAGGAATTCCAGCTAACATGGAAATGTTATTTGTCCTTTGGTAACATATTGGTAGTTGGTTTTTAGGTTGGGTGTATATTGAAACAGGAAAATGAAACAGTGGCATTTAGTTAGCAAAGTTCTTGTTGATCTATAGAAATATTCCTGTTATGCCTCTGTTATAAATATCAATGTATGATTAGCTGAGAAATACAAAAGTAATCCTATAGCTACATGTATATGTAGAACCTGAGACAAACAAGAAAGTTGTGAATCAACCACAATCTTTTGTGCTAACACTTTATGACAAGATTACTGTAATATTTCAGAATTACTTTTTAGGGGAAAATGCAAAGGAGTAAGTTCTACTGTCAACAGTAATCTGTAAATTCCATCAAACTTTTTTTCCAATTTTGAAAGGAAAATAATAATGTTCCTTACCAAAATAACTATAATAACAGTTCTTTTGTATGCTTGTGGCTGACTGTAGAACTATGTGACATCTTTTTGAGTTACTTGGTAAAAAACTGCATTATTTCTCCAAACTCTAAGAAAAGTGGAATGCAGTTTTACAGTTTATTGTGGTGAACAAGAATTTATAATTATTAGCATTAAGATATCCCATCCAAACAGTGTTGGCATACGGTTGGCCCATGTTGGCATTATGTTAGAAACAACCTATAGTACCCTGACTGTAGAACTATGTCACATCTTTCTGAGTTACTTTAGTAAAAAACTGCATTATTTCTCCAAACTCTAAGAAAAGTGTGATGCAGTTTTACAGTTTATTGTGAACAAGAATTTATAATTATTAGCATTAAGATGGCCCATCCAAACAGTGTTGGCATACGGTTGGTCCATGTTGGCATTATGTTAGAAACAACCTATAGTAATTTGTTATCTTTCAGTTAACCAACATATATAGGTATTGGTTGGTCCATCATAAAATTTCTAGCTATTACAAGTAAATAATCTGTAAGGGGAGCTACCTTTTATTTTAAAAATTAGAAAAGGACTTGTTATGAGTTTATTTATATTGCAAATGGAACAGTATAAAATTCTACAATAAAATGAGGTGAAATTAATTTCATATATGTGAGTGCAAATTTATAATTATAAACCGTAGCTTTTGTTTGAGTGATGTAGAAATTGACTAATAAAAAGAAACATGGCATGTTACAAAATATTTTATTAAAATATATTTTTTGACACAGAAAATTTTCAGAAAAATAAAGAGAAAAATTTTCTGTGTTAGAAAATATTCCACAGAAAATTCTTCTCACATCACAGGATGTGACATTTTTTTCATTTTGAAGAAATGTTCACGAAGAAATGTTTTAAAACTTCTGCCATGTAAAGAACATGTTTTCCTTACATATCTAGTGGAAAATGAGTTTCTTGCATTTAGGGGACTATAAAAAACTGAATTTTGTTCATTCTGTCTAAAAAAGTTTGGAAATTATCGAACATGAAATAATGATATCCATATGTACATTTTTATGAAAAAAGTAGCATTTAACTACATGTCTATAAATGCCTATCTTTTGTATTGTTTTTGAGTTTGTTTCTAACTGTACTTATGTGAAAACCATAATTTAATAGCCAAATATATAGGCCAATGTGAATGAAACTTTCACTTAAATGCCTTTAAGATACAAAGATGTACTCATATTTTGAGCAATATTGTAGTAGTTGAATGATAAGGTATTTTCTACAATAGGTATTTATATTTAGTCAATATCTATCTAACACAATTCACTTTTTAATACTGGTTAACAAATTATAAAAACAGACCTGCCAACTACTTGGGATTCTCTGAAGAAATGAGAAAATTAGATAACTCTGGAAACTCCCCAGATTGGTCCAGAAAATAATAAATCTTCTGAACTGCTAAAAGACTACAATTCAGCAATTAAATACAAAGTTTTGCAAAATATAATGCTGAATATTACTCTTTTCACACAGTAATGCTGCATGTTAAAAGTTTTCAGTACTGTGCAAAAAAAAACCAAACTGAATTTAGGTCAAATTTGAGTAGACAAACTCTAGAATCCCTGATGGTAGGAAAATGGAAATATTTTAATCAGGGTCAATGTTGCTATAAGATACACTGTTAAAAAAAAATAAGTTCTTTAAGTTAAAAAAAGCTACTTATAAATTTTGAAATGCATAAATTTTAATTTACCTTTCACAATTTATTACTGTGTAATTATTTTAAATTTAATTTTAATTCAGAAACTAAAAAGATATGTATTTATATATAATCTGTAATTAGCATGTTTCAAACCATACTGTTGCTGAAGTGCCTGAATGTTGGCATGTCTGTAAAAAAGAAAAATCCCAGTATCTTTCCCTCCTAGGCTGTAACAAACTACTTTTTTTCAATGCTAATATCGCATAGAAAATTCATTGTTTTGATATTAAATTACAGCAGACAACTTGTCTATGAGTTTCAGGAAATTTGGTTGAGAACTCAATATTGTTGGTAAAAAACATGAAAAATACTAGAATGTTTTGAAAAAAAATTATATTTTCTTGTAGACATGAGTTTTTTTCACAGAAATGCATAATATATTGCTAATAGCAACTTAAATAACTTGCAAAAGTAAGGAAGAACTTCAAGCTCTTTCTAATGCACCCTGATCAAATAGTCTTTTTCTTTTTCATTGTGTATGTAGTTCTCTCAAATCAGCAGTCTCTGAAACCTCGATGAAAAGTGTGACTTTAACCCTGTTCCTTATATAACCAAAATTTAGGAATGATTCAAAATCAAATTTTTTAGTTATATGAAAAAGTTTAAAATCCAAAGTTTCCAATCTCTTTCAGAAGCTGTTGTATATATATACTTTATATGCTTAGAGGGGTTCTAAAAAAGAATTTTGCTTCTAAGATCCAAAGTACAGATGAAGATCCTGTTTTAAAAAGGAAATGTAGGAGCACTCGTTGTAAAGTGAGTAGAGCTTTTATTACCTAACACATTAAAGGCGGGAGTCGTAGTACTACGATTTATCTCGACTGTAACTTAAAGGCGGGAGTCGTAGTAATACGATTTATCTTGACTGTACCTTAAAGGTGATGGTCGTAGTAACACGATTTATCTCGACTGTACCTTAAAGGCGATGGCGTAGTAATACTATTTATCTTGACTGTACCTTTAAAAGCCGGCGTCAGTAATACGATCTATCTCGACTGTAGCTTAAAGGCGGGAGTCGTTGTAATACGATTGTGCAATCCATGCGCCACTTTACATTTGTATTTAATACGTTAAGTGGTTTGAAGCTGTTCTGTTGTTCAGATTCTACTTACAATAAATTTTGAAATCCTTCAATATGGTTTCACGCGAAAATAAAGATATATATATGCAGATGATTTGTCCTAAAAAAAGAAAGTTGATTGGCTTGAAATGCGAGTTTTGCAATGCACCTCTTCACCGTGCCGAGTGTTATCAACATTATCACACTCATAATACTGATTCCTCTCATAAATATGTACTTTAAAACATTTTTTGTAATTAGTGTTTAGTTCTTTTTAATATTTTTTGTAGTATTAAGAATTTAAATAAACTATTTTAAGTCTAAATTTTTTTATGATTACACAAAATATCGCCCGCTCTAGGACGAAAAACGAGGCGGGGTGGTCGCCGCGTTACCTAGAATACTTTCGTCAAGATCCCACGCCTTGTTTGGGATAATATAAAATAGTAAAAAACGAACACGATTGTAAAATAAAATTATGGACTTCACAAGGGAAGTAGAATACTTGCTTTACAATTCAGTAATTTGCATGGGGCAATTTGTTCCTTGAGCTGAATATGGTAATGTAGTGAAAGACAAGTTTTCTTTCGAGGCGTTGTTTTCGTCCGATTCTTCCACGACGTCACTGAGCTGTCTTCTAATTTGCAAAAACTGTCTCGGCAGGGGATTTATGGGGTTTTCGTCCGTAAGCTCAGGTTCGTGACTGTCGTTCTGCCTCTTTTCCAGAAGATTATTATATTCACGAATTTGATCATTCAAAAAGTCTTCATGGTTGATTTTGGTTGGCACACTCTCATAAATATTCTAGATTTGGAATAAAATATTTAAAATTAGCATGAAATATTTTATAACTGACTGCAAAAGTAAGCTTTAGTTTATGTCTCGGACAAGGATGAACATATTTAACTATGAATAAGGGTTATATGCTAGGAACAGCAGTTGATTAAAGGTCTTTTAATATCGAAGCATGTCTGGTGACGAGTTAGTAAATGCAGTTCTGACTGATTGGAATTAATTCCACACATTCCTCCCTTTTCTGGCAGGGTTGGAGCACTACAGTCAACTTACGGCCGAGACCTACTGCCTAAAACTGATTTCGAACGGCAACGAGTATTCCTGCTAATAGTTTGATTCCAACTGGTACTTAAAGGCAGCACGCTACCCATTTGGTCATCGTACGACTTCCCTTTTCTGAAATAACGACTGAGCAGGCTCGTCGTAGCAAAAAGACTTTAAGGGCCGCTGTGAAAAAGCTTTTTATTTGCATTATGCGTGCACAGAGCCCGATTTAGAAATTATGAACTATAGCCACAAGTCTGATGTCTTTCATGAAACATAATCGAATATTAAAATCAATAATGTAAATTTGACTTGATCTTAGAAACAGTGCTATATCATGAACTTGCATATTAATCACTATCTGTTGGCAGGGCCTGATTATCGCACGGGCACTTAGGGCACGAAAATTTGGTCCAGTGCTTGAAACACATATTAAGTGGGGAAAAATTGCAAACTTACGCTACCATCGTTAAGTTTTAATAAATTATTGTACGAGGTAATTGTGTTTGTGATGAACTCTATTGTTTCATATTTACTTTAATTTTACTGTTATTTACCTGATAATTAATTCCCTCAACGAACCTGGTGCTCTTTTTATCCTATGGGTTATGGCATAAGACAGTTTATTAGCAACGTACCACTATAAACCATTAAATCATCTCATCAATTTAAATTATTTTTAATTCTATTCTTATTTATTTTCTGCACCACAGAGCTTGTGAGTGTGACGAGGTAAAAATAAAAAAGTGGGCCACTTTAGGTCTTTAAAAGTCCTTAATTTTTAGCATGGCTGACATAGATAATAGTGATTACGTAAAATGAAAATTTGGTGTTTTTGATTTTGAATATTACTTTAATGCTAATTTCTTAAATCCGTTTGCTAATTCAATGTTATAATTTTTATATGACTGTAATTATGATAATAACTTGTCGCTATAAATTTGCATGGGGGTGGAGGGCACAAAAGTATCTTAGTCGGGCCCTGTCTGTTGGTGCCCAGTTTGGGGAGGGAAACCCCTTGGCCTGCCAAAAATCTGCCTTTTTTACTGTTTTTATTTCCAACCTTCCACAAATCCTCTTTGAAATACATCTATAATACATGTTTTATCTTGAACAATGAATGTCGCATTCTGAAGTCTCTGAAGTTTTAGAAAATCTTAATAGATTCTAAAAAAAATAAGTGGCACATGTAGAAAGAAGTGAAATTGGCTTTTCTAAAATTCAGAAAAATAATTGCTGCCTTAAAAATTGTTTTTGAATATTTTGGGTAGCTATTAGGGCGTTATTAACCCTAATGGTAAATCAGGAACTCTGAGCGTGTG
>CM063501.1:118499277-118531777 GCA_032207245.1 Pardosa pseudoannulata | reverse complement strand
ATTTTTAATATTACTTTAATGCTAATTTCTTAAATCTGTTAGCTAATTCAATATTGTAATTTTTATATGACTGTAATTATGATAACTTGTCGCTATAAATTTACATAGGGGTGGAGGGCACAAAAGTATCTTAATCGGACCCTCCTGCGGTCAAGTATCAATCCTCAGAAAACGTACTAGTATGTGACCCGCATACAATGTGTTAATTACAGCTTCATGGATACGTGCTCTGCTAAATCATCCAGTCTTATTCTACATTCTTTTTCCCCCGATCGCAACTCCGGTGCGATCGCTCAGTAGTGGTGCCTGCGGCGCGCCGAGCACTTAGCTGAGGACTGTTGAGTCGGGTTGTCCAGTACTTGCGGTCTTTCCGACTACTGGATAAGCTTGTAGGGCCTCATGGTCAAATGGATATGGACTGCGGCATAAATGAATGAATGTCTACTGTTTTGCTAATAGGACCGGGATCTAATGCTTAAAGCCGATTCCGTAAAGTACGTACATCCATGCCAGTAGTGGATTCGAACTTACGAACTCTGGAGCCAAAAATCAGAGCCCTGCCCTTTAGTCTATCATTTGATACTCATTACTGGCATAGTAAACTTAAAATTCATATTAAACTTAACACAATGTATGCGGGTACATTTCGCAGCGGAATTGTACCGGGAGCGGGTGTTTTGTGCGTAAATTTAATTATTCAGTTAAATCTCAATCGATTAAAAAATATTTCCTTTTCTAACCAACTTTTCGTATTTTATATTGAAATATATAAACAAATATATATATAAATATAAATACAAATATATATATATATATATATATATATATATATATATATATATATATATATATATATATATGTATATGTAGGGTTCGGTGTCTAGGAGTGTCGTTAGACAAATTCGATGACAGACTAAATTAACAATAACAAACATTTAATGACGTAACAACACAGAAAACATTTAAGCACAAAGACAAATAGTTAAACCACGCTTAAGACGCGGCATAGACAAGACTTCCTACTCGAAGATTAACATAGGCAAGACAGCCTACTCGATGTTTAATAAATTGAGGGAACTCAAGTGCCACGGGTCCTTCACTCGACCTGGTCACTCCTTCTCCACGACTCCGACTCGAATGTTCCTCTGTCCTTCATTGCTTACCCCACTCAGTGATAGGGGCGCGACCTTGCGAGAATGCGCTGCACTAAATTCCTACATATATAATATATAATTATACACATATATATATCGTTTTCGCAGGGATAAATAAAAAATTAATTTTAAATCTAAATTGATTTTTTTTAATCAACCTTCCCGTTCTGTGGTTCCGCAACGACTGATGTAAAAACTAGTTTTTATTTGTCTAATTTTTTCCAGAGTCTACGTAGTAGACAAAAACATTCGGCTTCGTTTTCCTGTATATACTGTAACGGCGTGATTTAGCGGTGTGTCGACATCAAAGAACTTTGCTTTGGAGGGGGACTTCGCTTGTGTGGATACAAAAGGATTGTTTTTCCAGGCACCACGATGTCTACAATGTTGTGCCCTATAGTAGAGGAGCAATATACCAGACAACCCGGCACCTTCACTGACAACCAGAAATATGATCATTGGAACGACAAAGGATTCGCCGCAACTTGGATGTAACCGCTAAGAATTCCAGGGACCCGTGGGTTTGCGGCCGATGATTGTTTAACCCAGACCAATCCAGTTGTTCGAAGGTGAGGTCATCGCTAGGTGATCCAATAATGAAATTGTGGGTGAGGCCCCTCCCCTAGAAAGAGACGAGAGAAGATTTGCTTTTTAGAGAAGTTAGTTACCTAGCAACCAGCTAATTCAGAGGTCGCCTTGACCAGTCTCTCTACCGGAGAGTTTTTTTGCTATAATCCCACCTTGTGATCTTTTTCTTTAAGGAGCAGCCCGCATCGGCTAACTCGGAGATCGCATCGACCAGTCTCTCCATCGGAGAGTTTTATTTAGCGGAATCTCGTCTTGGGATATATCTCTTGCTGAGATTGAAACGATACCCTGTGTATTGGGTTTCCTTTTCTAATATATTCCTCTTCAGGATTGTTTGCATATTTTCCTTCGGAACTCTAACTGTGCTTTAATATTCTACCATTACTTCAGTGAACTTTCGAGAGAGCTACCGAATTATTTCTTCCGTCGGATCACCAATATTTCGGCAGGGACTGATCGTAGTTACGTCTCTACTCAGGCCTACGTGTACTAATCACTTACCTGTGATCGGAACTTGTTTTTTTTTTTTTTTTTGTGTGTGTGTGTAGTTGTGAAATGATGTATATAGCAGAAGTGTAAATAAATTCATTAATCAAGATACACCTGATTCTTCCTTGTGTCACCTAAAACAGGGACCGGATACGTTACAATACCATTATTTTTGTACCCACAAACAAGCCATGTTGTCACACTAACCCGTACTTGTACGTGACCCGCGCTCAAGTATCAATCGTCAGAAAACGCACTAGTACATGTCCCGTATACAATTACATAATACATTTTTAAAAAATAAATCTTGTATCCTTGTAATTCGCTACACATACCTTGCCAAATCCTTTCTAGAACAAGATTTCATATAGGGTTAGTTCGGCCGTTCTATTGATGAAATTTTCACAGATTTACTTACTCTGGTGTTAAACTACGTCTGATAAAAATTCCTACTGAGATGCCGGTATCACATTGGGAGCAGACACACACCGTCGATTTTCTAAGCTCCTCGGCTAGGTGATCCAGTCTTTCAGCTGAAATAGAAATCAAATGCATCTAGAGATTGAAAATGAGTAATTACATTATTTTAATTGTTACGGATTTATAAATTATTTCTAAATAACTTAGTAGGTAATTGAAATATCAGCATCAGTTAGCAGGGCCGGAAGTAGAGCGCGAAAAAGGTGGCATTTGCCACGGGTGCATCAGTCAAAGGGGCACCACACCCTGACGAAATTAGGGTCCGAAAGAGGATGATTCGCCTTGAGTAAGAATAAAGAAAATTTTTAAATAAATTTTTCAAAATTCCTTTAAAGAATAGTGTTAAAAGGTAACAACTGAGAATTATTAAAAATAAAGTTAGGCATGAAAAATCACTTTTATTAATTGTGGTAAGAGCTAAACTTTCTGAAGTCAAAAGAAACTCGTAGATGCCTGCCAGTTTCAAATAAAAGTTTTGCAAAAATATAATAATTCTCTACCGTGGGAACTTACGTCCACAACACATGTGCAATTAAGGGGATAGTGGGCGTTACAAAATTTTTATTAAAATACTAACCCAGAGGTATGAAACTTTATTTACACATAAACTGAAGTATTAGTAAATGAATCACATTATTTTTTAATCAGATCTATTTAAAAATTACTTGTTTTATGAATCTTTTATATTTACAAAAATGCACTTAGTGACGTGTTATAAATTCTTACAAAATATATACCAAATACCCCTAAAATTCCTTAATATAAATCTGGGTACCGGTTTTAAATTTGAAATTAATATTTAAAGTTAAGGAAATTTGTTTTAAAGTGAGGAAGAAACCACATACAGCTTGAACTACGATGAAATCATTGATTTATTCGTGGACAAGGAGTCTAGAAAAAGTGTTACAAATATTTTTCTACATAATATATAAATATAGGCGTATCAGTTGTTAGGATTTTACTTTGTGAAATCATTCTGAAATACTTAATATAGACAGAAAACATATTTATATATTTACTTACTATATATAAGATGGTAAGGGCACAAGCCCGTTTTTTGTCACGAACTCCTAAGAACCTCGTTACGGCCCTGTCAGTTAAAAAAAACCATGTTTAACGATGGCAATTAACAGAGCTAGTACAGTAATGACACGTTGTATAGTCAAGGAACTCGAATCCGTTGTAACTAGTAGTTCCGAGTAGCTCAGAACAAATATACAGTCAAACTTCAATAACTCGAACTCCCAGGGGACCCCCAAAAATATTCGACTTATCCGAAGTTCGAGTTATCGAAGTTACCTACCATTCCTCTCAACTGGCACTTACGATGAGTCGACACGGTTTAAATGGTGCGATAGGTGCCATATTACTATAGTTGTACGCATTTCAATTTTTTAATAGCCTATGTAAACAACAAGAGAAGAATGGGTTCAAAAGGTTTATTAAAACTCAAAATTTGGCCTCATTACATATTAATTAGTATACATACCATGTAAATCTCATTTGAAAAAGCAGTTATTTTTAAGGTTGTTGGCATTCACAAAGTCACCTAATTTTTGAACACAGTTAAATAGGGTGTTGTCTGTACCTTCGGTGGTCTCCACGTATTGTAAGATGTAAATAGCGTCCTGTGCTCGTGAACGAGTGAACTGGCATTCGAAGTTTTGAACAGAATTGTGTTTTACACCGGGGATATCTATCACAAAAACTTCGACTTAGAAGATGTTCACTTCGAGTTATCGAGACATTTTTTTAAAGGAAAGTACACAAATGATTTGGGACTGTAAAAGTTCGACTGTAAAAATACTCTAAAAGAGCCCAAAGACTGCTCAGCCTAGAATATACTACTCGGGGTATAGACAACAAAAATGCAGTATTCACTCACCATTTCCCATCTCCAAAACGAAATCAGGGTCACAAAGGAAATTGGAGTTATCGAAGTTTGACTGTAAAAATACTCTAAAAGAGCCCAAAGACTGCTGAGCCTAGAATATACTAATAGGCGTACAGACAACAAAAATGCAATATTATCTCACCATTTCCCATCTCCAAAACGAAATCAGGGTCACAAAGGAAAGACGCGTTCCTCCGCCCGCAGAGCCGGAATTCTTTCTGTGGATTCGGGAATTCTTCGGATGTTCCGGAAGTTGCTCCGATTATCCATAGCAACAGCCAGACCGGCAACAGCAACATTCTCGGGCATCAGGACATGAGGACCTTCTGCACGCGGGAACCAAATGATATATACATGAGTGTCCTCTTTAGATACTACTTACTCTTTGCTGAATCTTAAGGTGATCTGTACCTGCCATATTATATGTCTCTCGTTTAATGTTACCCTAAAGGGAAAATAAAATTCCCTCTGGTTGGTTGGTATTTTAAGGATACTTTAAACTATAATGACCACACAAGTCTTTAGGATGCCCTTTTTCAAAAAACACCGAGAAAGTTAAAATTACAGTAGAACCTCGATTATCCGAAGTAATTGAGACCAAACTTACTTCGGATAATCGAGAATTCATCAATAATCATCTAGTTTAATATGTAGTATCGTCATTGGTACAACAACATTCGATTGTTCTGGGACTCGGCAGGATGACCTTCCAAATTTCGAAATGGGTATGTTTTTGTATAGAGCAGGGATGTTTGAAAGTGGGGAAGAGTACACTCATACCGAGAATTGAGCTTGCGAGAAGGAATTCTTAAGAAAGATAATTCCAAAATATTTATCTGCACTCTTAGTTTGTAAAATACAAAAGGAATGTGGGAAAAAAGAAAACTTTAAATATGCATGTTTGCAAAGAGAAATTTTTGATGATAGTAGAAAGTAAAAAAAAAAAAGTGAAGAAATCGACTTCAATTAACGGAGAGTTTCGGTTAATCGAGGTTCTACTGTAGTTTTAAATTATTTGTGAGAAATTTTGTATGCTCTTTTTCAAACGCAAGTAAGAATATTTGACAGACGCACAAAAAAAGGGAAAAGATAGCATCCTAGAGAATTTGCTGTTCCGACACGTGATGTAATTTTTTTTAAGAATTCTTACAGTACGAGCCGGCAAGAGGGCTTTATATTTTTTTTTTCACAGGTTGATATTGAAAGAAATAAAACAAGGCAGGTACAGAACCTTCACCAAAATTTTCACCAAAAAACACTTTAACCAAAATTTTTCAGCCGATGGATGGCTTGTAGCATTGAAAAATTTCTTGAACCAAACTTTATCTACGGACAGCAGAAAATATTCTTCAGAGTTATGCCTGACTCAAATGGGAAGAATTCTATCACTTAATTTAACCCTAGAACGGTGTCGTTTTGCAAATAAAATAATAAACTATTAAAGGCTGAAAATAACTTTAATGTGATAAATCATTTTTCAGTGAAAGTATATATCTTACTGACTTTGTCTCACTTAATTAAAACAAATTTTTTAAAAAGTTGTCTTACAGGCATCACAATAGTAACAACATTCGGCAAAAGCAGGATAGCAGTCTACGGTTAAGCATATTATTACGTATTGTAACGATCCGTTACATGACCGGAGAAAAAGAAGAATGTAACGTGACTTTTCGCAGTTGACCATTATGGTTAGCGGTAGGTAGACACGCGTGATCCGGACAAAATCGTTTGTGTAGTAACGTCTCAGTCACAAAACTAGATGCAATCACTTAGGCGGCTGTACATTAAGAACTGTCAATACACCGGAGCCAGTGTGTCGGCGCCTTTATAAGGTCTACTGCTGTCAAAGGACTGGGGTAATAATTATTAATTGAGCGACGCTGTAGTGTACATATGGGATCAGTTACCTGTGCAGCAAATGAATTTAAGTTAATTTGGTCGGTTAATTTAAAGACGACCTTTCGGCCACATCTGGAAACGGATCAGCTGATCCAGGCGGGTCGGTTGACCGCAAGATTACATCACCCTGGTTCTGGAAGGTTCCGGAAGAATCACACTAGGGGTAACCGGGACCCCTATAAAAGAAGATTGGCTGAGCCAAGAAAGAAGGCTTATTTTAGAGTTGTTTTGGAGGAGCTTGTTTTTGTGGAGCTCGAGAGGAGTTCTTGTCTCTCCGATTGCCGGAGCTTGCTTTGCTTTAGAGACTGCCAGCATCTCTGCTTTTTGCTAAGAAGTCGACTTTCGACTTTTGGATCTCATTCCCGTCATCTTTAATATTTTTTCTACTTCGTGATTAGAAGTAGGTCGCTGAGAGTGACACTTACTCTCATTTTGGATCGTCCTGCATCCTTCGTTTCCTCAACGAACTCCAGCGTAATAAGCATTATGAGCTTTTCGAGCCTCAGTGTGGAAGTCGACTGTACTGATCGTCAGCCCGGAGATTATAGTGTCAGCGTCTCGTACCAACACTAATTAGTGAACTATTCCTGTGTTCGAGAAGGACTAGCTTCACTGTACCCACGTGTTGTAATTGTGTTAACGTTTATCTCAGCACGAGATCTCAGAAGAATTGGAATCTACTGAAACTTGTACATAGTTGTTCCCATGAATAAATGCCATCATGACGCGGATGTCACCAGTGACATATCTCGACTGCAATATGGCAGCACTCCAAATATCGAGCTAGATTATTTTTCGGAAATAGTCATTACCAGTGGCACTTCGTATTGCCTCTAAGTATTGATAAATTTTGTGCAACAACAATTTTCGCATTAAATTTTAAGTGATAAGAGTGAAATCGCTGCGTCTCCTGTAAGGAATTTGCACCCATGACTTTGTGTGCTCTGAATAACATCGGGAGAATCGCCTCTATTTGACCCCTTCTACGCGGCGTTTCTTATGAGAAATAAGAAGCCGGCCGGAAAAGGGGGCTGATAACGTTTTTTCGGAGGCACTGGTGGATGTTTTTGCAGGTTCTCATAGAAGGAGTGTATGCCCTTTCCTGCAGGGCTCAGATTTCCAGACAACCCTCCCCCCCCCCGAAGTAGGAAGGGGGCAGTTGGAGTTCAGCGAGGGAGTCGAGATAGAGCCGTCAGCCGAGGAACATCTCTCTACGCTGATGTGAGGAAAGACAACGCCCCGGTCATTTAAAAATCTGGCTGGGACTGGCTCTGAGACTCACTATGATATGACATTTTCTTTAATTGTTTTTTATTTTTCTTTGTAAATAAAATGTTGTTTCATCCGTCCAAGTTTCCGGAGACATTATATTTTAAGTACATGCATCCCAGCGACAGGAAAGGAACATACCTGCCCCAGTAAAGTAGGCGGGCAGGTCTCACGCAAGTATAGCGCCCCAGAACAAGGGTGTTATTACATCCCCTATACAAGACGTTGGTCGCAAACGGGTTAATTATCTTGGAATTAAGATAAAATTAAATAAAAAATAAAAAATAAATGCAATAAATTAGAAAAAAGTGTTTATAAAATAGTCATATTTAGATATAAAGAAATATATACGAGGGTCTAAAACGTAAGTGTTCCTATGCCCATAAAAATATACAAAGATTTATTGCAAAAGGTTTAGCAATATTGCAGCTACTTCTCCATATAATAACCACCTGAAGTGTAGCACATCTTTCTAGGGGATAAGTTTTTTTAGTACAATGTTACAGAAGTCTACCGCCAGGAAATGGAGCCAGCGCGTCACAATTATCTGCAATTCTTCGCGTGGTGACCGAAAAGGAATTTCTTCAAGTGCAAGAACAGATGGAAGTTTCTGGAAGGAAGATCGAGATAGTAGGGTGAAGACCATGATCGATGACAGATAACTGGCTGTAGCTCTGAACATTTTGTCTATCTTCGGAGAAACATCTATACCAAAGACAAACCATGTTATTGCTTATGTTATCAAGCCCATAAACCTGTGCCCCAAATGTTGACGACTGATACAATTGTCGACTGATTTCCATGCGGCCACCTGTGAGTTCAAAAGCTGCCGGCGGGAGGAGAGGTCACAGGCGATATCTCAGCGCACTAAAGTGATGTTGGGGTAGGCAATTCGGAATTTATCCCTGCAGTATACGATAGACACATTCACAATCAGGACCGTAACCAGGACGTGACAAACATGGCATTTGCCACGGACGCATCAATAATATAGATGCCGCACCATGAGGAAAATGAGGTTGAAAAAAGTACGATTTGCTTCCAGTATAAATAAGGAAAAGTTGAAATTTTTTTAATTATAAAATCCAATGTGTTTAAAAATTATTTTTTTATAAATTTTTTTTATTTTTTAAAATGTTTTTAGAGCCTTAACTTGTTATAGATTCTTACAAAATGTTTACTAAACACCCCTAATAGCTTTAATATAAATCCATGTATTCGTTTTAAATTTTGAATTTATTAAAGATATTAAAACTAAATTTAAATTAAAAAATTTGATAATTGTTTATAAAAATTCAACGTCCAAATAAAAAATGTTCTCCTCAAATAAACTGTTCAGTTTATCAGCAAAATAATACCCCCAGAGTGTTCCCAAAAATATTTTTAGGTATTAATAAGGTGAAAATAGAAAAAACATTAAAAATTAATATACTAGGAACATTTTAAGAATTAACAAAATATTTTGAGTTCATTCTGAATATATGATATAGGAAAAAAACAACATTTTTATATATTTTCTCACTATATTTGGTGTCAGAAGCGCAAACCAGTTTTTTTGCCACTGACGTTAAAGGACCTAGTTACGGCCCTGTTCACAATCTAACCTGCTTTTGCCATCATATTTCGTACTTTTAGGGGCTCCTTTTGTTGGCGAGGTGAAAAGCTTATTTTCTAGATAACCCTCGTACTTACATATACTCAAGAGCCAAAACATTATGACCACCTGTCAATAACGAGTTGGCCCACCTTTGGCGAGCAACACAGCTTCAACCCGCCTTGGCATGGATGCCACAAGTCCTTGGTAGATGGCCGGAGACAGATTGTACCAGATGTTTAAGCAACGGTTAAGCAAATCCGAGATATTGCGAATGGGTGGTTTTTGAACTCTGAGCTGCCGTCCCATGACATCCCAAATGTGTTCTATCGGATTGAGATCCGGTGAGTTAGGCGGCCAGGACATTAACTGGAATTCAGCATCATGTTCCTGGAACCACTCCAACACAATTTTAGCCTTGTGACACGGGGCGTTGTCCTGTTGGAACATTCCATTTCCAGCTGGAAAAACAGAGGCCATGTAAGGGTGCAACTGGTCCGCAATGATGTTCAGATACCCTGTAGCATTCATGGTCTGCTCTACCACAACCACGGATCCCAGAGATACCCAAGAGAACGTCCCCCAAAGCATAATACCGCCACCACCAGCCTGTGTATGACCTACTGTACATTGAGGGAGCAACTGTTTGCCTGGAAGACGGCGTATCCTGACACGGCCATCGGCGTGATGAATGAAAAACCATGATTCATCTGACCAGGCAACTCTCTCTATAATGTTATGGCTCTTGAGTGTATAATGAAAATTGAGTCAAAGCAGTTATGTCAACAGAAGCTCAATTATCATATTAAGTTCTTGGTAGTTATCACCAAATGTTGGTATCATTACTCTGGAAACTTTTTACATTTTCTTCAGAATAAATACAAACTAGTGTAATATGAAAGGAATGCTCACAAATAGCGTTGAATGAAGATTTTATTTCTATGCTTGCTTTTGAAAACTGTTCTCTTCAAAAGACACATGTTAAGGTGGATCTGTACTTGCCATATCGAATTCGTCTCGCTCAATGTTTACCTATGGGGAAGATAAGTATTCTCTAGCAGGCTCACATTCAAAGAATTCTTTTAAAAAATTATACCACATGATAGAACAGTTAATACTGTAGGATGCTAACTTTTCCTTTTTTTAAAACATTTATGTCTGTTAATTTTTTTTTAATTTGCGATTGAAAAAAAATATACCAAGATTTTTCACAATTTAAATTAGATACATTTTTTTTTTTCTAGAATTCTTATTAACGAAAAAGATAGCATCCTGGAGAATTTACTGTTCTATCACGTGGTATAATTTGTTTAAAGAATTGCGTAAATGCGAGCCGGTTATTGGTAACTAGCATATAGCCCGTCATATGACGAGATCAGTAAAATTTTTAATTTTCCAGAATTCTAAAGTACCCTATAAGGCAGGTAAAAAAATGGTTTGTGTTTTGGCTAAAAATTATCTGGTACACGCTCAATAATTTATCTTTACTGACCGCATGTTAGTTGCCAACTTTAATTTATCTTGTCATATTACGTGATAGGATGGACAGCAGAGGTTTTAATATTGACAGTGATTATTTGGCGATATATATGAATGATGTCCAAAATTTAGCGAATCGATTATAAACCATGTGGTTATGTATAAAAAACAAACACACAGACGGACAAACGTCTTAATTTTCAAAGATATATAACTTAAAGAATTTTATGAAAATAATTTGTTGTTAATACCGGTGATAAAATTTTCATTGCAACAAAAAATAATCGATGATTCAATTTAAAATCATCACATACATACCTAATCTATTATTTAAGCCAAATATAAAAGAAAATTATTTACGTAATATCTAAATTCAGTGATAAAACGTATGTAAATAATGCAGTCAATATTTAAATAATTTAAAATAAATGATTAAATAAGATCGTTAAAGGAATAACGTCAAGTTGCTAGAAAAATGTTACTTTTACCTATTTATTATGTGATAAATTGATAAATTTAATGCTCTGCTCTTAACCGGGGACAACAGAGCTTGAAATAATGGCATTAAACACTCGAAAAGGGGGGAAGGGGTGGATTTCGAACGTTTTCGAACTCGCTTTGAATTTTGCTAACCCTAACTCATCAAAAATCCAATATGGATGCCTCTATCCATTCCAGGTACAACCTCTTCATAAATTCGCGGACAGACGGACAGACAACTTAGGCTATTATTATATAGGGGACTAGCATATAGCCCGTCATATGACGGAATCAGTAAATTTTTCATTTTCTAGAATTGTAAAGTACTCTATGAGGCAGGTAAAAAAATGGTTTGTTTTTTGGCTGAGAATTATCAGGTACACGCTCAATAATTTGTTTATCTTCATACTCCTCTAAAGTCTCTCGATACTGTAAATGCAGTTTAGAATCACGTTGAATTCATTTAGATAATTCAAAGTTTTCTTAGCTACGTCGAAATTATCATTAAGTTCTTCAGTTTTTTTTTTTTTTACTCTCTTTTTTTTCCACAGTAATTAATGGAAGTAAAGGAATGAAACTATCACCCCGGTAGGCATGGGCCTGGATTGCATGGGCCGAGCCCTCTAATCCAGAGATTTCTTTCAATAAACACAAAAATGAAGGCGAGCAGAAAAATTAACAGCTAAAAGGTGAAAGGACACATAAAAATAGACGAGAAGAAAGTTTAAGGATAGAAAACATGAAATGTTTATGTGGCCAGGGACATCCGTACAAAATACGTGAATTTAATATAATAAAAATCATAAAAAGTTGAAAAAATAGTAAAAATTTATTTTAAAAATAATAAAACAGTTTTAGGAATACGAATTTATTTAAAAAAAAGCAGCAAATATTAAATTAATTAAACATTTAAAAAAACTTGGCAGCGTCGAGGACATAACCGTCAACTCGAGAAGTACAACAACCAAATGAGCAAACACTCTACTGAGCGTGCTATGCCTACATGCGGGGAAGAATCTAAATATGTGATAAATAAAGATGCCCAGGGTTAATTTAACAAAATTTTACTAGCACGAAACATCAACATTTACACACAAAACAGAAATAAAAAGATAATGGGACGAGAATTCAACAGTATACGACCATTCCGGTCGACAGCCAGCCTCGAACTCAGTTCTTTCTTGGTATACCCTATAGAGGGCGCTGTAACCTATGTCACAGTCTAGATTTATTTGTTACAGATAGAATATATGAGGGACGCGATTATTTGGTGATTTTATATTGACAGTGATTATTTGGTGATATATATGAATGGTATCAAAAATGATACATTTAATCGCCTGCTCTTAACAGGGGAGAATAAGGCTTGAAAAATTTAATCGCCTGCTCTTAACAGGGGAAAATAAGGCTTGAAATAATACTATTAAACTTTCAAAAAGTGGTGATGGGGTGGATTACGAACTCGCTGTGAAATTTGCTAATCCTAAGTCATAAAAAATCCAATATGGATTCCATATCCATTCCATGTACAACCGCTTCATAAATTCACAGACAAACAACTTAGGCTATTATTATATAGAGGATTTTATCTTCTCCATAGGTTAAGATTGAGGGAGAGGAATCGAATGTGGTAGGTACAGACGCATCTTAAACCATTTGATGCTCTGAAAAGTGCTTATTCGTTTATATATAAAAGGGGAAACTGATAACTGTCGTTGAACGACACTGTCCTAGCAACTAAAGCTAACGTTACTTTCTCCGCCTTTTTTTTTTTAATATCTAGTATTCATCATAGCCTCATTAGTAATCGTGATGAAAAAAATAACGCACAGTCTCGTGTTTATCGTGAGGATGTAAAGAGGGTTATTGAAGAAAGAAAAAAAACTTTATCATTAGATTCCATTTCATAGTCCTATTTACAGAGGCAATGCGGTTCTTTTCAAGTAGATTAGGATCAGGTTTGTTCATGTCTGCCTGCATCTCTACGCCTTCCAAAGTATAATTCTTAATGAAATGAAAGGGCGAAAATCAGATAAATCAAATGGCAGATCAAATGGATTAAGAGTCAAGGCAAATAATTAAGAGTTAAAATAGAGATAGATCACTTTTTTTATATATATCTAATCGAGGTCGAGACGCGATAGCTCAGTCGGTAAATGCATCGATCTCATAAGCTCCAACTTCGATGCTCGAGCCAGCCAAAGATCACCAGTGTTCATTAATGGCGGCTTGGACACGTAAAATAGGTGTGTGGTCGCAATGTTCTCGAAGATCCCATAACGATATTTCCGAAGGCGGCCGGCCAAACCTGGGGGTCTTCTGCTTGGTCCCTGCTTCTAAATTACGGGATTCATTTTGTTTGTTTTTGTTATCCTGGTGGCGATCTATATGGTACAACTGTAACAATATGGCCAACAAATACCTGCGGCTTGGTAGTGCAAATGCTATAAAAGCAAGTGTATCCGGATTCGGAATAATAATAATCTCCATCAAGGTTAGTGATATTGAAAACATTCATGTAACTTTCATAACGTTTAACGCCTTGCCTGTGACGCCAAACTCAGTTCGGACAACGCAAATGAGCTAAATTTCAAATGCCCGACTTAAGTTCAGGTAAGAGAAAAGTCGATGTTTCAATTCCGTGAGCTCTTCTTCCATATTACATTTAGGCAGAGCGTCAAAGATGGATTATCTCAATAAACTATACATTTTTATTTTCAAATATTGACATTTTCTTTCAGGGCCTAACTATTGTTCTTTATTCAACATAGATATAACTATGTTGATACACACACACACACACTTACACACACATATATATATATACATATATAATATATATATATATATATATATATATATATATATATATATATGTTGTGTGTGTGTGTGTGTGTGTGTGTGTGTGTGTGATGAAGTGCGAGACTCATTAAAGGTCACAACACAGTTTATTTCTGGTAATAAACATGAAATCCGTACAATAGGCAGACAGCTTTACAGCTTCGTGCAGAAAGACTATCTGGTCCCGCACATACACATTTCAAGTAGGGATTCCTAAACTAAAAGACTACGAATAATCCCTAAGCATAATTGATCACGTGATACAAAATACCCATGTTTAAAGAGAACTCGCTAACTATTGGCTAAAGTAGTCCAGACAGAGGCTCTACTAAGTCTATAGCGAAACCCCGAACTCACTTTATGAACAAAAGTTCTTAAATTAATATTAAAATACTTAAATAAGGGATTTTAATATTACACACACACACACACACACACACACATATATATATATATATATATATATATATATATATATATATATATATATATATATATATACAGATCGCCCTAGAAATTTTGCGTGCATTCACGCATACTAGCCGCAGCCCTGTTTTCATATATATGTAATATATGTAAGGTATATAATATATATGTAAGGTATATAATATATATGTAAGGTATATAATATATGTAAGATATGTATATATATATATATGTGTGTGTGTGTGTGTGTGTGTGTGTAAGGTCTAAAAAAGGAGGTAGTTGGAAATTACGTGAGTTATCAACGAATTTAAAAGGGAATTCTTTTATAATAATAAAATAAATGAAAAAGACCCACGCTTGCGTAACTTTTTGGAGTAATCCGGTCAAGCGGAAAGATATTTGAAGTATTTTATGACAAAACGAACTGATATGAGTTAGTTAGCGCGTATACATGGAGCTGTCAACACCTTTCCACGCTTAGCTCCGCCACGAACAAATGAAAATTTGCTGAAGTTATGCTTTTAAATGAAACGATGGTTTAATAAACTTATTATTATCAAGAAAGACTGTTTTCCATTCGCCTTAACACTGGACCATGTCATATATATATGTATGTAACCTGTAAAAATATTTTTCACCGATCACAATATAAAGCCCATATTCTTTAGTTGTCAAGTCTAGCCTGACAACGTACCTGTATTGAGTCATGTCGTGGAAGGTCACTCACTGAGCCAGGTAGATACTAGACAAAAAATATTTTTCCTCTTATTTTCACCTTAAAATCAAAGAACTGGCCGATACATCTTACGCAGGTGATAGACGAACGTGCATATGATGATCTGTGAAAATGACGTTTTGAGGAAAGTGGGAATGACACGAATAATTTCACATGGGAGGGAGACTCGAATCAACAATTCTTTAGCGGCTTGTTAAAGTACTCGGGGAGACACAATTGCATAAAACGGCATAAAGATTGAAAGGAGATGCGGATTTTCCTGGGACAATTGACATCTGGATCTTTAGTTTTGAGAAGTGTGGTAGGAATCTCATTGTAGCATGCTCTTGATATAATTTGGATAACTGAAAATATTATGATGAAGAAAAGTAGAACGTAAATACGAAGAATTTAACAACTTAAGGGACAATAACTTTTGGATATGTGTGTAATGATATTTTAACCCAAATCTAATTAACTTTAACAATAATTATATTCTAAAATGAATTCTATCCTTAAAATGACAACCTTTGGCGAGATGTCTTTGCCTCTCATCTGATTGTGTTCACCTTTGGCGACTTCGCATACACCATTAATTCCTGTTTAGCTGCCCTATTCTTATATAACTTCTTTACGAAACTTCTGACGTATCATTGCACGATTAATATTAACACCTTCATTGGCTGGCTCACTAGCGCCTCTCACCACGTTAAATCGCTATGTAACACGTTTTGGCGAGAGATGAGTCAAAGATGAGATATATCAATGAATTGTATTATTTTTTTAATTGAAATTTTGATGTTTTCTTTCCACGCTTATGACTGTAACAATCCAGACAGGATAGACTTTTTTCATTTGTCTAAAGCACTTATTACACACACACACACACACACACACACACACACACACATATATATATATATGTATGTTTGTATTATATGTATGTATGTATGTATGTATGTATATATATGTATGTATGTATATATATATGTATGTATGTATGTATATATATATGTATGTATATATAATATATATATATATCTGTAATACGACTGACTTCACGATGAGTGGTTGCAGTCATGGCCTATAAAAATGACATTGTTTTAGCTAAAAACCTATATTAACATAACATTGGAGGACTGATTCCCACTTCATCATAGGGACAGGACAAACTGAGGGGTCAGCTAGCATGAAGTTATATGTAAAAGACCCTTAACACCTGGGTCAACATCTCAGTCAAAATCTGTGGGGAAATCTCTAGAAAATCTGCCTCCGACAGCGTGCATCTCTTTTTTGTTTGGAAATTTCCTAAATTGTCCGCTAGGGCAATGTAGAGTTATAATTGGTCAGACCCCTTCTCTGAGGACGTAAACTGTAGCCCCAGTGGTCAATTTAGGTTAGGGGTTAAAAAGGGTAATGCAAAAGGACGCAGGGATTTTTAGCTCTTGATTTAAGATTTGAAAACCACTGAGAATTTTCTCGGGGTGTATTTGGGGGTTTTATTCAAAATGCCTACACTAGTTTTCCGATCCAGTTTACTTTTCCTTACATATATATATTTATAAACCCACATATATGTATTTATATATGTATATATATATATATATATATATATATATATATATATATATATATATATATAAGGAAAATTCTCAGGAAAATTCTGATTTCAAAACTTAAATCAAGAGTAAAAATTCCCGCGTTATTTTCCATTCCCCTTTTTAACCCCTAACCTAAATTGACAACTGGGGCTACAGTTTACGCCCTCGGAGAAGGAGCCTGACTAATTATAATCCTACATGGCCCTAGCGGACAATTTAGGAAATTTCCAAATAAAAAGGAGATACACGCTGTCGGAGACAGATTTTTCTAGAATATTTTTCCACAGATGTTAACCCAGGATTTACGTGTCGTGTACATAGAACTTAATGCTAGCTGACCCTTCACTTTTTTCCTGACCCTATGATGAAGTGGGAACCCGTCCTTCAACGTTATCTTAATAAAGGTCTTTAGCTAAAAAGGTATCATTTTTTATGGTCATGACTGCAACCACCCATCGAGAAGTCCGTCTCCTAACAGATATATATATATATATATATATATATATATACACATATATATAAATATATATATATATATTTATATATTTATATATATATATATTTTATATATATCTATATATATATATATATATATATATATGTATATATATATATATATATATATATATTTATATATATATATATATATATATATATATATATATATATATATATATATATATATATATATATATACAGAAATACATACCGGTCGGTAATCTAGTTATCAGATTCATCTGTTTTAAGGTTAACTTAGCATTAATTACAGAAAATTATGAATACGGCGGAAAAAAAAAAATGAAACCCAGTTTCATTCTCAGTTACAAAATCATACAATGAATCCCGTCACTTTTTTTTTTTTTTAATTCGTACAACTGATAAGAAAAAGCTGAAGAAAGTAAATAAGGAAATGCATCTAACTTACCTAATCACCCGTTATTCCGGGGAAAGGGAGGTGGCATTCCCAATATACATTCACAATCAAGGCTCGTTTATGTGTTTGAACAAGTGACGATAGCCTGCAAACACAACATCTGCTCCCACAACGAGTCGTTCGCTTACGTAAGAACTTCCCAACACAACTGAATCCGCTGATGTGAACTCAGCTACAGATGTGAAAACCATTTGCTCTTGTTTAAAATCATTCTCCGTCTTTTTAATTCCTCTAACGACGGACTACTTTGAAAACTTTTGTAATTTACGAGCTGCCCGAGTTCAAAGAGCTGCCGATAAAGAATAGAATTTAAAAATAAAAAACCTTTTTAATTGCAAGCTTGAGTTTTGTGTGACCCGTATTGTTATCGTAACTTATTCCAGAAATCTCCTAATTTCCAACCAAAATAATAAAAAAAATTGAGCAGTAAGGAACTGAGAGCTGATTTAAGTATTTCGGGTGTGAATGTGTAGTTCTGTAATGTCACAATAGAACTAAATAACGATTTTAATGCCATGTAACACTGTGTGCTTTAAATTAGAAACTGAACTAATCTTAGATTGATTAGAAACATTCTACAGTTAATTTAGAAAATCAGCTACTTTTGTGACATTTTCAAACTATAAAATATCTTTTAAAGAAATTTCTAGACTTAAAAAAAACCACAATAGACTTATATAAACAGGTGAATTTTTCTTAACAAGTTTTGCTCACCTGAACAAGTTTGATTTGGCGCGCTATGGTTTACTATCTTTTCTACACAAGGTCTAATGAGGTCCCACTGTTTACAACCGATTTCTAACAGTTATGAACATCCCTGCCAGAAATGCGATTCGAACCCATGAACTCCGATATCAATGAGTAGCATTCAGAGGCGAAGTGTTATTGAAAACTTATTTCCCGATCTCAATGTTTGTACTGAATTACCACACACAACCTCAATTCCAAGCAGTGGCTTGCGGTCCATATGTGCACGGTGTGCACTGCACACCCTAGCAAAATTATGAGAGACAGTAATTTTCTGCACTTATGTCTACCTATTTTTATATGGTATATAATAAATATTATTTATAATATATTCAAATATTATGTTGATTTGCTTGCTTGTATTCCCGCAGTGAGTGCGATACTAGGTGCTGCACCACGTAGGGCGTTCAAAAGCAAACAAACATAAGAAATTTTTATGTGTACGCACTGCGCACTAATAGAAAATCCCGCTTTATATGTATGGGCTACTGGAGAAGCACAGCATACTATGGCACTGAGGCAAGTGCAGCTATTTTTCCTGCACTTGGCATTCAGAATCATCCGAAGGTACGGTTTATTTAAGCGTTGTATTAGAGCGGGGACTTACGTGCTGAAGTGCTTTTGGTTTTTTAACTGATTAACTGGCTATGCAATTTTGCAGACGGTTAATGTTTAAATTTATATATTGTAAGATTTTGTTTTCACGGAAATATAAAAGAAATATTTCATCAATATAAAGGGAAATGTTTTGTGTAGTAAAGTAATTTCGGTGATGTATTATATTTATAGAAATAATTAGCTGAAAAACAATGTTTTGTTAGACAAAAAAGAAACGAATTCTAACAGAACAGTCCAAATTTTACCATTTATTGTGTCTTACAGACAGTATACATATCTGTAACACCATATCCCTGGTTTTGTTTTTAAAAATTGTCAAGATGTTTTTCGCAGAATATATGATTTCCAAATGTTAAAAACAATTAATAAATATAATTTAATCCACTGACAGAACGAGAAACAGTTCGTTCTATTGTGCCAGCGTGCAGCGAAATCCTCTGCACGTGGACTACACTTTCGGTTTGTCGGCACCAATAAGCATTCTGATCAGGCACCGCAGCGGCGAGCGCCGTGTGGTGCTACGTTTGCTGAAAATATAAGTTTTTCGTGGAAATATAAGCTTTTCGTTATTTTATTAGTAATACGGATAGACGTATGGATTTTGTGTACAAATGAATAATAAACGTTAAAGAAGTGTTTAATGTACATTTTCATGGTTTTATTATTATTGGTGTTGCTCTCTGGACACACTGCATGAAAACCTACCGCACGCCACTGGTTCCAAGGATCCACTAATGAGAAAAATATGGGTTCTACAGGAGAAAAAGAAAATCCTACATTTCAAGCGAAAAATTATATTTATTTAAGTAAAAAATATGCAAGCATGTATTGTTTTAATTTAATTTTATTTTTTTAAGAAGGCATTAAAGAGAGAGGGCGACTCTAGGCCGCTTACGATTGATAGCGTTTGCGTGGTCATAATCGAAGAATTCCAAGAGTAGTTCATTGCTAATATTATTATAAAAATTTTCAGCTAATTGCTTGTAAAAATTTTGAAGAGTGAGGATATTTAATTCATTGTGTATGTCGATATTATGAACATACCAGTGTTTGGCTATCGTTTTGCTGGGCTGCTAATAATTTAATACTGGAAACTGCTGCATATGACCAGGCAGGCGCTCCGTAGGAAATGAGAGGGCGAAGGAAACTTTTATACAGGAGCAATTTATTGTCTGTGCTTAAACAGCTGTTTCGAGCAATTAAAGGATATAACAGTCTTTTGGCCAATTGAAACTTTTGCCGAATGTCAGTGATATAGTATTTAGAGATCCAGTTATTACCCTTGTAACGAATTCTCGTTACATTAAATTCCTGATACAGACTTAACTAAAACCGTAAGAAAAGACGGCATAACGTAGAAGAATGGCAACCGTGCCTTTTGTGAGCATTTGAACTGAGCTCTTCTTTACCTAGTGAAAGGACGTTGTTTCGCGCAGAATGGGATGCTGAATGGAGGATTGTTGACACCTAGGACCGTCTCAATCATTCTGTCGGAGAAATTCCTTAGGATGCTGGCAAAGAGTTTGCAGTGTTAGTTTCAATAGCATCCCGAAGAAAGGGTTTCACACGACAGCAATCCTCTACATTGTAAGGGAAGCAACAATACTTTCCTATCTTGTTCTCCAAGGGATTGTCCAGGGACATCGATAATGATCGGCGAGATTGCTCGCGATTACTGCAACTTCCCTGGCACCTGCGAGAGAGTCTACGCGCGCTTTCCCCACCACGTCATCAACCAGCTGTCCGATCAGCTGAGATGGACATTCTTGCGGTCAGACGACTATATAAGAAGAGCAGAGTTCGAGGCCCAGGGAGGATTTTTGACCGATCGAGTCTCCTGTGAACTCATCGGCCCAGAACGACGAGGGAGCGACTGAGTGTCCTCCCCCCTTTTTTTTCTCTTAGGAAGCTGATTCCTGCATCGATCATCATTTTCATTGTAGATATTCATCGTTTCATCTGTATTTATCATAACTTCAATATTGTGTTTCTAAATAAATATCATAGTCTGTACGTAGGCCTCCGCTATCCTTTTTCGGGCTCACTTAGAGCCCCAGTACGCTACACCCTGGATAAAAGCAACAGACAGATTTAGTTTTTGTATTCCATGATAGCTTGTTTTAAAATATTGATGTTAAGAACGTAGGTTACGACGTACGTAAAAGAAAGAAATTAACATTATTTTATCAAATAAGCATGTTTATTTTAATGCGAAACGCCTTATTTAACAACTACTAATCAACTAGTCTCATCCAAGAAGCTAACAAATATAAAAACCAATTGTTGCAATTAATTTAAGCAGCATACCTCTTAAATTACCAAATATTCAGGTTAAAGCTTTGATTTTACAAACCTAGCATCATATCTAATTTTAATCCTTTTTATGGTTTTCTGTTCTTCTATCAAAAGTTAATTTTCTAGTGTCTTCAACTGGAGGATAATAGCTGTTGAATTCTTCTACGAAAATTAAGTACATCCTTTCCCGAAATCTAAAGAATAATTCAAGATTTACGTTTCTTAATCATAATTACAGACGTATTAGATAAAATATATTCAAACTCAAATCAAAAGAAAACGCCATAAAAATAGCTTGTATTAATACTACATTTTTATTTTTATCTTCATGGAACAACAATAAGAACCACTACCAGATTTATGATAGTATATTACACTCTGGGATATTTTACATTTTATACAGACATTTACAGTTACAAGTGTGTAAAAACTTGGTTTATCTTCTAAGCGAAAGAAAACAATTTTACAATATTACGTGACTTACAAATTTATATGAAACAAAATGTGAAATTTAAAGTAAAAACAGTCATTTTCCTAACAACAGCCATCTGTACTAAAAGGAAGAAAAATAGGTGCATTATAGCTAAACATAAATTAATCTGAAAAAAAAAATATTAATGTACCCAAACGTACACTTTATGTTCAAAATTAAGAGAAATTTTAAATTTGGAAAATTATTTTAAGAACTACAGGAACACCTTTAATGAAATTTGATATAGACATACATTGATACAATACAAAACAAAAAATATTCAACATAATACGCAAGCATGACCTTGCGTAAGACTCGTTGGAGTCGGAAAGGAATGAAACAGATGCAGAATAGAACTCCTCCGCCCCCCCCCCAAAAAAAAAAAAAAAAAATTAAAAAGGGGTATGGTCCCTTCTTACAAATAAACAGGCCTAGCAGCGTGATTGTATGCTGCAGTTTATAAATTCCTAGTGTAATTGACCTCACTCACCGCTGTTTCCAGGCCTTGGATAGTTCTCGGAGGGAGATTACGAGTTGTAATTGCCCTCTCCAGAGCATACTAAACAAGTTCTAGAAGGTTGAGGTCTGGAGACTGCTTGGCCGGCGAATAACCTCACTTTCTAGAAATTCGTCAACCAGAAGAGTTCTATGTGGTTTCGCATATCGTTCATTGAAATGAACTCAGGGCCAACTGCACTCCTGAAAAGGAGAACATAGAGCTCCAAGACCTTCCCCATACCTCACAGCAATCACCGCTCCTCTTTTATAAAGTCTTTGGGGGGGGGAGGGGGGTTGCGGCCATCGAACATGATGCCTCCTCAGATAACTAAACTTTCGGCGCCATAATAGTCGATTTCCCGGACATTAGAGGGCAGATAGCGGGTTCCTGGTTCTCTCCATATGAACGAAGAAAATCAGGGGTTAAAATGAACTGGGACTCATCAGCGAAAAGAATGGTCACTCATTGATTCATACTTAGATCTCTATGCTCTTTGCACCATGCCAAATAGACTCCCCTATTAGCAGAAGTGAGCGGGATGCAAAAAGCAGGTCTTACAAACAACTCTTCCTCAGAAGTCTTCTAGAAACAGTCACCCCTTGAAACACGGGTTCCTGTGATCGCATACAAGTCACGAGAGTGCTGACAAGCTGTAGCACCCCTGTTACGCCTTGCTCTGAATGACAAATGGCTATCTTCTCTGGTCGTCGTGACTCTTGGACGACCTTGCCCAAGGTTTCTCTCGATGGATCAGGGGTCCTGGAACTGTTTCCATAAGTTGCACATGAAGCTAGGCGTTAAAGTAAGCTCTCTACAAATCTGGAATTGAGCCTGGCCTGCTTCTAACCTCCTTACAATTCGCCATCTCATTCCATCGTATAAACGTTGGTGGTTACTGAATTTTACTGTTTGAATTTGAATGTAACCGATTGCTGCCCCCCCCCAAAAAAAAAAGAAATTCGGTGAGCTGTGCAAGCGAACGAAATGTATAATGTGTGTTTTGTAACGTGCGCTTATAAAGCCTGTTCCTCTACTGGCGTACACACACGTGTACGCTAACGCATTATAGGAACAAGATTTGCACCTTTGTCTCGAAGTAGTGGTTTTACATTCTGCTCAGTTCTTTTCACGAAATTCCACAAAATATGCAAATTCTCTTAATTTTGAAAATGAGTGTAGTTTGAGGAAAGGGTGGTTTATTAACCTGCACTCATTCAACAGAATTCTGACCTATGTTAATACGCCGAGCAGTTGCGATGTTTCTACTTCCGATAATCATCACACCCTAGTCATTTTGGCTATGATTTCGCATGGGTCCCTTGCATAGAAGCAGCTATGGAGATGAAATAACCAGCCTTAGATGATTAAAACTTGACAAGGTTGATTTATTACAACAAAAAAAACATTTAAAGAAACATTAAAGTGTATGCAGATGCAACCTATCATCCAGAGAGGAGATCACTATCGATCAACCTGCTCTCTCAGAGTTCAGCCGGGAGTCCCTCTCGCTTCTTTCTTTTCCAAACAGGAAACCTCGGTTTTAGGGGAGATCGACACTCCCCTCCCTCTTTGACTCTCGTCCTTGGGTTAGACAAAGCGCCCTTGGCGCCTCGCCGACTCGGTCAAAGCAAAATTCCTTTTCTCTGCTGGTGCTTTGATAAACGACACGTTTGTCACATCCGTGAGTCAAAAACACCATTACGGGAACAATTCTGTCATTTTCCATTCATAAAATGAATAAAAGTTCGCTTGGCCACCGACAGAGACGGACGCGACTCTTACACCGTATATATGCATTGAGTGTGAATCGTACTTGAGTGTAAAATATGATTCTTACAGTCGTAATTTCGATACGAAACAGATTTATCGTCGGAATACAAATGACTTTTATTTTCTATATTCATTCATACACAGCTAGATCACCCTTTTTTTGCACTAAAAGAAAATGAAAAAATAGTTAATTGTTTTTAAGTAAAAGGAAATCAACAAATCGAGACAATTTTGGAATGCGCATTATGTATTCGTACACTGAAAGAAATGCAAATTTTCGATAATGTTTTGTGAATTTGTCGTTCAGATTTTCCACGATTCATGATACCACTTATCTTAGCGGTTATGTAGAATAAGTTGAAGTGATTTAAATATAAAAAGTAAATACAAGATATATCATCGGTAAGGAAAGGAATATTTTTGAAATAAAACTAACTTTAAAACTTTCTAAAATCAGAAACATGCGATGCTAGCTATGATGGGTAGACCGTGTAGTCCAGGGATGCACAAACTTTTTCGGCCGCGAGCCAAAAATCGAAAGAAAATAAATTTGGCTAACCAAGAGAAATCTTTCTAAAATTTTAAAAATTGTAAAAGTATTACGGTTTAAATGTGTTAATGAGATGAATGAAATTGTGATTTCACTTTTAAAAATTCCTTATACTGAGGTTCGAAGTGAGATGTACTTATTTTAAGGAACGATGCTAAATGCTCATCTGTCAGTCTACTTCTGAAATTATTCTTTCAAAGGTTGAAAGTTGAAAACACTTGTTCACATATAAGAAGCAAATATACCGCTGATCTTTTGGGAGTGAGATAATAAATTTGGGATATAATATTTAAACAAAGTAGAAAAAGAGATGGATATATAATGTATAAATATATATTTCTTTTAATTTGTCTGGGATCAGCAACTTAAAATTCTATCCACGGGCCGTAGTTCGCCCATCCCTGGCGCAGTCTATCACACAAAAGGTGATAGGTTCCAGAACTGTGCAACAATGGTATTGAGAGCAAAATTGGCGCCAGGGACATAATACTTTTTAAGAGCCCTTCTCCTCCTGATCACGTATTTTTTTATTTTTTTCCTCGGGGACTATTTGGTGTCCTTCTGGGGTAGAGTTGTGAGCAGTGGAAATAACCGGGTTTTTCGAAAAGGGAATTTTGAACATTTCCAAAACAAGGGCATTTTGAAGTCGCCAATTCCTATGACACAATAACCACCATTTTTTTCTGTCTTTGTTGTAGACCCCAAAAGTTGATATTTTCACGAACTTTAACTATTATATGCTATGAAAAAAAAAATTGAATAATAGGGATTATATTTGGCAAGGTATGTTTAGCATGAAAGTATGAGTATATTTTTCCTTTGAGAAATATCCAATATTTTTATTATTACATAAATATTAGGCAATAATCTGTAGTGTCACAAAACCCATAAATTATTATTTTCCTTGGAACACAAAATGCAACAGTGTCATTTGATTACATCTTTAAATGATATATGCATTACAAAAAATAATAAACTGTTATTTTAAATTTAAAGATATTTATTTTTATATAACAAAAGGAGGGGGGAAAGTTTAGCATAAAACAATTTACATAATAAATAATGATCAAAAATAATGTATATAATTATTATATTAGCAATTAAAATTGAAGCAACCAGTTATGTGTTTGATAAGACTAACAGGGTAATTAATTACATAAGTACTACTGTAAAATTATTTAAATGCTCATTGCTATTATTTCTTAAACAGATATATATTGCCAAAAGTAAAAAAAAAAATCTCTTAGAAATAATATGCTAGTTCTTAAATAGCCACTGTTGAAAAAATAAATGTAAACATTGTTAAAATGATTTCTTCCCAAAGTTCCCAAAATTCCGGGTTTTTTACATCTCTACTACGGGGTCGGGCAGTCCTCTTGTCTCCCTCTCGCTACGCCACTGCAGTTCAAAACTATTTAGACTATAATCTATATCTTTTCTATCTAGATGGACAAAAGCAGTAGTAATATCAGATCACAGATAATTTTTTTAGCGTTCAAGACAAATAGTAACTATGAAACCATGGAATGAACCATCGAAATAACAACAAACTTAAATAGAGCGCGAAATGCATGTAGCAAACAAGGTGTTCTATTCTCTATGTCGAAAGTTCTCAAAATAAATTCAAAAGTTCGTAACACCACATTTTATTTTAACGAACACGAACACCACACAAAACATTAAAACTAAATCTACTTTCATCAAATCGAAATCATCTAAAATCAAAAGGTGGAATGTTTCGATGCGTTTTTAATTTCTCGCATCCTTCCACACTCATCAAAGGTTTTCTATCAAAGACAAAAACTCTTTCGCCGTTGCCAAAACGGCAAACCTAAACTTCGCGGTCGTGACACAAGGCTTACGTGGTTATGTGAAGAGGAGAAAAGCTGTTGTAAGTTACAATTATCCTCCGCCAAACAATGCATAACAGTCAATAGTTCTTGAAAAACATTTTTTCAGACGAAAATCAATTAACTGGAGAATGATGAAGAAAACGAAACTCAGAAATATATCCAAAAAATTTACTCCAGGTAGAGAAACAAAGGAGGGAGCGGCTGATTTTGGGTTGTATGTTGGATGAGTGCTTCAGGGATCGGTAATTTCGTTCTTATTTATGGCCTTATTAATCACCATTTTTATATTAATGCTACGAAAAAATGGCATTCTAATGCAATAATAATGAATTTGAATGAGGATTACAGCTTCGTGATTATTACAGCTTCGTGGGGATAATAGCTTTAAATACTTGGCTGTAGATATTACATAACACACGCAAGTTTATGAAAAGCCTTCCCTAGTCGCCTGAATTGAATTCTATAGAACATTTATCTGAAACACAAAAATGGAACCCTGTACCAAGTTCCAACGGAGCAAACAGATAGCTAGATTAAAAACAATGACAAAGATATTATTAAAGCTAAAAAATGCTTTAATCCAAACTTTTTATAAGCCACCGCTCCCTTTTACAAGAAAAAAAATTTCCAACGCCCCTTCTTCCACAATAGTTATTACACCAAATATTAAAATATTTTTGCATTTTATGTATACCTATTTTATTTATCGGTTTATCTATTAAGAATAACAAAGTTGATATTAAAATGACCATCAAATGTACTAGAAATTTATTTATTAAAACGTAAGCACAATATCAATAAGAAATAAAAAAATGATATGGTTGAGGCTAGTGGAGTTTTACTACTTGGTAACATTATATAATTGTCAGATAACTAGATAAAATGGCAATTTATGAAACAAAATATTTTCAAAGCATTTTATTAATGTGCTAAATACATAGATATGCCACAACACATGAGGACTGCCTTAATGGCCCGCCCCATTTGGGTCTGAACCAACTCCTACCGCCCCTCCCTAAACTTGGGGGGGGGGGTCATCACGAATGAAAGTCTAAGCACGAAAAGGTTTCGACTTGGAGTTTATTTTTTAAAAATTTAAAAGGAAATTTTAGGCACTTCCGAATACTTGTAATACTACGAGATTATGAATTGTTTATGCTTTCTATATAGATGACGTCACATTTAGTACTTTTTATTTAAATTTTATATGGCAACAATAAACTAAATTCCATCGTAATTTTGTATTGACTTATTTTTTTTAATATTATTTAATGAGATTTTTTTAACATAATAGTGACTAGACGAATACTTTTTATTTATTGCAGTAAAATAAAATTAGCTTTATGATTACAGCCTTCTGTAATTACCACTATTCGTAGTCAATGTTAAATCGTTCTCTTTTGGAGAAAAATACTAAAGCTGACGAGCAAGGCAGAATTTTCTACTTGCGATGAATCATTTGAAACGATATGACCTCGAATCGTAATAAAGGAAAGAATACATTGGAATTCTACAGAAAAGTAATGGCTTTATCAAAAGAAAAATAAAGTTGACATAAGTTTTTGTTCCGAGTGTGGCAATAACATATAAGAATTAATTTTGGATGAAATTTACCAAACCTAATTTTTAAGATAGGTGTCTTAAAAATACACTCTTTTCATTCCACAAATTTTTTACAATTATTTTTTTTTTATAAAGTTGTAAAAACCTGCATTTATACAAATTACGACTAAAAAAACTTAGACCACTTATAATCTTGTTATTATCTGAAAATTAACATTTAACATCTTTAAGAAATGGACGTAAAATAAACAGTAGTGTACCCTAATTAGAATTTGAAAAACGTTAACTATTGTGTTATGTAATAAAAAAGAAAACTACTTGTGCTATTTAAGATCGCCAGCGAAAGCGCGTTAACACCAATTCCACCAGTATTCTATCTCAAACGACGACTGATAATGTTTTTAGTCTTTACTGATAATCAGCGAGGTAAGATAAGAAGCATTACTGACTGTCACCCAAATCAGGTGCGCAAGAGGGTAGAAAGGTTTAGCTTAAAAAAACTAGAACTTTCGGATTTCAATATTGTTCTGATATCATAAAATACAGAGTCTAAGTCTTTGAAAATGGAAATTTCCTTTCAAACTAATTATATTTATGCATTGAGGGGAAAGGGAGTATTTATATCGACAAATAACTGCTGTATTTATGTCATTAAATACTCGATTAGCTCTAACCGATTAAGGTGAGACGATGTCTCAAAAATTATAAAGAAATAAAAATATATGAAACAGTTAAAATAGGAGACAGTACTGTTAGAGAATTTTTTTTTTTTTATTTCGCTATTTGGTTTCCTTTATAAAATTTTTCGTTTAGGTTTCAAATTTCCTCCATGGCTAAATCTCTTTCAAATTTATAAAATAAGGCAATTTGTCGCAACGTCATGGACTACTAATGCCCTTCCCATTCATTTTGATGTTTACAACAGCCAATAGACAAACAATACACTGCCCTTCCGTTTGAAACTAAAACCAGAATTGTCATAATTTGAGAATTTGCCCTACTGCATGAAATCGCCTTATTATCGTGAAATGTACAGCAGATTAATTTTACTTAATAGGGTCCGAAAAACAAACGAAAATACTTTTAAGGAAATAATTACTATATGTGTATGTTCAACTATTACATCCATGTGGGTAGGTTATACAAGAAAAACAAAACAACATTGAAAGAAAAGTCATATTATTGTTAATTTTATACATTTTTACTTATACTAGCAAATTTCCCAATATTAGAAAAAAAAATGAAGGACAAACAAGAAGAGAATGGCTGCCAAAGTAAGAACTAGTGGTTTATGTAGAATGGATTGCTGTACATTAGCTTCAGTTTCAAGGAAATTGAATTCCTCCAATTTATTCAAGAGATTTTCAAAATATAGATCCACAAACTTATATATTAGGAATACTTTATTTACTGTTTCTCCAGATAAAAATTCTATGTTATACACTGAAAGTGATAATGAAATTAAAAGCTTGAAATAGAAGTTCTAAGATCTTATAAAGAATAAAATATGAATCTCTTCTAAGATCTTATAAAGAATAAAATATGAATCTCTTACGCTTCCGATTTAATTTCTATATGTTATCTCATATAACAGCTCTAGAACAGAATTTGATAGAAACCGTATTATCTCAACAGCTGGTGGTGACGTCCTGACTTTTGTAAGTTGCAGCTGATCTGTGACTAATAAACTGAGTAACCTAATAAGCATTTGCAACAAGATGAATGAGTTTTAATTTTGTGAAATTACATAAATAATGAACTATTTCTTTTAGAACTAAGAATGGTGCACAACATAATCTAGTCTGTGGGTGCTCAATATCGTTTGAAGTTAATTTTAAACCATGTACACTGAAAATATACTAATAATCAATATCTTTTAAAAGATAATTTTTCTGTACTCACAACATTTGCTGTTCAATATAATTAAGAATATATATAGAGATAAAATTTTCCAGTATTTACTGGGAAAACTATATAAATATCAGATTAAATGGTCGAAACAGACTGACGAGTCGGGATTATGTTAAATGTGAATGCATTTACGTGTTTAGCCATAACATTAAAAAAAGAAATTTTATTTAACAAAAATTTACTAATTCTTTATTTAACCTCTTAAAAATAAATAGTTGTTTAGTTTAATTTCACTTTAACAGTGTAATTATGAGAAAAATATGTGCAAAATGAATGGAAAGTCTTTATACCAAATCAAATGGCAAACATTTTGTGTTTAAATTTGTGTTGATGGGTTTTTATATAAAAAATAAACTGCTGTAACGCTTATTTTACATATTTTATAGAACTGGAAGTAACAAACGTGACAATAGAGGAATATAGAGGTAGATAAAGAAATTATAAATTCGAGAACAAATTTCGATCTTTCGTTTCAGTTGGTAAGAAAAAGAAACGTTTAGCAATCACTTCCCCCGCGAACAGATCTGTTACGATGTTTATCGGTGTTAAAGTAATGACATTATGATCGTAGCTTACCTAGAAAAAACATTTTTATTATCATCTTTATCAACATTTATCAATTTGTTAATAACGAAACAATCGATTTTTATTATCCATTTTACACTAAAATGATCTTATCGAAGTAATACTACTTTCTAAATGAAATATGATGAAAACCTGTTCAAGCGTAATTAAGATTACCCTTTAGAAATAAAGAGAAGTCTCACCTCCATTTAAAAGAATGCAATTGTGGAACCAATTGGAGGAATCATTTTATACAGATGTTCTTTTCGCCATTCAAAGATGATGCCAGCTTCAAAATAACAAACAGTGCCGCTGTACACAGGAAGTTCAGTTGACACAGAACACTCGAAGGATATGAAAAATGGACTTCGAACTTTACGCAGAGAATAGATAAAAAAAGAAGTAAAAAACCATTACGTGCATCTGCCAGGTTGTTACCTGACTTTCATTTTAGAGTACCTGTATCTTTGGATTATTAATATGACAGACTTTTTATTCTTTACTTTAAATATAAAATATAATTCACTCACAAGAAAATTGTTTATGAACAGGGTCGAACCGTTTTTAACCCTTTTTGTGATATTCAAAGTCATAATTTATAACTAAAGATCAACGGCATAGAGAATTTGAACTGTTATCTGGAAGAAAGCTACCATGACTGATATTGCACCTAATTTTATTTGAGATTTTTTTTTTTTTACTAGAACTGGATTTTTATTTGATTACGAGAGGCCTAAACACAACTGCTACCAGAGCCAGATTGTGATTGTTGGGAACCCGGTAGGAACCTTTTTATAACACACACACACACAAAAAAAAAAGTTTCACATTTTGTTGCAGCTTAATTTTTCCATCCTTAAATCTAATACACTAAAATTCTTACTAATTAAACATGTTTTCCAAAAGTGCAATTTAAAAAAAAAAACATCAGGGACATCAGATCTAGCTTAAAGTTAATGCGACAGACAATACGTCGTTATTTCTAAATGCACGTATTTTAGATCCATAAAATAAAACTTATTTTATGAATTTATAATTTCACATGAATTTTTATGAACTTATAATCTACATATTTAAGTATTTTAAAAATAAGTCACTGCTTCACTGAGGTCTGTAAAGCTAATCTTCATTTGAATGCTCTTCACAGGTAAACGTTAACTAACAATTGCATTCGATGGTCGTAATGGAACAAACCTTTACTTCCATTTTTTGGATTTTTATTTTTTTATTTCTATTTTCTGATGTTTGTGGTTTCGGATCCTGCTGTTGGCATGCTGCTGAGAATCTGCTTTAAGCCATTGGTCCAGGTCTAATTATTCTTCGTGTCCAAACCAAATTCGGGCCTACTTTTTTTCATAATTTTTCTGTACAATTCCGATAATTTTTTAATCGTATCCATGCCACTGTCATTTGCATTCCGATACTTTATATAGTCTTTTCCATCACATCCTCCTGGAAATTTCTTGGACATACCAAAAGCACTCTATCTTGTCGTCGCGATAGAGGTATTTTGGATAACTAAGGAACTTGGATCCCACATATGTGTATTTTAGCTATTTGTGTATGCACGTCTTTTCGGTTTGATTATCAAACCTAAGAAAATTATGAATAAAACAACTGTGGTCATACACGCTCATTAAAATCCACAATAAGACTAACTACTATCTACACACCTCCCATCATTCCAAGAAAAAAAAGGAGTAGGTATTCAAGAAGTAATGAAATGCATTATTGTCATAAGTTATCTCTTAAATATATATATATATATATATATATAGAAGTAATGAAATGCATTATTGTCATAAGTTATCTCTT
>CM063501.1:118419409-118499177 GCA_032207245.1 Pardosa pseudoannulata | reverse complement strand
AATAAATAAATAAATATGTATATATATATATATATATATATATATATATATATATATATATATATGTATATGCATATATATATGCTTATATACATACACATATACATAAATACATATATATATATGCATATATATATATATATACATATATACATGCATATATATATACATATATACATGCATATATATATATATATACATATATATATCTACATATACATACATATATATATATATATATATATACATACATATATATATACATATATATATATATATATATATATACATACATATATATACATATATATATACATACATATATATACATATATATATATATATATATATATATATATATATATATATATATATATATATATATATATATATATATATATATATATATATATATATATATATATATATAATACATTTTTATTTCTAGGGTATTGAGTTTCCACGCTTTATGCGTTCTATTTCTGTAGTCCCAATTTTATTCATACTACTGTAATAGAAAATTTCACCTTTACAGAAACTTTACTTTTTAACATTTTCCCGTTTAAAAAGTTTTAAATCATCGAGTGACTTAGTAAATTATTTACCGAATAGACACAAAAGATATATTTGTGGAGTAATTGAATGATGATAGAGAATAGCAATAAACAACATTTTTACAGTGACAGTTGTTGGAAATTAAGAATTTTTAACACTCTACTTGTAAGGCCTGGAAAGTACAATCTTCTATAACCGAAGTCAGTTCTGTTCTTTTCACGAATCATCCCAAACGGGGACGAAAGTTATAGATTATAATAACAAAGCTGTTATACCGCACGATGGCCGAGTGGCAGGGTGATGTTCTTCGGTACCGGAGTTAGCGGGTTCAAATTCCGCAGGTGTCATGGATGTTTGAAGCCGTTCGGAAGCGACTTTAAGAAGTAGGTCCCGATCTCAATATTTCTGTAACAAAATAGTAGTCCGTAACGTTTCAAACCAAACAAGTTTATAAAGAAATTAAGCACAAATTCTTAGGAATGAAAAAGTATTAAGGTAATTAATATTACAATATTTCAAGTTTACTTTAGTCCATAACTAATATTTTCCTTACCGTTAAAACTATTTGAATTGTTTTTGGTTATAGCTAATATTTTATATTCTTGAAAAACTACGTTCAAGTTAAAGAGTTATACTTAATCGTAATTGTAGAATAGCAATATATACCTGTAAGAACATATTTGAGGTAAAAAATAAATTACTACAAAAATTCAGATTAAAACATTTTTCAACTTTGAAAAATTGACATTAATAAAACTTTTCGGTTGAAACATCAATTGGTTAATTGGTGACTTTTAAATTGTAACTAATAACAGTTAATAGTATTTTTTTTTCTTGACCAGGAAAATTGCAGTTAATAAAATCTTTATGTATTCATTATACACAATAGAACATTAAGCTTTTTCAATTAGATTCTAAAAAAAAAAAAAACACAAAATAAACTTATTTAAAGAGGAATAAATTTATCAGAGAGATCATTAAACCTATTATTATTAATACTGATTTTGATCATACTTATTAGAATTTTAATACAAAAGATGAATTTATTTTCATTTGTGTGGTATTTCATTTTTAAAAATCATTCACAATTAACTACTGGTATAAATACGAAATCAAAATACAATATTCAGAAAATGCCGCATTCGGTTGTCATTAGGGCGACGCTAAATGCAGAATTATGTCACGGAAGGATATTAATACATCTATTTATCAGTTGTGTAAATTTTTACTGAAAATAAAGATTTTTCTATTTTTACAAATTACTACAGGGTATCAAAAATCGTAAAAATTTTCCGTCTATCCGTAAGTCCCTAAAATCTTACGGACAATCCGTAAGAGTTGGCAAGTATACAATAGGTCCCGGTCTTATTAGCCCTCGTGTTACAAAAATTTCGCTGTTGTGCTTCCAAACCAAACTAATTCTTCCGTTCAAATTTTCTAATACCAGATGAATCTCTGGCCAACTTTAAACTTTTCTAGAAAAATATAATGATCACCATCCTGCGCACACCGCCAAGTCTTCTCTGGCACATTTGTTTTAGATATCACTTGCTGATACTGTATGGCACAATATGACCCCCCCCCCCAAAGAAAGTAATAATAATAAAATAAATAAATCTTGTAAAAGAGGCACGTGAAAAAACGCCAAGTTCTAAGAAATATTTTTGGATTGGTAACAGGAAAAATTTAATTCCTTCAGAAACGCTATTCCGGAAAATGAGTCGAAGACAGGGCCTGTTCTATTAGTCTCTATTCTTTGGTTTGTCTTGGAACGCTACAGTCTACTTGTGGCAACACGAGAGCTAATAAGACCGGGACCTCTCATATATTCTGTCAAAAATGCGTGGTAGTGCGATCGTGGTGCTGTGCGTTACTATAATTTTCCCATTAATTGAGAGAAAAATAAGACAAAGGGCCCTTACTCTGGGCGTTGCGGTTCGTTTCGAACCTTCGTTGTGACGTCAGCTTGCGGACATTATGTGAGAAAATAATCAAACTGACGTCACAACGAACATTCGACCCGATTCGCAACGTCCAGAGTAAGCCCCTTAATCTCTAGTGTGAAAATTATAGTAAAATACAGCAGTGCGATAACACTTCTATGCATTTTTGACACAGCCCAAGACAAGTGCGATATCGCTTCGTAGCACTCAAACGGTTAAAGCTGATTCCGAACGGCTACAAACAACCATGCCACAGTGGAATTCGAACCCACAAACTCCGGTTCCGATGAACAGCGCTCGAACCATTCGGTCATCGTTCAGCCTCTATTCTTCGTATTAGCCGCCTGCGTGCAATATAATATAGTATCAACCAGTTCCTGTCACTATTTGGCGGACCCCCCCCTACCCATAGTTGATTCATAATTTAGAACAATACAGAGAAACTCACTATGGTGTTCTGGGAACTGCTCCATGTAATTGATTAAAGATAAAAAATGTAAAATAAAAATGTTTACATTATATATTTATTCAGTTTTTTTTAATCAACTTTCTAGCAATAAAAGTAACAAAATGCACCCATAAATTACATTCTTCATTATTTGTCAGTTTATCAATATCTGAAAATTCTAAAGTTTTACATACTTTTTTTTCAACTGCTATCAACATCATCAAAAATGATGGAGAGACTGTAGTACATTTTGATATCAAAATTATACATTCTAACTTACATTATTTCAAATCTGCTTAGACTTTTATATAGTTGTCATTTCTGAAATTTTTATTAAACACAAATTCTTAAATAACTTAATATATTGCAAAACAATCTTAAATCAACTAACAATATATAATCGAACACATGGATAGAAGAATTCATTAAAAAACTAACCCAGGTTTATGACAACAATCATTCGCAAACAAAAAACAACAGAAATAGTTTTATTCACTAAATATTTTTAGTAAAATCTCCTTTTTCCTAAATAAATAAATACATAAATAAAATAAAGCTTCATTTAGCAGATTTTAATGTTATTTATCCCATTGATCACCTGGGTAGGGTACATGCACACATGACTCACCTACCAGATCTGGCCTTGTTGCAGACATTAAATTTTAAACTTGAGACAAAGTAGATCTATTTGTTACAAATTTTTTAAACACATATAAACTGCAGTTTATCTACCTGAAATTAAAGTATATAATATTAATATATCAAAAATTATTGTTTTAAAGTTCTTCAAAATTCTCCTAATTCACAATCTATTTTTCTTAATCTTAACTTTCCTAGTCAACAAATTAAATCAAGGATTTGATTCTTTCAGATTTCATTCCTTACACACTCTCAAAATTAAAGTCTGAATTAATAATTGCCTTTGTACATTTTTTCTAAAACCTAGACCTAGCCTAGCCTAGACAGCAGAATGTGGTACAATAGTAGCAGAATAGATAGTGAAACAATAGAAAGTATGTAAAACTACATAAAGAAGTGCAAAGAAATAACAGCTGCTTATATATAAGCTATAAGTTGTAAATTTTTTTGACAAAATAAAAGAGGTAAAAAAGGATAGTTTCCAATTAGCATATAATGAATTTAGTAATTTTGAATAAAAATTTTTAAATAATACATTTAAAGGTATTGAATATATAAAAGATAATTTTTTTTTTTTTTATAAACCAGCTCTTAAAATTTATCTATTTATAAAATAATGTCTTGTTGATTTAGCTATCAACTACTTATTTTAATTTCCAGAACTTCTTTACTATGATAAAAGCAAGAATAAAATAAGAAACGGCATATTACATGAAAGATTTTTTTTAATTTTCAGTTAGAAGTGATGAAAATTACAACTCAACAAAATTAGGCCATCATGATGATAAGGTATAGCTGAATAAACTGTTAAAAAAAATAATTTAGTAATTATTAGTTGGATTTGCTAATCCATTAAAGGTAATTATATATATATATGGTAATTTTAACTATCCGTCTTTATCTATCTAATATTATCAAGCTAATTTTATCAATATATATATATATAATATACATATATATATATATATATATATACAGAACTGGGGCTAGTAAGTGAGCAGTGTGTGCATGCATGCAGGCAGTGAAATTTCTAGGGTAGCCTACAAAATATCTATGCATACATAATGATAGAGGTGGCCAAATACAATCTTGCACACAGGAATAAGGGCCAGCAAAATATTTTCTTGCACACAGGTGGCTAATCGTCGAGAACTGGCCCTGTATATATATGTACATATATATATGTACATACATATATGTATATATATGCACATATATGTACATATATATGTAACATATCAAAATTATTTAACTTTAATATTTCCTTAAAATCTTTTTCCTAGCTTCTAAATGTCTTAATTGAAAGAGCGTCCCTGACTTAAAATTCTTTCAATACATTTCCCAAAGCTTTCTGTCCTAAAGATGTCCATTTTCTGTCTATTCAATTCGTTTTCCAGTTGTCAACGGCAAATGGCTTAGGGTTTTTCCTGATCTTAACACTTAAATTCGCTGAGTAAGTTTCTTGTTCCTCGGGGAAATTCTTTCTATCTTTGCTCTTGGGTGCAGCTCTGTTCGAGCAGAGTGATTTTTGTGTCTTTCTCTTGTCTGTCATTGACTAGTACAGATGTTCGTTTAGCAGCTCTAAAATAAAGTTTTAATTAAACTTGTGCCGTTCTTTTCAATGCGGCCAAACTGCATTCTTATTACTGTTAGCGTATTAGCTTTCTCCTTGCCCAGTAGCCCGGGCAAGTAAGAATAATAGGGGCTATCATGTATCCAGCAGTTTTACAATTATTAGATTACATATATATGTGTATATATATATATATATATGTACACACACACACACATATATATATATATATATATCAGATTAAAATTAGATATATTATCAGATCTGTATCATGTGCAAAGCCTATATCATATAGAAAATATCTCATTTTTACTATACTAAATTAAAATGAAGGAAAAATTTCTTGTTCTTACAATTTCCAATAGCTACAATTTGTGACTTAAGTAAAATATAATTTAGCCACTGATACTGAACAGCGTTTAGCTATTTGTGTTTCCATCCAAAGGAATTAATTTGATCCCTGAAGGAGACTTGAATGCATTTGGGTAGAACTCTCATAATACTGACTCCAAGGGATTGGCACAACAATAAAGATGACTAAGAGATGCTCTAATTCCTATCAAGAATAAATTTTTTTCCCTTTCTATTAAACCTTTTAAATATGCAAATATGATACAAAATAATAAATTTTAAAAATTATTAACTTTTTTTAAATGTTGATAATTAAATTACCTTAATAGCAATAGAATACAAATAAGTAACTTTTAATTGTTATTTTTTTGTTCATAAAACGAAAGATGAAAACTAATCAATCTGGTAAACTCTAGTGTCAGTTATAATACTTACTATCAGTTATATACTATGCTTTACCCAAAACATATTTAAGTAAACAATAATTTAAAGAAAAGTTCTTAGAGTGAAATATAATTATTGCTATGCTATATGTAGTCTTACTTTATCAGGTGATTCGTATCAAAGTGATATTTAATATTTTGAGACAACAGTGTGCAAGTGAACTTACAACTTACGCCACGAGCAACTTATGTCAAATTGAAAACTGACAGTGGTAAGTAAAGTATTTGTTCCTTTTTTCTAGCTTTGGGTAGAAAAACCCTTAAATCACTAAGTTGGGAGAATTCTTGCCTAAAATAACAGCTTTGGATACCAGTGCCCCCCCCCCCAGAAAACATTCTGGCTGCATTATTATCTCAGAGCCAGTCAAAAATATTCAGCACAATGTAAAAAATTATTGTGGTGCCTTACTCCACCTCATTACTTATATACATCATGCATTTACATATATGACTAACCCTCAATAAAGTCAAAGTATATAAGTACTTTTTTTTTAATGTAACAGTGGTATAACAAAGGGGGGGGGTTTCTCTAATAAGAATTAAGGAATAAGAAATTGGTAAAATACATGTTACTCTTCCTTTTATTATCATTTACAGAAAATTCAGAATTAAATTCTATTATGTCATGCATAAAATCTTCTGTTTTAATATTTTTACTGTTGACTCAAGGTGTATAACACAGAGAGCAATCGAAATGACACGAATTGGCACCCATACATACTGCACAGGTACTGCCCACTTCAAAAGCCTGACTGCCTATATAATGCTCCTATATGTCCGAAAATGGTCAAAAAGCCCAAGATAATCTATGGATTGGGATAAAAAAGCAAGTGCTTCTACATTATAAAATAATAATACTATAACTAAATGCCCAATTTAAATTCTACAACTAAGTATTATTAAAAATCCACAAAAGAAATAAATGTACAGAATTTATCAGATAAAATTATACACCATTTTCTTTAAAAATTTTCAAGTACTGTTACAATGCTTTATACACATCAAATGGTTCTCCTGTAAAGTCTCTAGTATTTTGAAAAAAATATGGAAATATATATCATTTTAAATTTGTATAGTCCAGCAGTAGGTGCATTTACAGAAATATATTATAAATTAAAAGCATTTAATGACATATATTTTATGACAACACCAATAAAAAAAGTTAATATGAAAAGGACTAAGCATATCATTTATTTCAATGAATTTACACGTATGTACAATTTAAATAAAACTAATATTTAAGTAAAACTTTGAATTTTTCTGGTATTTCTACTTTTAGTTTATGGTCTGGAGTTTCACCTTCTTCAGCAATTTTATAAACTAGATGTTCTGAAAGATTTTCATACACAGCCTCTACCTTTGGTTCCTCAGTAGGATTTTTCTCCTTCATTAGCATAGAAATAACAGGAGGAGGTTTGATATACTTTGGAAGAATTTTATGGATTTCTTGTGGCTGAAAATTTAAGTATTTATCTTCTTCATGTTTTGGTATGAGGTAAAAATCAGGAAGATATGTTTCTTTTGTAAGGAGTCTTAATCCATCCAATTTTCTACCTAAAATTATATTAAAAAGCATTTAAAAATTAAAATTTGAAATCATAATACAGTCCATGTATTTACTTTTTTTAGCAAACATAACAACAAACTGATAACAGTATAACTGTATTAATAGGTGAAATATATCTTACAAATTATTTTAAGGTAAGAGAATGCATACTTAAACTCTATCTATACCATAAAAGTAATTTATGCAACTTAATATTGTTTAATAAACCTTTAAAATTAAATTACATGAAGAAAAATTTCTCTGAGAATAATAAGTTAAATCTGCATTACAGTACTAATGAATTAATTAAAAATGTAACTTATTTCAACTAAGTATGACAATTTCAGTACTTTACATATTATATGTATGATGAAATCAAAAGTTCAAAATTTTAATCCAGGAATTCAAATCAAAGGGTTTCAAGAAGTCCTTGAGAGAGCAAGACAAAAAATAAATCAGCAATTTTTCATGATTCAAGATATTTATTACTTCGAAATTCAAGCCATTTTATTATGCGCGTTCACAAAACACGAGAACTAAGCATACCGATTTCAAGCAACAGGTAAAAACTTGTTCCCTAACAGTGTTGCAAGTCGCACTTACTATAGGCGCTACGAGCAACAGAAATTTCTGCTTCCATACACTATGCACAAATTATACAGATTAATACAAAGAAAAGAAAATATATTTCATACTGATCTTATTGTATTAAGTAATATATGTTGAGCAATATGATGTAATTTCAAGTCATAAATACTTTTCTGTTCCTATAATACATGTACTGAAATAGACAATAATAATTTAAAAGGGATATTCATCAGTAACTACTCCTATATAGAAATAAAGATTTTAAAGCAGGAAATTGATTTCCCTGGATAAAATTTCAAATAAATTCCATACTGAAGCTAAATAGTATAAGCCTTAAATCTCACAATAAATTAAAATAATAAAACCCTTTATAAATAACATTGAAAGCATTTTAACTCTTAGTTAATTCTAAGTTTTTGATTCAAAAGATACAGATTTTCCAGTTTGAAATAAATTAACTGAAAATTAAACTGGACATGAACTTTTGACTTAACCCTTTCGCGCCTAACGGGACACATACATCCCAAGCAAATTTCAAAAAATTCTTTTGGGGCAGAAACGCTTCTCTGTCTAACGGGTGATTTTCCCACCAGTCCTGCGAATATTTTTTAACTTATTTTCATCCGCAGAACATAGATGGCACTAACGCTTTCTAGTGTGCCCTACTCATTGTTTATGCTACCAAAATTGTTCTTTTGTAAAAAAAAAATACTCGTCGCGAAAGGGTTAAAAGGAGTCACATTATTTGTAAACACACTTTGGTCTATTATACGTAATTTAAGCATATTTTTAGTCATGATCTGGGCTGATTTGATTGTTCATGTTCAAAGATTATAATACTACATTACTAAAGTCATAAATACATATTTAAATCAGGTATATTAAAAATGTATAATTACAAAACTGGTAATATAAACTGGATATGAACTTTTGACTTAAAAGGAGTCACAATATTTGTAAACACACTTTGGCCTATCATACATAATTTAATCACATTTTTGTCATGATCTCAGCTGATTTGATTGTTCATGTTCAAAGATTATAATACTACATTACTAAAGTCATAAATACATATTTAAATCAGGTATATTAAAAATGTATAACTACACAACTGGTAATATAAACTGGACATGAACTTTTGACTTAAAAGGAGTCACATTATTTGCAAACACACTTTGGTCTATTATACATAATTTAAGCACATTTTTGTCATGATCTCAGCTGATTTGATTGTTCATGTTCAAAGATTAAAATACTACATTACTAAAGTCATAAATACATATTTAAATCAGGTATATTAAAAATGTATAATTTAAGTTATAAATATGTAAGCATAATTGATCAGGATTTTGGATTTTTTCATATTACATTGGTGTTTTAGAAACTTAAAGTAAAATAAAGTAACTAAATATTACAACTGGCATAATATGCATAAAACATATGATTGTTTTCTACTGAAACTTTATATAAAAAATTACACAGCTTAAACTTTAAACATTTTAATTGGATTATGATATATGGGAAGAAAAAAAACCCTATTATGAAAATTATAACAATACACATTCAAAAATAAACTGTGAATAAATAAACGCAAATAACTTTTCAAGCTCTAATGTACATCTGAAACTGTAAAGTTTGCTTTTGAGTAACATTTATATAAAAACTTGACAATTTTGTGACAAATGTATCTCTACACATGTAAATAAAAAATTTGATTTTTCTAAAATTTATAAATATTTTATTTCCATCTTATGAAAAATTATTCTTCATCCTTAATCATTATAAATCTACAGTATCTAATCCATTTTAAAAGTTATTTACTGATATATTACATAACTTTATACAAAATGTTTGCTTTGTGTAACATATATGTAATTTAAATAATAGGAAATAATAACATGTCTTAAAAAAGCGCAAAACTGCTAAAACTCAATACAAATTTTATTTGGGTTAGCTGCAATAAAATTTTTTTTTTTTTTTAAATATTAAAAAACAAAATACCAAGCATCCATGAAAGAGTTATGAATGTAAATTGTATACTACCATATTCATATATTAACCAATAACATGGGAAGCAAATAGGCAGATATTCCAGGAAAACATTTTGTCATCAAACAAATTGTTGTCTCAATATCTTTTAAAGTTTAAAGTATGTAAATTTTTCAAGATAAGACAAATTTTAAACCTTCACATGATTGTGAAAATCTATTATACACTGTTTTTCATCTAGAACTTGATAATAATTTGTATTTTTAAGCAGGTATGTGAAATATATTACCTTATTTTTATCCTAATACACTATAGACATGGTTAAAATATTTATACTTTTAATTATTTGATCCAACTGACATTTGCGTATTTTATTTACATATCTAAAGTTCTACTTTTATTATTTTATTTATACGGTAGAGCAACTTAAAATCATCGAAATAAGCAACACTTTTCTTACCTCTATACACTTCATCGACCCACACTTTTCCATAAACCAACTCCTGAAATAAACAATTCAGAACAACATATAATAGTCAGAGATAACACTTAAAAATTATTGACATTCTATTGAGACAGTGAGAAATTTAAGGCAATGAAAAATTAAAGATTCATCTTACATCTGGTCCAGGTCCAATTGTTTCTCTCATGGGAATAACTTTACGTATGATGTAAAAGCTCGTTTCTGGAAATTTTTTGTAACTATTGCGAATAATAACACGGCCCAAGCCATAACTTTTTAATCTATTTAATATCTCAAACAATAAATTACCAGTAAATTCACCTTTTTTACCTATGTATCTAACCGACATGATTTTGTTTGCAATTTGTAAACAAATTTTTCATTTGATCAGTTACAGTTAGTTATAACCATAGAGTAACCGGGATAAGAGGATTTTATTATATTTTTATTATATTTTATTACAGGATTTTATGGTAACGAGAACATTCGAGGCTTTAAAATTCGATCACTAGTCGAGCTTGTTATCTGTTATAGAAAATAAAATTTAAAATATATCAGCCAGAAGTTTTTACATTAATATTAAAACCTTATATAACTGACTTTTTATATTTTGTTACATTTTAATAATCTAGTGATGACACTCTGATAAAACTTTCTAGAAATACACAAATGCGTAAAAGTATTTGTGTTCTTTGTGTTTTCTTGTACTATAATAGAACGTGAATTTTTGGGGGAACATGTGAATGGAGATTAAATTTAGTACAAAAGCCAGAAATACCCTATTTTAATATTTGCCTTATTTATCTACTTCAATTCCTACTATATAATACAGTATAGCCCTTTCTTCTTCATAAAATTTTGTTTTATAAGAGAATAATTCCAGAAAATGGAGAACTGATAATAAAGTATCAAATCTGAAGAGTTTATTTGCATGCTTGCAGTTATGAATGGTAGAACAGATTTAAATCACAGTAAAATAGTCTTCAAGCTTAACAGATCTCTACCTGTGGTTACTCTAGAACTGTTCAGGTATGATTGAAATTCCTGTATAGTGTTGACTACTAATCTAATAGAGCATAATTTGTAAAAGTGAGGGTCGTAGTCAGAATTAATTTTGTGGGAGGGACTCAAATTTTACTATTTTTTAGTTGAAACAAAAGAAAATTTATTCAAATACTATATAAAATTTAATATATATGTGGGGGATGCGTTAAAATTATTTTTCACCTATCACATATGAAATTAATGCCCAGATTTTTTAGCTCTTATAGCAGCCGCAACTCAACTTTATTTAAGTCATGTCTTGGATGAAACTCACTCAGTCTCAAGCAGAAAACTAAGTAAATATCCATCTGAAAGTGGGATAATCTTAAAATCGGCTAACTGAACGGCGCGTATTACACATGTTAATATTGTGAATTTTCAATCTTCTGTAACATACTCCATGTATTTATTTGTACCATAATTAACGTTATTCTTTTTGTTAATGGCAACAGTAGTTGTGGCCAGTATGTAATGTCTCTTAAGCATGCATGTTGTATGATGCTCAACTATTATTCCCTTTTTTTTTCATTATCCATTAAAGTGTTTTTCTGTTTTCCATAATTAGTGTATTTAATTATGTGGTCTCACTTATCAGTTTCTGCAAAAGTCAAATTATTAATAACACAGGCCCGAAATATATGTGCGTCTGATGATTTGTAAAAATGCCATCCAGAAGAGGAGGAAATCATATCGATAATTTTACATGAGAGTGACACTTAAGTCAACGGTTCTTTATTGGCTTGATAAAACATTCGTGGCTGGACAATTGTATACAATGACATAAAGATTTTAAGGATCTGTGGTTTTTCCTGGGAGAACAATAGCTGGTTTAGGAAAGGGAAAGAAAGAGCCACATGTGTCTAATTAGATTTTATTGAAGAAATAAACATCGATATTTGCCTGGTAGTATTGCTTTATAGCCACCCTGATTTCCAGATCTGATCCCATTAGATTTCTTCCAATGGGTCCATCTGAAGGAATCGGTTTATCTAAACCCAGTGACTTCAGAAATGGGCTTAGTTGCTCGTCTTGACGGTGGGTGTATTTTAGTAGACACTACGATGCTGGAACGTGTACAATCAACCATTTTACAACGCGGCGTATTCATGACTCCATAGGAAACATTTTGAGCATCGTCCTATTTAAAATCGTGCAAATACTGATGTTTATCATTTTTCAAAAAAACGTTGCCACAAATTGCCTTACTATTTTTCTTTTTATTTATACACAGCCTCATGAGAAAACAAATTGGAATAACTATGAAATCTTAAAAGAAATGGAGAGAAAAAACAACACAATATTAAAGAGTAATGACAAAACTTTTGAAATCGAAGAAAAATTAATAATAGAAATTATAATTAAATAATATATTTATAATATAATAATTTAGATAAATTCAAGGTTATTTTCCTTATTTTTTATGGTATTGAGGCCAGAAGCATGATTTCCATGTTATCGGCTTTAAAGGTAAAACACAAACGATTTTTAAGACTACAAATTCTCATGAGTTTTATTATAACAGGGTCCGATTATCTATAAAAATAATGAAAAATAATGAAATATCTACTTAGCAAAATCCCAAATTTAATAGCAAATATTTAGTATATCCACGAAAAGAATTTGCAAACATTTTTGTCAGTAATCGTTATAACGCGGAAGTAAATGTTCAGGTGTTTAGACTAAATAAATGAGATCATCCCTCAAGGCCGGAATGCGCAATTTTGAGAGCCCGTACAGCTGCCACGTAACACATACGACCAACTGATAAGTCCTCCCCCCACCTCTTAATGCATCAGATTTCAGAAAATTTGAAACTAATGAAGACATTAATTTATGGCTGCTGCTTCTGCATTCTACGCATTTGGACTCAACTTCTACTTCGAACGTATTTTTGAACTTTCAAATCTACTTATCAAGATGGCTGTGTTGTTAGAGTGCAGGGATATAATTCCGGGTAACCAGGATTGAATATAGCAGGTACGAGTATCATCTTCGTGTACAACCAGACAACGGGCAGGATGTCCTCTTGCTGAAAGGTTTGGAAGGTGGGAAAGAGGTTCGTAACCAACAGCTAAAGTTCCGCTTCCAAATACTAAGTATGATCGAAATGAAGGAATCTCAGTGGCATCAAGAATGCCTTACACCTGTTAGGATACCAACTTTAAATATTGTGGTATCCCAATCTCACAACGTTCATGAAGATTTTCCATTTTCCCCCGAAGCATAAGTAATGTTTATATATAATTTTTGGTTATTTTATTAAACATACAGCACTTTTATGGTTGTCTTTGTTAAAAGCAAGGATTGTTAATATATTTAGCTTGCAGATATGAACCAGTGGCGTGCGGTCCATATGTGCAGGGTGTGCACTACACACCCTGGCAAAATTATGAGGGACAATAATTTTCTGCACCTATGTCTACCTATCTTTATATGGTACATAATAAATATTATTTATAATATTTCAAATATTATGTTGATTTGCTTGCTTGTATTCCCGCAGAGCGTGTTGTACTAGGTGCTGCACCACGGAGCGCGCAAACGAACATAGGAAGTTTCTGATGTGTACGCACTGCGCACTAAATTGAAAATCACGCTTTATATGTATGGACTACTGGAGGAGAACAGCATAGTATGGCACTGAGGCAAGTGCAGCTATTTTTCTTGCACTTGGCATTCAGAATCATCCGAAGGTACGGTTTATTAAGCGTTGTATTAGAGCAGGGACTTTTTTTTTTTTTTTTTTAACTGATTAACTAGCCATACGATTTTTCAGACTGTCAATGTTTAAATTTATATATTGTAAAATTTTGTTTTCATGGAAATATAAAAGAAATATTTCATCAATATAAAGTGAAATGTTTAGTGTGGTAAAGTAATTTCGGTGATGTATTCTATTTATAGAAAGAATTAGCTGAAAAAAATGTTTTGTTTTAAACAAACGAATTTTAACAGAACAGTTCAAATTTTACCATTCATTGTGTCTTACAGACAGTATATAAGTTATATTATGTAACACCATATCCCTGGTTTTGTTTTTAAAAATTGTCAAGATGTTTTTCGCAGAATATATGATTTTCAAATGTTAAAAACAATTAATAAATATAATTTAATCCACTGACTTAACAAGAAACATTCACTGCACATGGAATAGACGTTCGATTTGTCGGCACCAATGAGCATCCGGATGAGGCACTGCAGCGGCGGGCGCCATGTGGTGCTACGTTTGATGAACATATAAGTTTGCCGAACGATGGCCGAATGGTTAGGGTGCTGACCTTCGGAACCGGAGTTCGTGGGTTCGAGTCCCACTATGGCATGGATGTTCGTAGCCGTTCGGAATCGGCTTTAAGCAGTAGGTCCCGGTCTCATTAGCCTTCGTGTTGCAAAAAGTAGACCGTAGCGCTCCAAACCAAACCATACAAGCTTTTCGTAGAAGCCCGAAGCGTTGCTTTTTCAACGCCGATATAATACCATACAGCAAAAGACATGATTTTCGTTTCAGTGCTAGTAGAATTCTCATAAGTTTAACTGTTTTTATAGTTATAACTCGACTACTCTTTGGTAAATATTTTATTTATTGTAATCTTTAAATCTATATTCATAATAAATAACCCGTTTCAGAATGGAGAACTCAATTAAAGATTTGTTAAAAAATCCATGTTCTCTGCACACCTTGCATGAAAACCTACCGCACGCCAGTGATATGAACAGTTTAAATACGAACTGTAAATTTTTAATGAAAAAGGGAAACACGTTTCAACTTTGATTAATTGGATATTTAGCGTATTATTGGTGACCTTGAAGGCTATTGGTGTAACAAACTAGACAGTCATGGGGAAACATAGGTCTAGATGGCAAAAACTTAGTGGGACGACCTTGCCCTTATGACGTAGTAAGCGAGCCGAGATAAGCATTGAATTTTTGGGTTTTTATTTCTGCGCTTACATCTATATACATTTTACTTCATAATATTTACAGTTATTATACAAGGAGCATTTCTAATATAAGCATCCAACAAACTCCGTTCAGACAGAAAAGAACTTTCTGATACAAAAGACTTTCTAGCCAATTCCAGACCCAAGCCTCTTCCGTTAGGCGCATACCTTCGTTTTCACTCCATCCTCGAAAGGGTTAAAGATTTACCTCGCAATTTGAAGTCAAGTACAACCCTGCAAAAGATGCACCCAACATTCCCTGAGACGTGGCTAGCTTTTGGCGGGAAAATATAGAATATTCTGCAGCCTGTTAAAGGCTGTAATGCTTAAGAAGAAGAAGGCTATTTAATATTTTTATTCCACTCACAGCTAAAATGCTGTCCGGACAAATGTCCGAGTTGTCCGCCCTTAGAGTGGTCCCTCGTATGAGAGTAACCCTCTCGATTACATTTACAGAATATTGTGTGAAAAATTACCTTAATCCATTAATACCTAGCATTCCTTTTTAGGGACAGCCAAAAAATAGTTTATTGATTTTTTACGTTTTTTGAGAACAATATTTCCTGTTTTAGGGAAGGTAGATGGCATTCCTATAAACAGTCAATCAAATTTTTGAGTATTCACTGCTATTTATAATTTTGGCCTTTGAATCAACATTTTATGATTTTTTGAACCTCGCTGATAAGTTTACTTCGGCTGGCACATAGACTGAAATAGTGACAAGTAGTTTTATCTATTCTAAAGCTTCACTTTAAAGTTCTGTGTTGTTGTTACATGTGATACCAAATAAATCTTTTATCATGAAGTTTTTCTTTTTTTAAAAATGGCATAGTTTGATGTTTATAAAAATGACAGCTGATCACTGGTGGTTTGGTTTGGGTTGGAATGTTACGGTTTACTAATTTGGAACACGAGAGTTAATGAGACTGTGCTTAAAAGAGATTACGATCATCAGTGCCAAAATCGGTATTCAAACCCTCGAACTCTGGTACTGAAGAGCAGTGGCCTACTTATATGGTCCTCGCTTGACCACTGAAAAGGGACGTTAGGCAATTATGGCGTTAATCCACGGCAACTGAATTAAACTTCAATTCATATATCGTGGATGTTTAGGAAGTATAAATCCCGTACACATTTTGGCACGATAATCTATCGGAAACATTCCTTTTGTTTCCGCCACTGTGTCACTTTAATAGGCAATAAAAATCGCGGGATTTCGCATGAAGAATTCGAACGGAGGGGTTCTTGATTGCTCAGCGGTACTTGGGCCGCCATCAATAGCAGACAAATTAAATATCTTGCAAAAGAGGGTATCCATTTCTGAAGGAAACTCCGGATTAGGCAACTTTCCGATCACCAGAGTATTACATTCAGCTGACCAAGTGAATTCCTTTTAAAAGCCAACATTTGACTACACGCGCTGGGGTCCAGTCTCATTTACTGCTCGGCGGCTGGCGACAGGTGAGTACCAGATGGAATTTTTTCTCTCCCCATGAAGATAAAATATCGAGTGTAGGAAAGTATGGATATTATAAAGGGGTATAACGATGCCTTTGAATACAAGTGTTTAATAGGAATTAATTTTTAAATTTTGTTTGGGGATTCTAGTTATGAATAAAAAATGAACTCTCTAAAAATATTTTTAAATAATATAATCTCGCGAAATCTCACGAAATCTTGCGATTTTTATAGCCTATTAAGTGACACAGTGGCGGAAACAAAAGGTATGTTTCCGACAGATTATCGTGCCAAAATGTGGATGGGATTTATATTTTCTAAACATCCACGATAAATGAATTGAAGTTTAATTCATTTGCCGTGGATTAACGCCATAATTGCCTAACGTTCCTTTTTTCAGTGGTCAAGCGTACCATATAGGTGGGCCACTGCTCTTCAGTTCCTGAGTTTGAGGGTTTGAAGGCCGAGTTTGGTACTGATGATCGTAATTTGTTTTAAGCATAGTCTCATTAACTCTTGTATTGCAAATTAGTAAACCGTAGCATTCCAAACCAAACCATTAGTGATCAGCTGTCATCTTTATAAACATCAAAGGATGCCATTTTTTAAAAAAGAAAAACTACATGATAAGAGATAATTTAAATTCTTAAAATGAGTATGTATCTACCTTAATGGCAGTGGCGTGCGGTCCATATGTGCAGGGTGTGCACTGCACACCCTGACAAAATTATGAGAGACAATAATTTTCTGCACCTATGTCTACCTATCTTTATATGGTATATAATAAATATTATTTATGATATATTCAAATATTATGTTGATTTGCTTTCTTGTATTTCAACAGTGAGTGCGGTACTAGGTGCTGCACCACGTAGCGCGTTCTAAAGCAAACTGACATAGGAAGTTTAAATGTGTACGCATTGCGCACTAATAGGAAACCACGCTTTATATGTATGGGCTACTGGAGAAGCACATCATACTATAGCACTGAGGCAAGTGCAGCAATTTTTACTGAACTTGGCATCCAGAATCATCCGAAGGTACGGTTTATTAAGAGTTGTATTAGAGCGGGGACTTACGTGCTGAAGAGCTTTTGGTTTTTTAACTGATTAACTGGCCATACGATTTTGCAGACGGTTAATGTTTAAATTTATATATTGTAAGATTTTATTTTCATGGAAATATAAAAGAAGTATTTCATCAATATAAAGGGAAATGTTTTAATGTGGTAAAATTCGGTGATGTATTATATTTATTGAAATAATTCGCTGAAAAACAATGTTGTTCTGTTAGACAAAAAGGAACGAATTTTAACAGAACAGTCCAAATTTTACCATTCATTGTGTCTTACAGTATGTAAGTTATATCTGTGACACCATATCCCTGGTTTCGTTTTTAAAAATTGTCAAGATGTTTTTCGCAGAATATATGATTTCCAAATGTTAAAAACAATTAATAAATAGAATTTAATCCACTGACCGAACAAGGAACAGTTCGTTCTATTGTGCCAGCGTGCAGTGAAATTCTCTGCATGTGGAATAGACGTTCGGTTTGTCGGCACCAATAATCAATCTGATGAGTCACCGCAGCGGCGGGCGCCATGTGGTCCTACGTTTGCTGAAAATATAACTTTTTCGTGGAAGCCCGAAGCGTTGCTTTTTCGCCGATTTGACACAATACAACAAAAGACATGATTTTTGCTACAGTGCTAGTAGAATTCTCATAAGTTTAGCTGTTTTTATAGTTATAACTCGACTACTCGTAAGTAAATACTTTATTGTACTTTTTAAATTTATATTCATAATAAATAACCCATTTCAGAATGGAGAACTCAGATGTCTCAATAATTAAAGATTTATTGGAAAATCCATGTTCTCTGCACCTCCTGCATGAAAACCTACAGCACGTCACTGCTTAATGGATTTCTGTAGCTCGATGTTAGCTTATAGAGGAAACTAAATTCCCCCTGGCTGGGTCGTATTTTAAGAATTTTTTGAAAAATATATATACCATGTGATAGAACAGCGAATTTTCTATGATCTTCTATTTTTCTATTGATCTTCAAACTAGGTTTCGCGGAACCCTGCTGTGTCACGAATGTTTTAAAAATGTAAAGAAATACAACATAGACTGCAGTTATTAATAAATACGTATAATTATCTTAAACCTTAGCGCCCCGTTGGCTCCAATAAGGGGCCATCCGGCATTTGTTCCGCAGCTCCGTAGGATCCGCTGCGGAGTCAAATGTTTTTTAGCATGACTACGTTTAAGATGCTGCTTTGGCATTTGTTATCTGTAATTAAAACGTGCTCAGTCTCTGTACTGTTACGATTAAACCATTGTTTGACATTTTTTAATGGTTGCCACCATGGAGAAAAATATTTATGATGATGAGAATTTAGAGTTGAGTAAAGACGTGTTTGATTTTCAAGAGTTAAAACATATTGCGAAAGACAAATGTTGATTATAATTCTGATACTTTAAGTAATGGTTCCCAAGTTAACCCAGAGTAACACATACTACCCTAGTTAACCCAAAATGGATATGGGAGGTTGTTTACAAAGATATCACACCATGGTGAATTACAAAATTTAAAAATTATTTTTCATTAGCAAGAAGAAAGTGCATATGTCTGAAATAAACTAAATTAAAAACATTTACAAGCTCGTGTGATTCTTCTCACTTAAAATAAGACTCCGTTTCACTAGTCCCGCTGCACAAATGTACCGGAGTTGCTGGTAGGTAGTGGTACAAAAATGTGCGGGAGCGCTAAGGGTTAATATTAATCTCTATGAAACAAGGTTTTGTGTCGACATTGTATACCGGTTGTTTTCCATCATTCTGATCATAGCATCAACCATTGTTACTTATATGCCATTTAGAAAAAAAAAAAACATATTTATGCAAAAGATCGTTTTTAAAATATATGGTAACAAAAACTGCACATCAGAATAAGCTTTAAAAAATACTAAATGCGACTGAAGCATCTAGAGCTATGGATTTCGAATGTGGGGAAAAAAAAAAAGAAGATATCCCATTTACTAAACGCGATTATGTAAGAGATGGCGACACTAGTAACACGAGTAATGCTAGTATTTAGATAAATAAAATAACATTATGCAAATTCGAGGCTTCGCTGCATCATTCTCTTTAATTTCATTACTTATGCCAGCATCTATATAATGTCCGTAACATCTGACTGCTATGTACTTTCACAGAAAGGTATAAAGTTCCGCCAAATGACCGTGCAGTTCTAAGTGTGCCGTGAGTTTTAAAAGTGTGAAAACCAATACTCTAAAACCACTCCCCCCCTTTTTTATTGATGCATCGGTAAAAATATAGTTATTTTTAAATTATTTGGGGCTGGTTTTGATTTACTCTTTTTCAAACGCAAATAAGAAAATTTAGCAGGAATAAATTCAAAAATAAATAAATAGCGTTCTAGAGAATCTGCTATTCTATCACATGGTATAATTTTTTAAGGATTTTTCAAAGTGTGAGTCTATCAGAAGAAATGTTATTTTACCCACAGGTTAAAATAGAGCTAGGAGAGAGCAATATGGCAGATACAGACCACTTACCCGATCTCATAAGAGCTTTAATTCACGTAACAAAACACTTTTAAGGTTCACCAAACGTTTGTTTTCAGTACCACCTATTATGCATGTGGCTTTAACCCCTTGCCTGGGGAATATATTAAAAAAAAGTGCCAAAAACGGAAAATCTTTTTTCTCTTTAATTTTGTTTTTTATATCATCAATATGTTAGAAATAGATTAAATTTGAAAAAAAAAATTAAACGAAATAACTACTATTTTCAATATTTTCACATATATGGGAGATGTTAATGGATTAGAATAATTTTTGCTCAAATTACAGCAATAATAAATCTAATGCCATAATTTTTTGGATAAATATAATAAACTAATACAATAATATTATATCAACTGTCATGAATTCCCTGTCCCTCAGATTACTTTGAATTTCACGAATCCCTTACAGTATCAGAGAAATAACGACAAATGGTGCGAGACTGCCGAACTTTTCTCGGGAAAGTATCGCTATCTATCGAGAAAATGGCAAATTAAATATTATGCATTGGACGAACCAATTTCGGGCTTCACGGAATTGAAATACCGTTTTTTCTCTTGCCCGAACTCCTATCAGTCATTACAAAATTGGCTCATTTGTGTTGCCCAAACTGAGTTCGGGCGTCACAAGAAAAGGGTTATATTTGATTGTGTTCTCAATAACAGTTAGTAATACAGGATTGAAAAGTTAATGTCTCAAGTTTGTAAAAGTGAATACTGAAATAAAACGTTCTGTTTGTGCTCGATTTTGCTTCTTTACAACCAATATTCCCTCCAGGCTTTCAAGCTTCTTATATTCTCTTCCAGGCTCTTTAAAATTTTATAAAATTGATGCTTGCATATGCATAAAAACTCGCTATCCTTTTTAAAACTTCCTACTCTTTATTAATAACCTTTTACTTTATCACTTTACTATTTATATTGCTATCTAAGGACAAATTATTTTTTCTTTTATTGTAATTTTTCTTTTATTGTGTTACTGACCTAAACTTACCCTAACTGAACTGGCAAATCCTGGTACTCACCCTGATTGATCTAATTCACTCTCACGACGGGGGATACAGCTTTCAGCTAAGGAACCCCGATCAAACTACTACTAGTTTTTTAAGATTTTACAACCTTTTAAGGACGCTCTCAAATTCTTTAATCGGTAAAATTGAATTCATAATTGAAAAATTAGAACACTAAGATGGATCTGTACAGGATCAGATAACTCTCGCTCAATGTTACCCTGTGAGAAACACATTATTTCTTCTGGCCGAATTGCATTAGTTTCTACTAGTTTCTACTAGTTCTACTAGTTTTTTCAGATTTTACAACCTTTTAAGGACACTCTCAAATTCTTTAATCGGTAAAATTGAATATATAATTGAAAAATTAGAACACTTAAGATGGATCTGTACAGGATCAGATAACTCTCGCTCAATGTTACCCTGTGAGAAACACATTATTTCTTCTGGCTGAATTGCATTAGTTTCTACTAGTTACTACTAGTTTTTTCAGATTTTACAACCTTTTAAGGACGCTCTCAAATTCTTTAATCGGTAAAATTGAATATATAATTGAAAAATTAGAACACTTAAGATGGATCTGTACAGGATCAGATAACTCTCGCTCAATGTTACCCTGTGAGAAACACATTATTTCTTCTGGCCGAATTGCATTAGTTTCTACTAGTTTCTACTAGTTCTACTAGTTTTTTCAGATTTTACAACCTTTTAAGGACACTCTCAAATTCTTTAATCGGTAAAATTGAATATATAATTGAAAAATTAGAACACTAAGATGGATCTGTACAGGATCAGATAACTCTCGCTCAATGTTACCCTGTGAGAAACACATTATTTCTTCTGGTCGAATTGCATTAAGAGAATTCTGTAAGCAAATTGTATCACGTGAACAAAGTTATAAATAAAATAGGTACTCGAAAATTTGAAAGATTGCTCATAGAATTTCTATCTCTATTCACTGAAAAGGAAAACGTGTTCTAAAGAATCATTAAAATTCTACAAACTACGTTTCAAATGTTTCTAAAATGGGACGCTACGCATTAACGGGTTAAAGTGGCTCTGTACTTGCTATATTGGATTACTGAACTTGATAGGAAAGGAAATTCTCTATTATTCATTACCTATTTCCCCCCCTTTTCTTACACCTTCTCGGTGCTTTTTAAAAAAAACAGCGAGAAAAATTTATTTAATTTTAAATTATTTGTAAGTTATTTCAGTATACTATTTTTTAACGCAAATAAAAACCTTTAACAGACATAAATTTAAAAAATGGAAAAGATGACTAGACTGACTTTTACTAGAGAATTTGCTGTCGTGTCACGTGATATACTTATTTTAAAGAATTCCTAAAATGCTGCAAAATATTGAAGCATATTTAACACTAGATTGCCCAAGGCAGTCATTTTGACTGTTTTTTTAATTTCAATTAGAAAAACAATTATGAAATATAATGACACAATTTCTTAGAATTTGGTGACTTTTTCTATAACATATAAATGGGTTTATGAATAATTGTAGTTACTTCCGCCCTCCTTTATTATATAATATTAAAAATTAATTTTAAACAAATTTCTTTACATATTTGTTATTTTTTCACAATGCAGTCATTTTGACTGTTTTTGGGCAATATAGGTATACAAGAAATCGAGGGCAATCTAGTGTTAATTTACACTCCAGTATTTACCAGACGAATTTAAGCTAATGTACTTTTATGAATAACTAGGAAAAGAAAGAAAATTGCCAGAATATAATTATGACATATCCTTTTATATTTCATTTACAAAATTTCATACCCTGTATTACAACAAAACTTGAAATCACAACAGAATCAGTAATTATAGCTGCAAACTAATTTTTCCAGCTTTTTAACCATCCGAGTGAAATACACCGATTAAAAAAACTCTTCAAAAATACGCTAAAGGTTTATTGTGTTAGTGCCAAAGCGTTCTATGATTTTTTACTTCACCCTTTGTCGACTAGCATGGAATACGGGAAACTTACCCTCGATATTGTCTCTTTACTTCCGGTTATAAATAGATATATAAGTAGATATTATAGATTGTTAATTTTTAATACACATAAAGCTCGTCAAGTCTCTAAGATTATCCCATAAGAAATAATGAATTCTAAAAGTACAAATGAAAATATACTTTAAGAGAATGATTTATATTTTTTTACGAAAGTCATCCAAGCTATTTAAGTGGTGCAATTAGAGATATATCTGTTACCGCAAACGAAATACTTCGAAATAGAGATTTACAAAGCCATGAAAAGCTATCAACGTCTTTGTGTTTCAAGGAATAGGGGTGCATCCCTCAATAAATGTCAGTCAAAGAGAGATGCAGTTTCTAAACAATCGATCTGATCTTCCTACTTCAAAAACTGGCAGAAATGTACATTACATCCATTTTCTGAACGTTTTTGGAGGTCAAAAATTGTACTTGACAACCGCTTTAAAGACATCAACGGTTTGGCGGAATTGTACGTGCGAACCGCTTATAGGGTTAAGCCACCTTGTTCCAATCTTCATCTGCATTTATAGTTATACCTACATCAGGGCCGTAACTAGGTCCTTTAGCGCCCGTGGCAAAAAAAACTGGTCTGCGCCCCTACCACCATATATAGTGAAAAAATATGTAAACATGATTTTTCCTATCATATTTTCAGAATAAACTCTCAAAATACTTTGTTAATTCTTAAAATGTTCCTCGTGTATTAATTTTTTTTTTTTATTTTTCTGCTATTTTTACCTTATTAACCTTTTGAAGACGGGCGTATCGTATATGCAACGTCTTTCAAATTGACTCGAGACGAGTATATCATTAATGATATTTGAAGTAAAACGTTTAATTAGTATTTCTTATTTCAACTAGAGGTAGCCCTATGTCTGCTATAGAGGAACTTGTCTACTAGAGATACCTGAATACTAGAAAATCATCTGGTTTAATTTAAAAGTTGTTGAATATTTGATGCACCCGTCCTCAAATGGTTAATACTTAAAAATATATTTAAACTCTTTGTAAGTATTATTTTGATAATAAACTGAACAGTTTTTTTAGGGGAATATTTTTTATTTGAACGTTAAATTTTTGTAGAAAGATGGTGAATTTCTAAATTTAAATTTAGTTTTAATTACTTTTAAATTTAAAACGAATACCCGGATTTGTATTAAGGCATATAAGGAGTGTTTGGTAAACATTTTGTAAGAATATATAACAAGTTTAGTCTGTAGAAGCATTTTAAAAAATATGAAAATCCATTAAAAAAATCATTTACAAACACACTGGATTTTATAATAAAAAACTATTTTTCAATTTTTCTTTATTTCTACTCGGGGCGAATTGTTCTCTTTCGGATCCCATTTTCTTCATGGTGAGGCGCCCCTTAGACTGATGCGACCGTGGCAGATGCCACATTTGCCACGCCCTAGTTACGGCCCTGGCCTACATGCCCGAAAGGTTAAATTTGTCGATCTCTTGTGACCTAAGAATGAATGTTTCCTAGAAATGTTTTTGCTATTTTCATGGTTGAAAACTATTTTTCAACACTTGAACCGTAAACTAGTGATGTACATGAGTTTTATTAAGTTTAAAAATCTCGTAATGCATACTTTGAAATTGTTTCTCGGTGGTTCCAGACCCCTCTATAAATAGTCCTTGAGCGGACAGAATTGTAGAGAATTTGATGTACTTTCAGAAGTATAATTTGCTGAAATAATTCTTAAAATGTGAAGCAGCCAGAGGGAATTAATATGGATTAATGAGAAGCAAATATGGCAGGAACAGTCCACTTAAAAGCAGCGTTCGGATACTAGTCCCCCATTCCCAGATTACTCATTAGGCTGGATAGGCAATTACCCATGGGCTCCACGCTTTTTAGGAGGCTTTGTAACATTAGATTAAACTGTATATACACTGTCTACCAATAAGTATTTGGACACCTGTGGTAGAAAAGAAAAACTAACTTTATTCAAAATCAATAGCTGGTAGACCCTCCACGAGAGGCAATTACAGCCTGAACCCTCCCGGGCATACTTTCCACAAGTCTTTGTATTACAGCTAGTGATATTGTCTTCCACTTGGAGTAGACATACAAGTTCCTTCACCGATTTTGGACTGGTAGTGAACCCCTTAATTCGGCAATCCAACTCGTCCCAGAGGTTCTCGATAGGGTTCAGGTCTGGGCTCTGAGCAGGCCAGTCCTTTCTATGAACTCCATTGGCACCATACCAAGCCTTGGTTAACCCCTTAATGCATTTGCCCGTGTCTGACACGGGCGAAATTCAAATTAAGCATGTAATAAAATCGTTTACACTTTGTTTGTATAACAATTTTTTTATATACTTTTTACTCTTTCCAAGCTACCTAGTCACCCCCAAAACTGAAATTGTAAAAAATAACTTACATTGTACCTATATATCCCTTTTCTGTGAAGAAAATATGTCATATTTTATAATTTTTTTTAAAATAAACTTGTGCTTTAAGGGGTTAACCTCGAAACATGACAAGTGTCATTGTCGTCCTGAAAGTAACAGGGGTCCAACCCGTAAAACTGCCACAACGAAGGAAGCACATTGTCATCCAAAATAGTGCAGTAGGCATCGGCGTTGAGCTTACCATGAATGGGGACCAAGGGTCCCAGTCCATACCAGAAGAAACTCCCCCAGACGATAATTCCACCTCCGCCGAACGTGACTGTTGGCACAATGCATTCTGGAAGGAGACGTTCTCCAGGCAGACGCCAGACCCAGACCCTGCCATCCGAACGGTAAAGGGTGAACCTTGATTCGCCGCTCCAAAGAAACCGTTTCTACTGATCTACGGTCCAATTTCGATGTACTTTACACCACATTGACTGAGCAGCGCGGCTTGAACTTTATGATCAAAGTCTTATGAGCAGCAGCACGACCATGAAAACCAAGCAGATGTGCTTCCTTACGGATGGTATTCATTGAAACAAAACTCCTGGATGCCTGTTGAAACTCCTCGCGGATGAGGGCCATCGGTTGGGTGCGGTTCTTCCGAATTTCTCTGGACAACACTCGTCGATCTGCCGACTCGGGACACATTCCGACAATCACCGCTCATCTTCCACTTCTTAATCACATAGGTCACTCTCGATTTTGGGTACTTGAGACAGCTAGATATGTCCCTTAAGGATCGGCCACATTTGTGATACCCGATAATTATACCCTTCTCGAAATCAGAGAGCTCCGAACTGCGCGGCATCTTGCATGCGACTACTGCCGATGCTGTTTCCTACACGATGTATACTTGCAGAGGTCGTGACGTACTTCAGGACCGCAGATATCGTCATTTGCATAGGTGTCCAAATACTTATTGGTAGATAGTGTAATAACATAAATACGAGTGTTTATCATTTTACTCCTAGGTTGATTTTTGTAATAATTTTTTTGCAGAAAAGTGCTAAAAAATTATTTGTATTTACAATCGTTTTAATAGTTAAGTTGAAAATAATACATTAAAGTTTATGTGAGGCTCTGTTTTAAAGTTCAAAGCCCTCGTGTTCCACTCACAAAATCGCTGGTAACCAATAGAATTACAGAATTTCGGAAGTGTGCGCATATTCTAATATATTCTAGTCTTGATCGTATTCAAAATAGTATAAAGAAAATATATTTTCAAAAATCTTCTTAAAATTAAATTTTCATTCATTTATTTATTTCATGAATGTCCATTACATTCTATTGAAACATTTACACGGCATCTGTTTAGGTTATTTAGCTTTTGTGTGTTTGGCTTATAACCAAGGCTTAATTTAGACATTAGGGCATCTACTAAGGCCCTATTCATATTCGTAGAATTATTAGGTGACCGAGCCCGAGATTTCCACTGTCTGGGAGCCTCCATCTTGTTTAATCGGCACCGTACGTACCCTCCAGGCTAAAACTCTGGCATTATTACTGTATATTAGACTGAAGACTATCAAGCTATAAGGTAGTTTTTCCCCAGCTCAATATACACAAAAAGAGATAAGGTAAATACAAAAGGAAAAACATCTCGAAAATATAAATTGAAATTTAACCTGACCTGATGCAGTTGCAAAAATAGATTGCAAAGCATTGAGAGATAGATTTCAGTCGCTTCTTTTTATATCTTTTAACAGGATCCTGTTCTTGTACAAATAAAAAGATGGATAAGAAACAAATAGCTCTGCTTTTTGTTTTTCTCTTCAGCTCGGAATATGTGCTGGGAGCTGCAGCCGCAGTATACGGTAAGTATATTGCTTTACATATTTAATTAAATAAATGGAATGAGACGTATCAGAAAGGGATATCCTATTTTATTCAATGAGAGAATGTGGGGAGAGAAAAAAGTTCGAGAAACAAAATTTAATTGGGATAGTGTAAGTATATTGGCTATAGCTTCACTTTAATAAATGGGAAAAAGCATGTTAAAAAGATATATCCTATTTTATTCAGTGAGAGAATATAGGGAGGGAAAAAAGTTCGACAAATAAAATTTAACTGTAATCGTGTAAGGGCCAGTCTCACCAAAGTCGTTTAACGGCTAACCTCGATTAACCCATGGAGACAACCAATGGTGGGACGCAATTCTCCGTTTAAACAGGGATTAATCGCAGTTAGCGTTAAACGACTTTGGTGAGACCGGCCCTGAGTATAGTAACCGGTCTGGTAAAGATCAATGTAAGAGTTTTAGAGAAAACAGTTTCAAGTTCTAATTGATACTTTAGGAAATTCGCATATTATCGCCAGACTATATCTGGCTCATATTGGGAAATTAGGTGCATTATTATACGCAATATGAAATTATATTCATATATACAAAAGTGTTACAGAGGTAGGTACTTAAAATAATTTTAAAAACTTTGCATTAGTCAATTATATCCATTTCTATTTTTCCACTGTCAAAACATAGAGAAAATATTATAATTATCATAACATTTGACCATGAAGTTTTGTTGATTATCAACGTCTTAACCATTATGTATATTTGAATCCAGAATCAAACTAAGTACAAAAAATATTTTTAGAAATCTCTCTGTGTAAATGTGGCTGTCTGAACACGATCCCTGAACAATCTTATGATAAGGGGAATTTTTAATACACACACACACACACACACACATATATATATATATATATGTATATATATATATATGTATGTATATATATATATATAAATATATTTATGTATGTATATATATATATATATATATATATATATATATATATATATATATATATATATATATATATATATATATATATATAATAGAATAATGATAAAGATGTGCAATTTGCATGAAAAGGGTATAAATAAGGCACATTTTGTTTAAAAGGAAAAAAAATTAAAAAGTTACCGGTTGAGGGTATATACACAAATATATGTATGTATGTATATATATATATGTATATATATGTATATATATATATATATATATATATATATATATATATATATATATATTCTGTCCGTGGGATTGTAATAAAACTCCTACTTAACAGTTGGGCTGATTTTGATGAAATTTTGTGTATGTAGTAAAATTGATTCGAGAATGGTTTAGATGCACAATTTGATCCGATAGAACAAGACAACGTCTGTCGGGTCGTCTAGTATTTATATTGAAACCTTCCGTTACATGACCCGAACGAAAGAAGAACGGAATATGACCTGTCGAAGCGGACAGTTATTGTTAGCGGTAGGTAGACACGCGAGATCCGAACAAAGCCAATTGTGTACCAGGTTTCAGACACAAAGCAGAGGCAGTCGGTTAAGTGGAGGTAAATTAAAAACTGTCAATACGCCGGAGCCAGTGTGTCTACGCCTTTATGATGTCTCTTGCCGTCAAAAGACTCTGATGATAATTATCAATCGAGTGACGGTGGGTCCAAATTTGGATCAAGTTAACGGTGCCGCTAATGAATTTAGGATGGTTGGTCAGGTAACTTAAAGAAGAACTTCGGCCACATCTGGAAACGCGTCAGCTGATCCAGACGGGTCGGTTGAGCGCAAGATTGCGTCTCCCCGGATTCTGGAATGTTCCGGATTAATCAAGCGAGGGGCAACCGGGATCCCCATTTACAGAGATTGGCTGAGCCAAGAGAGAGAAGTTTGGAGGAGTTTTTTGTTTTGGGTGGAGCTTGAGAAAAATCTACTTGTCTCTCCGACTTCTTTCTTTCAGAAACCGCCAGTGTCTCTGCTTTCTACTAAGAAGTCTACCTTCGACTTAGGATCTTATTCCCGCTACCTGTAATATATTTTTTTTTACTTCGTGCTTGGAAGTAGGTCGCCGAGAGTGACACTTGCTCTCATTTCGGATCATCCTGCATCCTTCGATTCTTCACGAATTCTAGCGAGATACATACAGTAAGGATTCAATCTATGTGATCGAGTGGTACGTTGAAGTCAAGTAACTCATTTTTCACAGCACACAGACATTTATTATAATCAGCAACATTTTTGGTACATTTTACACAACAAAAAATAAATCCATCCGCTACTCGCCGGCCGCTCTCTACTTCACTGTTGCCAACCCTCAAAACTGAAATTTCCGAGAGTTCGGCTTTGAACTCTATACATACTCTGAGCGTTTCAAGCCTCAGTGTAGAAGTTCAACTGCTCCGATCATCAGACCTGTAGATTATAGTATCCGAGTGCCTTACCGGCACTCATTAGCGAACTGTTCCTGTGTTATTAACTTCACTGTACCCCTGTATGGTATATTTTTAAAGTTTATCTCAGCACGAGATCCCAGAAGTAATTGAAATTACTGACGTACATAAATATATATATATAATTATTCCCATGAATAAAGCATTACTCAATAGTAAATCGAGTTTCAGTCTGTATCTTTGACGGCCTCGCCTACCCTTACTCAATACGACACAATATATATATATATATATATATATATATATATATATATATATATATATATATATATATATATATATATATATATATATATATATATATATATATATATATATATATATATATATATATATATATATATATATATACATACACTAGACGACCCTACAGACGTTGTCTTCTATATATAAAGTTGACATTCATTGCAGTAACAAGAAGCAAAGTTCTGGGCGTACTAGTTTTAAGAAAGGGGTAGGGGAGAAACTCATTCTGAAAATAGGCTAAAATTTGAAAGCGCATATATGTTTTTCTTCATTTTTCGTTGGAGGTTCATGTGTTCACGTGCACAAACAGAGGAGCCACCAGTGCGTGGTAGTATAATAATAAGGTGACGGGAGAAAGAACTTGCATTTTTAGTATTTCTTCTTATTTTCATTCATTCATTTTTTTTTTATATCTAGGACCATACGGACGTTGCCGTTCGAGATGTCCCAGGAAACGAATCGTAAGGAGGATGACATCATGTATCATTCGACCAGAGTTGAAAAAGAAACTAGATGACTGTTTCCAGCAGATCAAAGTTTCGATGCCGGACTCTTTTGACATGGAGTACCAGACGTTAAACGAGTACGAAATGACTAATGGTGTGGCCACCGGCTTCAGGAATTTCGAAGTGAAATCGTACAAGTGTGTTTGTGGCCAGAACTTAGTCAGAATATTCGTCGAAATCAGCTTCTTGAGAATTTTGATTTCATTCGTCTTAAATTTACTTGATCGTAAGGAAATCGCATATTTTGATTTACTCTCTTTCTGAAATATTTAAGTTTAACATTATGTTGTTATTACTCATTTCCCTAGAGTAGGAAAGCCTATACTAGGTTCAGTAGACCCATCGTAAAGGTTACTATGCAACTTCACTTGTATCAGAACTATGGGTGCTGAAGGATGACTAACCCTCCGAGTGGAACCCACCGATTTAAAAAAGTCTCCAAAAATACGCTAAAGGTTTATTGTGTCAATGGTCAAAGCGTTCTATGATTTTTTACTTCACCCTTTGTCGACTAGAATGGAATACGGGAAACCCACCCTCGTTACTGTCCCTTTACTTCCGGGTATAAATAGATATGTAAATAGATATTATAGATTGTTAATTTTTAATACACATAAAGCTCGTTAAGTCTTGAAGATCATCCCATAAGAAATAATGGATTCTAAAAGTACAAATAAAAACATTCTTTAAGAAAATTATTTATATTTTTTTACGAAAGTTATCAAGATATTTAAGTGGTCCAATTAGAGATACATGTGTTACCGCAATACTTCGAAATAGAGATTTACAAAGCCATGAAAAGCTATCAGAGTCTTTGTGCATCCCTCAATAAATGTCAGTCAAAGAGAAATGCAGTTTCTAAACAATTGACCTGACCCTCCTACCTCAAACACTGGCAGAAATGTACATTACATCTATTTTCGGAACGTTTTTTGGAGGTCGAAAATTGTACATGAAAACCGCTTTGAAGACATCATCGGTTGGCGGAATTGTACGTGCTAGCAGCTTAGTGGGTTAAACCTCAAGAAGGGTGAGCCTTTCGTTTTATTTGGTTTGGTTTCGGTTTAGAGCTCTACGGTCTACTTTTTTTCAACACGAGGGCTAATGAGAACTCGCTTTTCGTTTGATAAGCACTGCTCGGGTGAAACAATGACAGCCAGGTTATCGTAGTTTAAAAGCAGGGGCCAAGCTATTACGTTACACACGGTAAAATAATTCTTCGTTATTAGCGAGGAGGTAAGTAAAAAAGATTCGCTTACCTCTTTACTTCAAAAGGTTCGTCTGTGGCCTTTGTTTCTTTAACTTTTCGGATATTCATAATCAGTTGTTGTGAAGAAAAAAAAACGATGTATCCTTAGATGTAAGACGAAAACATTTTTAATTAACACATGAATTATTGACATTAACTAAACGATACATTAAGAATTATTAACCATTAAATCAAGTATGCGCGGCGCACACGCTCGCTCATTGTCTCCATACGACTTCTCTCTCGATCACGCTCAAATCTCTTCGTTCGGCAGCTCCCTCTATCGGCGTTCGCTGAGCGGTGCTGTAACACAAGCAAAGGATTCCCAGACTTGGTCTGTCGCAACTAAAGGTGTCGTTTGAGAACTTGGAGGACACTGAGGCCGCGAACATAATTAACATGCTCCAACCGCCATTAATGAACATGGCAGACCTTTGTCACGATGCCGCTAACCACCGATTACGAGATCGGTACATTACTGACTGAGGTACCGTGACTCCACGTTTACGATTTTAAGCTTAAGCCGTTTAAACGATTTGCACTAAACGTAACGCGACGCTAAAAGGTAAAATATTTAGAAGTGCAAATATTTTTTAATAAATTCTAATCAAAAACATATTTTTAGTATTTAATGTGACATGATTTTACTCGTAAGTTATTTTATTTATTACTGTAATCACATCGACAACAATATCTAAATTTATATTTTAAGAATTCAATAAACCTTTAAATCAAGATATTTAAAAACAACACTGAAATTAAAAAGAATAATAGCTACCAAAAGTATAATTCTTTATTATGTAGACAGTTTCTTCTTTGTTTTTTTAATTGGTGCAACAGTCCAGCTTAGACCCTAGACTTCTTAATTGCACTTTTCCTTCCAGTTCCTCTGCCAAATCATGTCCGAATAGATAGGACCCTACTCTTTAGTGCCGGAGTTCACACGTTTGAATCTCACTATTCGCATGGATCCTCGTAGCCGCTTGAAATCAACTGTAATCAGTAGGTCCCATAAACGTTCGTGTTTCAAACAGTAGACCATATCGCTTGAAACTAACCTACCAAACCATTTAGTTCTTCTCTTTAAGTATTTTGAAATCTTGTCCAATTCTATCAATATATTTTGCTTATTATCCTACTTATTAGCCTGTTTGTTGTTCGAATACCAAATGGTTTGATCTTAAAACTTTCTTGGTATTTCTGTGGTCTATCAAACCGAATAAAGTGTCTAGCCCACTTTAATCTTTGTATTTTAACAATTTTCACAATATCTTGTTATCTGTATGTTTCGTACAACTGTGATTTTGTTCTTCTATATTATTCTACATCTGTATTGCGCCCTAGATGCTTCGAAAGATGCCCCATTGGCTAGGACGCTAATCGTTGGTACCGAAGTTCATAGGTTCTAATATCACTGGGGCATGGATGTTCGTTAGCCTTTCGGAATCGGCTTTAACCCTTAATTTGGTTAAGTCCGCTACACCGGACATGTATATTTATAACTACTATATAACATAATTGTCAGTGTTCGCCACAGCGGATATTAATTATCTCAAAAATGGAAAATGATATATTTTTTTGTTTATTTTACAGAGATCCTAATGTCTATACAGACATGGGAAAACAACAGAAATTAAAATTAAAAAATATTTGAAAAACATCTTGTCAAATTAAGGGTTAAGCAGTAGTTCCCTGTCTCATTAGCTCTGTTGCAAAAAGTAGACGGTAGCGCTTCAAACCAAACCGATTATACCACCGATGCTTCTCAAATTCTTTCAAAAACAGCAAGCTAGTACACATATCTTTGTGTCAATATCCCTGTTTCCGAAGCTTAGATTAGAATAGAACGAGGTAAACATAAATTACATTGTCTTGGTTTTCCTACCGTAATACTAAATATTTTCGTAATATGTTGATGGTAGCTGCAGTCAAAAGTATCTACAAGTCAGTGAATGAAGATACCTTCACGGACCTCCTATAACATTGTGGTGTCCAGACTTTGGGATTCCATGGTGAGCCACCGACTCCCACGCAACTCTACAACTCAACTTTAACGCGCACGCAAAGAGTTGGATCGGTCGACTCAACCGATCCAACTCTGTCTCTGGTAAGCTTTGCGCGCGCGTTAGAGTTTAGATGCAAAGGCTCAACTAAAATGAACTTATTTAATTAAACTATTTACACATTATATACAAAATTGGTGTCTAGGGAGAATTAAAATAAAACCGGACATCAGTGCTAGTCTGGCACAACATCAGCGTCCGTCTTGGCGGTCAAAAAGCGGTCAACGCGAAGTGCCGTTTGCACATGTTGCCGTCTACCTCACGTCTCTAGCAAGTAAACAAAAGAGTTCGTTCTCTTTTGTAGTTTCCTCAAGGTTGAGTTGTTCTTCACTTCTACATATATGTCAGGTTTGGAGTTTAAAGTTAGAAATTGAAGCATTAATTAATAAAAAGAGAGCGAACTCTTTGAGAAAACAACATTATATTAGAGCAGAGCGCGTTAAATTATCGGTACATCAAACTCTGATTTATTTTCATCATTTTCCTGTAGACGTAAATAATTTTTTCTTAGTACATTATTAGGTGACTCTCTTGTAATTGAATATTTCAATTTTTAGATCTTTTAGGAGGACTTCTAGGTTCTTTGGGATCCGCCCTGTCCAGAGTTTTGGGCAATGTCGTGAACTTGTTAGTGAGAGTTCTCGCCCTGGACATTAAAGTGGAAATCGTCATATTACAGAGATTCATTCCGGGAACGAAATGCGTCGTGGAAAGTTACAGGGTCTCGAGACTAACCAACATCCAACTCCTTGGTTTGGAGCTCCGTCCAATAGCTGAAATCCTGTCTCCAATATTGACCCCTGTCTTGGACCTTCTTCTGGGAATCATCCTCAATGGAAAAGTGAAAGAAGTTTTTGTAAATGAAATCCAAAAAATGGTCATCACCAGAAGCGAAGTTATTTGCTGAAAGAAAGAAGAAAAAACGTTACGTCTTGTTAAAAATATGTATCCATAATTGAAATGTAAAATTTATACTTTTCTGTTGTATTTGGACCAAACTCCAAGAAATTATTCTGTTAAAAATCTTTTAAAATTTATCCATTAAATTTCGAAAGAGTTGTGTAAAATAATTTATGAGAAAATTATATATCACAAACAGAATTAGGCGTTACAAGCTAATATATTCGTTATTAAAATAAAATAAAATTTACATTTGTGTATTTAGTTCGTGTGCAGATTGATGATAACTAAGTTTTTGTATTAACCATTTTTCAATAAAATTTTAAAATCTTTCTGTACAATGAGTATAACAAAAAAAAATGTTAAATCAGAAATATTCATTTAATTACATTCTCGATTTATGCACGCCAACAGTTTGTTAGAGTATTATTTCATTAATATTTTACAAAACACTAGATGAAGTACCCAGCATTGCCTGATAATAACTTTATTCAACTCCTCTTCTTAGCCCACTCTCCTGTTTCTAATCATGGATCTTGTTGGTGCTTCAACCACATTTGGCGAAATTGGCGTGCTTGCAGCTTGCGTGCGTGGCGTGCTTGCAGCGTGGCGTTTGAAATCTGGCGAGGGGATCGTAACTCAACAAATTGATACATAAACAAAAACAACATTTTGAGGAAAAATTTTACAAAAATTGAATATTTAAAATCTAATTGAATTAACAAAGAAAACACAAAGGAAACACATAACATTCATACTAAATAGACTGAAACATTCACTTAATCACAAATTAAATAAACTGAGTGTGATTTTCATCACAAATTTGTGATTTAGTGTAAATTGTAAAATTAATTTAAAAAAAAAAAAAAAAAAAAAAGAAAACTGTATTTTGAGTGGAGGTTGAAGAGGAGTTGTAAAATTGAAAATTTTTTTTCAAATCTCTTATTTAGATTTAGGTTGATTATTTTGATTGTAGTGTAAGTGCTACAAAATTTTATAAAAGTCTAATAAAACGGCAAATGCTTTAAATTACAAAATAAATAAATAAATAATATAAAAATAAATTATTAATAAGTTTATTAATAACTTAAGTAATAATAAGTTAATACGTTAAGTTAATAACTTAATAATAAGTTAATAATAAGTTATTTGCTGAAAAGAAAAAAAAAGAAAACATTTTCTTGTTAAAAATATGTATCCATAATTGAAATGTAAGATTCATACTTCTCTGTTGTATTTGGACCAAACCCCAAGGGATTATTCTGTTAAAAATCTTTTAAAATTTATCCTTTAAATTTCGAAAGAGTTGTGTAAAATAATTCATGAGAAAATAATATATCACAAACAGAATGAAGCGTTACAAGATAATATATTCGTAATTAAAATAAAATAAAATTTACATTTTTGTATTTAGTTTATGTGCAGATTGATGATAACTAAGTTTTTATTCTTCAGTTTTAGGTTTTATTATTAAGTTTTTATTCTAAGTCCATTCAGTATTATATCCAGTCATATATTCAGTAAAAATAAACAAATTATTGAGCGTGTACCAGATAATTCTCAGCCAAAAAATAAACCATTTTTTTATCTGCCTTATAGGGTACTTTACAATTCTAGAAAATTAAAAATTTTACTGATCCCGTCATATGACGGGCTATATGCTAGTAAATAAATAATAAACAAACAAAATGCTCATATTATTTCTGCATAGTTTAAAAATAAAATTATATACTCACTTCACTGAATCTATCGACTACATTTTGAAAACTGAAATTTTATCTGTGTTAATATATCTTAACTTTTTTTGTGAAAATACAGTACCTGGAGAAATCTTTAATTGTCGGAGAAAACGTCATGTGATTTCTTACTTATACCGAAAAGAATCCTTCCTTGTATCTTATTAATCAACCCTTACCTGAGAAAAACATGTCGACTTATTTTAATTCATTTTACTGAGGCATCAATCAACTTTTTTCATTTTTACAATGTTTTATAATCTTATGAATAAATTCATCTTAACGATACACAATTCAACATTTTTCTCTTCGTCGATGTGTGATAATACTTTTTGAATAAATTCATACTAAACATCGAAAAAGTTCATAATATTCGAGAGAACGCGAGACTTTTTTCTTTTTGCACTGATAAATGGGAGAAATTTCTTTGATTTAGAATATTTGAAATATTCATCAAGTCGTACACACGTAGAAGCACAATAAATAGTTAAAATTTGGTTCTTGAAAAGTAAAATTGTCACATTTCGGACAGAAATTGCTAGTATATATATCAGATCATTTTTATTATGAGGTTTGACTTTGTGTTGGAGAACTAATTTGCAATCGTCTTCTGAATGCTTTAAAGACAGCTTTGTGACAGAATTGCTAGCATATATATCAACCCACATTTCTCGCCAAGTTGGACACAGAGACTTTTAGTCCGAGAACTGATTTGCAATTGTCTTTTCTCTAGATTTTTACTTTAGGTAAGTTACTTTTGACAGGTATTTCTATACAGTTAAACATTTTGACTTTAATGGAATCAGTTTTAACCCCTTAAGGACCAGCGTACTGGGAATGAAACGCAGTCACGGGACCGAACGCTCTGACACAGAGCGCCGCTACAGGCCTGCGCATTTTTACGGAGTTAAGCTTCCTATAAAATCAGCATTTTAATACAGGGTTCCCACTCTTTTTCCAGAAAAAAATTAAGGACTTTTTAAGGATTTTCTAAGGACCAAAGTAACTATTACCCCTTAAGGACCAGCGTACTGGGAATGAAACGCAGTCACGGGACCGAACGCTCTGACACAGAGCGCCGCTACAGGCCTGCGCATTTTTACGGAGTTAAGCTTCCTATAAAATCAGCATTTTAATACAGGGTTCCCACTCTTTTTCCAGAAAAAAATTAAGGACTTTTTAAGGATTTTCTAAGGACCAAAGTAACTATTACCCCTTAAGGACCAGCGTACTGGGAATGAAACGCAGTCACGGGACCGAACGCTCTGACACAGAGCGCCGCTACAGGCCTGCGCATTTTTACGGAGTTAAGCTTCCTATAAAATCAGCATTTTAATACAGGGTTCCCACTCTTTTTCCAGAAAAAAATTAAGGACTTTTTAAGGATTTTCTAAGGACCAAAGTAACTATTACCCCTTAAGGACCAGCGTACTGGGAATGAAACGCAGTCACGGGACCGAACGCTCTGAAACGGAACGCCGCTACCGGCCTGCGCACTTTTACGGAGTTAAGCTTCCTATAAAATCAGCATTTTAATACAGGGTTCCCACTCTTTTTCCAGAAAAAAATTAAGGACTTTTTAAGGATTTTCTAAGGACCAAAGTAACTATTTATAAGGACCCACTTGAAATACACGACATAACGACGTGAAGTCTATTTCCTGAGGAACATATTTTAATGATTATGAATCAGATAAGGCATGTTCAATAAATGCCCTACAATATTTCAGAATTAAATTCTTAAAAATGCCTAAAAATTAATATAAGATAAATCTATTTGACAAAAACTAATTTTGAAAAATAATTTAGTGATCAAACTAAAAATAAGTTGTGAATAAAATACAAATATTATAAACAGTACTTTCTCAAGTTTAAAAATAACTCTGATATATATATATATATATATATATGTGTGTGTGTGTGTGTGTGTGTATACTGGCTGATTATACCTGACGTTGCCTGGGAAAGAAGAAAGTTTTATACTTTTCTATCAATGCAAGGAAAATTAAGTTTAAATAAGTAACTGAAATATATACACTCCCCCCCTCCATGCTTTGTTTAATTAAAATCTGTATGACTGTTAGCCATTAGTAAAGGGCAGCTGACTTTATTCTTTAAATCTTTTCAGTATGCAAAAGATTATTTATTTCTCCAATAAGTTTTCTAGCTCATAACCATTAAAAATTACTAATAAACTAAAAGTATTTTCATAATTTTTTAAGAATATCAAGGAAAGGAATTCTGAATTACTACAGTAATACACTGGAAACATATATGGTTTGGTTTGGTTTTGGAGCACTACGGTCTACTTTTTTGCAACAAGAGGGCTAATGAGACCGGGGACCTACTGCTTAAAGGAAAGGAATTCTGAATTACTACAGTAATACACTGGAAACATATATGTATTTGAAGATTTTCTTTATTATTAATACTGCACTTTTGGCTAGAAAATGTAAAAGAATATTATGAACATAAACAAATATTTTATATATTCTTTGACCAGTACTTATCACCTGTACTGGCGTTCTTAGAACTGGTTTTGGGCTAATGTAACTCTGAACTTACAAAACTAGAAAGTTAGGAGAATACGGCTAAAACTGATAGAAAGTGAAGAAAGCGGATCGCATCAATGAAGGAATTGATTGCATTCTAATTTAAAAATTAAGGAGTTTTTAAGGACCTTTGACAAAAATGAAGTAGTTTTAAGGGCCCTTAAAAATGAAAGCAAAAATTAAGGAGTTCTTGAGGACTTTTAAGGACCGTGGGAACCCTGTTATTACAGGGTATACACCAGTGTTCGTTACAAGGGGGAAACACAATGACTATAATACCTTATATAAATTCAGACATTTATTCTATACATTTATTTACAAAAATACTTGGTTAACATAATCATCAATCATTTATATCTTCTATTTACACTGTTATTATTCCACAATTCTTTATAAGGAATTATTATTAACAGAGGCCTAAGTCAAAGGACTGTAAATATTATTTATAAATTACCTCCATTAAAGTCACAGGGGAGCAGGCAGGGGCTTTCCTCACGGGCATACGGGACGAGTTGGTGATGGTGAGCGGGGTGGTCTCGGTCCGGGAGCACAGGACGAGCTGGTGCTAGTGAATCCTTGTTCCACTTCTCTCGACTGCCCACTTCTAACTCTCAGCTCTCACTCCGTTTCCAAAAAACTTCACCTAGGTCCCAACGCCCCTCCTTTTCTTGTCCAATCCCTTCCTTCGGGAAAATTTTCCCACATCAAATGCCCTTCGGGAGTGCAGGTGGGCTCATTAAAGTAGCCCCTTTTTGTTCAAGCTGACATTACATTTTAGCCCCTGCTCCCATAATTCATGCTTACAGTTCTGTGCGAGCTTGACCGTTATGCTGCCATTCCGTGAAGTATCCTCTCTGCAGGAGTCCCTAAACTTGACGTACATAATTGGGGTCTTAAATTCGTCAAGGAAAATCCTCCCACGGCTATGCATGCACGTGCAACTCACCGTGAGAAAGTACCTCGGTACATGTATATAAGATGCTATTACTTAATATGTCTTCTTCTTCATCAATGGCCAGACAGCCTAGGATGGGCCCTTGCCTTCCTCAGAATCAAATTCCAAGCTCTTCTCTTCCTGGCCATGGACCTCGAATTAGTAATTTTTAAAAGTCTTAAGTCTGATTCCAAACAGCCGAGCCACCTAAATTTAGGTCTCCCTCTTTTTTGGGTGCCAAATGGTCTGGCCGAGATCTTTTTTGCTACACGATCTTCGTTCATTCTGAACAAGTGTCCTGCCCATTTAATTCTCTGAATCCTTATATATTGTACTTTATCTAGATCTTTTAAAGATTTATATGGTTCAGAGTTAGTTCTTCTTCTTCAGATATTATTATGTTTATGCCACCAAAAATACTTCTCAAAATTTTTCTTTCAAAAACAGAAATGAAATGATAACTTAATATGTATCAATATAAATAATATTTCATCAATAGAAATGAATGAAACATGCAAAATACTAGAATTATAACTATGCAAAACAGGTCAAATACAATGCACACGAATAGGCAATTACAAATATTATTTTATACCAAATTTAAAAAAGAAGGAATTGAAGCAATAATAATCGGTATATAATAAAATTTCAATAAAAAGTCTGCTGTGTGAAATATCGTTCAAAATAAGGATCGACACACAGTCCAACGTTGCACGTTTTGCACATAAAAGAATTGTCTAATATATTGCATACATATTGTAACTATAGTTATGTACATAAATGAAATTTAAAAATAAATATTTTTATGTACATAATGTTCTAACTCTTAATATGTATTAAGAATTAGAACATGTATGTTTACATATCTAATTTTAATTCTAATATTTTGTGTGTATATATATATGTGTGTGTGTGTGTGTAATAATATCAATATCTAAGCCCTAAAGTATATCCAAAATTATCCCTTTTCCCCATTCATTATTGTAGATCTTAATTTCTTTTCTCTATATTAACCATATTTCCCAGCCATCCAATTTAAACGAGGATGTTTTCAGTTTTCATTCCTTCAGCCGAACCCGAAATTCTTTCTATGATTCCCAAAACAGAAAATGATATAGCTGGCATTTTTAATTAGGAAGTTATAACTCTCCCAGGAAAAGTCTGTAATGATCAGCTACAATAGTCATCTGGAACGCCACACTTTTGCAGATGGCTCTAGTCAAAGGTTACTGTCTATAAGCAATTAAAACACTTGCCTCAGCATTTTTCCCACGACACTAACACACGGGTTTTGGTCGTCTCTCTCCGAAGGTTGGCGTTACAGAGAGAGAGTCAGACGTCTCTGGATTTTGTGTAATTTTTATCGGATGAAATAAAAGTTAAGTTTGGCCACGACGACTGATGTGCTTCTTTCGAACAGACGATTAGCGGGACACTTGGCAGCCCAGCATGCCCGGACTGAGGAAAATAATAGGGGCAATTTTAAATTTTAAAATCAGTTTTTCAAGTGAAGTTCGGGGCTGGTTGGTCCCTGGGTGGTTAGTCCCCCTCGGCTTATTATATATATATATATATATATATATATATATATATATATATATATATATATATATATATATATATATATATATATATATATATATATATATATATATATATATATATATATATATAACATTCATAACTATTTCAACTTTTGCAATAATCATCTGGATACACTTCCCCATATTTTTCTTACAAAAAGAGGAAAACAATAAAAAACCCACACATGCGCTTTTAGAGAGCCGTGAGTCCCAGTTTGTTTACATCAATAAATCCATCAAATCCAGATGCCCCAAACAGAAACTAATGCCCGTACATCAAGGTTAACTGCTATATGAGTCAACAGGTGTTATATCTCTGTGTCCATTGCGATACATTTCTTCTCCGTTCTAACATGCGTTGAGGGTCTTTGAACTCCCTTTTCAGCAATAGGCATTTTTAGAATTTATTTGAGCCGCGTTAACCCTTTAAAGGTCACCTACATAAATTCTTTTGAATTTGATTAAATTAGTTTATAAATATTATCTATGAACCTTATAAAAGTACCTTATAAACTTTTTTTTTACAATCCTTAGAGGGGTTTGCCTTAGAGGATACTAAGTATAAGAGGGATTGAGGGAGGGGGGGGTTAACTGTCAAACCCAACCCTTTGTACAGCGTGAACACAATACTTTTTAAATATTTCAATTATATTCGAAGAACAATAAATAAGTGTTCTTAAAAAGTATAATAAATAAATAGTTCAACAATTTATAAGTGTTGTTTGAATAGATATTTTTGTTTGGGGTCATAAGTGAAAAAAAAAAATCGAATTACTAACATTCCAGGTACTGCATGTATAAATACATATATTTCAAAAGAAAAAAGATGAAATGTAGTACTATTATCTATTGTAAGTTTTAAATCTCAAATAAAAAAATTGAAAAAACATTCATATTTCTACAAAAATTAAAGGGAAAAAATGTTTAACAAGAGGTTTCTCTGTGAAACCACTGTCCGCTAAAGGGTTAACTCAGTCGGCAAAGGTAGCGATCTCGTAACCGGCGGGTTAAGGGATCGAGACTTAAGCCGGCCAAAGATCCACCGTTTTCATTAATGACAGCTAGGGTACGCAAAATAGGTTTGTGGTAGCAATGCTCTCCAAGTTTCCAAACGATAGCACTAGAGTTGTTAGGCTGATTGAGTTTTTTTTTTTTTTTTTTTTTTTTTTTTTTATTATTGATTCCTACTTCTAAATTACGACGACCCACTTTGAATAGTCGTTCTTTCACCTCTTCAAAACAAAAGGCGCATCCCTTCGCCTTAATTCAAGTAAACTCTGGCTTGCCCGAGTATTTTTCGTAACAAAAATAACAACAATTTACTTGTTTAATTAATTTTTAAACACTATTTAATTCCTTTAGCGGTTTAGTTGATTGCATTGAATTTATTTTTTCTTTTTTATTTCTACCATTGTCACAGTCAACAACGTCTTTTCTACTTTTTAGCCCGTAGATTTTCACCTCAGCAGCTGTCGCACTATCATTTTTCATAGTGGAAAAGCAGCTGATTTTCCTTGGAACAGTGGTTTTCAAACGAGTTCCACTGAACCCTAGACTGTCGTACCCTAAGGGTAGTGGTTAAAAAAAATGTAAACAAGTGCAAAATAGACTGTGTTTATATATTTAATCTATAAGTTACATGTAATTTTCCTAGCTTCTATGAAACAAAAATTTGTATCGGGGACTAACATTTGACTATGCTGGTAACAGAAGTTATCAACACACCATTTAGTTATATCAGTTTATCACCATTTTGATGCCACTCAGAACAACTTATATTATTTATGTTAAAAATCATTTTCAACATATATGGCAAAGAAAACAAAATATCTAAAAGTTTATCATAGAAAACAGAAAGAGCACAAAGAAAAGGTCTAGAGAGCTAGATTTCGATAATTTGTGCAAAAAAGAGGGCAACCATAGCCTAATAATTAGACGCAATCATGTAAAAGTTGGTGACACTAGTGACATGAGTTATATTATTATTTAGATAAATAAAATAACATTATGGTAGTTTTAAATTCAACTGCATCACTTTTACAAAGAGCCCCTACAATTGAGTTTTAAGAAGTTTTTAAGGTATTGCGAACCCTGTAATGTCTGAATTTCATTACTTTTGGAAAAAGGCATAGAGTTTCAATAGATGGTCATATAATTTTAAGAGTGCTGCGAGTCTTGAGGTAACCGTCTACATTCAAATAGCGATTTTCGTGAAAAATATCGGAAAAAATTTTATTTGTTTATTTTAAAGATCAGTCCTTTAGCTTTCCAAAATAGTTTTCAGCTTGTTTCTACAGTCATTAGAAGTCATGATACAGCTGTTTAATCATCATCGGAAGTGAGCTGTTAAAGGTCTTGACTTTGAGTGTTAGCATGAAAAACGTCGTAAATAGCTTATTATAGCTTCTAAATAAATAAATAAATTACTCCAGCATATTTTTGAATGTTTATCAAATTATAAAACACTTAATTTATCCAATAAAATCTTAAAATTGAATTTCTGAAAAATTGTGATTTTTTGCTACACTACCACACCTCAACAGTCATAACTGCTAAAATAATTTTAGAATTTAATTAGAATTTAACTGTATGTTTTTATGATGTTATATATGCATTAAACCTCAGGATTATAAATATATTCATTTTGAGATGAGCTATGGGCATTTGTGTTAGAAACTTCATTATTTTTTTCTTGATTTTTTGCTCTAAATTACTTGACTGGCTACGAACTTATTTACACTTTAGACTTTTTTCATTCTGGAAGTTCAATGCATACATAATGGATATATATCTACATTTATCTAAGTAAAAGTGATATGGTTTGCGTTTTTTTTTTTTTTTTTAAGGAATGTTTGTTGGCGTAAAGTAAAAAAATGCTTGTTTTTTTTCTCTATTTTTGCCAATTTTTAAGACAATATATATGTATTTATGTTTATTTTCATATTTTTCTATGTTTTATAACCTATTACGGTAATAAAAAAATATTTCCATAAAAACCTTATTTAAAAATTTTGGCTCCGAACGTGGTTGGTTACCTTAAAAGCTTAAAGATCCTAGAGTTTATTTCTACTTTAGCATTACCTCTTCATAACTTTGCTCTGTTTATTATGATAAGAGTTAAGGCGGTGGTTCATTCCCTTCACTGCTACAGATTCCCAAAATAATTTGATTTTGACTTTGCTACTGAAAACAATTTCTCCCTCATTTTCATATTTTATTTTCGGGTTATAAACAAAGCTTATGAATCATTCACCGGCTCGACTGCTGTTCTTACCGTTTACAAAGTTTACTTTTTATTGCTTTACGTCGTGAACTTCAGTTACACTTGGGAACTTTACTAACAACTTGGCCATGAAAAAGGAATAATCTGGCTGGAAATTCGTTGCTCATGAATAAAAAGTACCCTTGGTTACCTCGCAAAATGCATAGAAGAGCTCAAGTCACCTTGAATTCTCCAAAAGCACACGAATTATTCTGTTTGCTACTGCTTTTAAAGAGTTATATTCAATGGAATACGGTTAGGCAGAGATGAAAATATTTACTTTCGAGGAAGGAAAAATGCGTATATTAGCAAAATACATTTAGCTGAAATTAGTTTTCCTACATTTTCTCTTTTTAAATTGTGATACAAATGGCTAAAATATGGGTGAAAGAGCTAAAAGCAATAAATAACATTAATTAAGCAGTAATTAATATTGTTGTAATGTACTTACAATACTAACACCAGTGTTCTTTTACAAAGGGAAAACACAGTAAAAATATAATACCTTATATTTGGATTAAGACATTTATTCTGTACACTATTTACAAATTGTTACACTACTTGATCACCATATAACATAACCAGCAATTATTTAGATTTTATATTCATCATTACACAATAATTATTACAATTCTCTTTTGTTATACGTTATTCCTTAAATCAAAATATTGAATTACTAACTGAGGCCTGAATACAGGGCCGTAGCCAGAAATTATTTTCGGAGGGGGACCAAGGGGGAAAGACATCTTTATTTGTGAATGATACTTAAATTACTGAAAGGGAAAGCACTGTATTTACGGAATACAGAGCCAGAAATACAGTACTGTATTTCCGGCCAGCGGCCCAGAAAAACTTATAGTCTGAACGTGGTTCTTTTTTTTTTTTTTTTTTGAGAGAATAGCTGTTTATGTTTATGAACAGCTAGGCAGATAGCACACACACACACACAAACGTGGGACATTGTCTATCTACAAAATGGTCTTTCAAAATTTCGGGGGGGAACCAGTCCCCCAAATCCTTCCCCCTGCCTACGGCCTTGCCTGAATAACCGTCATAAATATGTTAAATCTATTTACCTCCGGACATTACAGGGAAGAAGGCTCGGGCTTTCATCGTGGTGTAAAGGGCTTAAAAGGGCGTAGGTACTGGCGTAGCAGCCGTTATTTTGCTGTACGTCTATGCTGGCATGCGGGTTCGGGACTCGATTACTGGTCCGGGCTCTCTGGATGTCCAGCAACTCTTCAATCCCGACTTCGACTCCTTTTTCTTCACTCTCTTTCCCAACTCCTCACCTCGGTTTTAACGCCCCTTTTTCTTCACCAATCGCTTGTTGGTGAAATTTTCCCACATCTGAACCTCCTTCTGGAGTGCAGTTGGGCTCATTAAAGTAGCCCCTTTTGTGAAAGTTGACATTATTTTTATCCCCTGCCCCATAACTCACGTTTACATCTCTGTGCGAGCTTGACCGTTACGATTGTGCCATTCCGTGATCTATAACTTCTCCGCAGGGATCCTTAAAACTCAAAGTCAACAGCTGCACCTAAATTCTTCTTGGAAATTTCTTCCACAGCTGTGCATGCACGTGCTGACCATCGTGGGAAAGTACCTCGGTACAAATATATTGTTTATTTTTATTGTAAACAATAAAGGTAATATAAACATTAGACTCATAAAGTAATGACTAAGTCTCTTTTAAGCTCACTTCGATAAGGAAAACTGGGTATCTAAGGTTTCACGTGATCTGGAATAAATGCATACTCGCCAAAAATGTCGCCTAATATTGAGATATATTCCCAAATTGGCCACAAAATGTAGTCAAATTTGTGTTTTTGTCAATCGAATAACTGTAACATACAAGTAAAGGAATAAAAAACAAATATATGTATATAGCTCTCTGTATAATTTTATTAGTTTGGTTTGTTTAAAATGACACAGTCGATTAAAATTTTCTTTCATAAAGAAAAAAAAGACCGGAAGGGTAAAATAGGCTTGCCCATCACCGACTCGTGCAACACTGAATATATTCTTATGTATAACTAGAGATGTGAAAAACCCGGCATTTTGAAGAGGTGGGAATAAACCTGGGAATTTTGGGGAATAAACCCGGAATTTTGGGAACTTTGGGAAGAAATCATTTTAACAATGTTTACGTTTATTTTTTCAACAGTGGCTATTTAAGAACTAGCATATTATTCTAAGAGATTTTTTTTTTTTTACTTTTGGCAATATATATATATATATATATATATATATATATATATATATATATATATGTATTCAAGAAATAATAGCAATGAGCCTTTAAATTATTTTATAGTAGTACTTATGTAATGAATGACCCTGTTAGTCTTATTAACCACATAACTGGTTGCTTCCATTTTAATGGCTAATATAATCATTATATACATTATTTTGGATCATTATTTATTATGTCAATTGCTTTATGCTAAACTTTTCCTCTTTTATAATATAAAAATAAATATCTTTAAATTTAAAATAAGTTAATTATTTTTTATAATGCAATATATCATTTAAAGGTGTCATCCAATGACAATGTTGCATTTTGTGTCTAATTCCTACACACACACACATTATATATATATATATATATATATATATATATATATATATATATATATATATATAGACAGAGAGAGAGAGAGAGAGAAAGATGTTGTCCAAGAAAAATAATGATTTATGGGTTTGTGACACTACAGATTATTGCCTAATATTTATGAAAATAATACAATTATTTGATATTTCTGAAAGGAAAAATACACTCATACTTTCATGATGAACAGGATATCTTGTTAGAGTTAATCTCAAGAATTCAATTTTGTTTGGCTGTTTAGCTTCCTTTATTCATTACAGTTACCAGTTAACTATTAATATTAAATCATTTATGAAACGTAAAAATTGTCTTGTCCGACTAGGATAAAAATGAACAAAATACTTCAAAATTCCCATGTTTTGGAAATTTTCAAAATTCCCTTCCCAAAACACCCGGGTTTTTTCTACTGCTTACAACTCTATGTATAACTTGATTTCTTTTCGCTTTTGTCAAAAAGGATGCGTATATATTGTAACGAATTCTCGTTACATTGAATTCCTGATACAGACTTAACTAAAACCGTGAGAAAAACCACCTAACGTAGAAGAATAGCAAACGTGTCTATTGTGGACACTTGAACTGAGCTCTTCTTTACTTAGTGAAAGGACGTTCTTTCACGCAGAATGGGATGCTGAATGGAGGATTGTTGACACTCAATCATTCTGTCGGAGAAATTCATTAGGATGCTGGCGAAGTGTTCGCAGTGTTAGCTTCAATGGCGTCCCGAAGAAAGAGTTTCACACGACAGCAATCCTCTACATTGGAAACAACAATACTTTCTTGTCTTGTTCTCCAAAGGTTGTCCAAGGACAACGCGAGATTGCTCGCTATTACTGCAAGCTTCCCTGGCACCTGCTGGCGAGAGAGCCGACACGCGCATACCCCAACACGTCATCAACCATCTGTCCGATCAGCTGGGATGGACATTCTGGCGGGCAGACGACTATATAAGAAGAGCAGAGTTCGAGGTCCAGAGAGGATTTTTGACCGATCGAGTCGGCTGTGAACTCATCGGCCCAAAACGTCGAGGGAGCGACTGAGAGAGTCCTCCCCCCTTTTTTTCTCTTAGGAAGCTGATTCCTGCATCGATCATTTTTTTCATTGTAGATATTCATCGTTTCATCTGTATTTTATCATAACTTCAATATTGTGTTTCTTAATAAATATCATAGTCTGCACGTAGGCCTCCGCTATCCTTTTTCGGGCTCACTTAGAGCCCCAGTACGCTACAATATATATATATATATATATATATATATATATATATATATATATATATATATATATATATATATATATATATATATATATATATATATAACCTTTTTCCATGTGTTTATGGAGACTGTAAGTGTACACGGAGAACTCACTTTTAGTATAAAGTCGTGCATCTTAAACTATATTTACTTACATCAGGCACCTTAAACAGACGATTATACGTGTAGTATTTTTTTATATTGTAGGAATAATATATTTATAAATTTATCCTCATAAATCTTCTAGACATTTTTTAATTATCTGTTTCATTTGTTTTGTTTTTTTTTTAGATTATATTTTGGTGAGTACCAAGCAATGAGATCGTGGACGTTTATTTTCGTCGCATTTCTGAGTTCAGACTACGTCGGAGCAGCAACAGGTCATTATAAAGGTGAGGCAGTAAAGAAGATTGGTCATTTTTATTTGTTACTTCTCTTCAGATGTTGAGCAATTTCGGAAACTTTCAAAAGTAGAAAAAAAAAAAGAAAAACAGATTTCCATTGAGAATCTGAAAACAAATATTTAGTTGATGCATTTGGTTAAAAAGCAGATAGTATATAATTTTACGATATATCTGTGACACCAGGTCGAAATCCCTATTATTCCTGATATTTTTCTTCCTTCGGAATTTATAGATACTTATATTGCACTAGATTTTTAAAATCAAACTAAATTTCACTAAGAAAATGAACAGTCAAAATTACACATACCATTCATATTATTATCCTTATTTATGATGTCGTCATCAAATCGGTGAGAAAGCGTGCATTTTACGTGTACCAGTATCGGACAACGACAACCGTTTCGATTTAGTTGTGTCAGCTGTTAGGGTTTTTGGCCTTAAAGATAAATGCACTCTTGAGCAAAAATCCCTCTGCATTTACATACATAACGATAATTTCGCGATCCTTGCACACCTCGGTTTTGTCTTTCAAAATGAATGTCCGAGAAAACATCCATTTCTAGAAGAATTCTGTTCCGTTTATATTGAACTGTTCTGGGTGATACTCGCCATCATCAAGGATCTTCTGGAATGTGTTGTACATGTAGTCCTCAGCTGCAGGTTGGTCAGTAGAAGCAGCTTCTCTGTGGAGAACGACTCTCTTCACATGATCTTCTTCTAGAACTTCTAGAACTAACTCTTGCTTCTGTGAAATTCATGAGCATTGCGGAATAGGATCCTGGTTGAAGTTGGTCCTTCGTAAAGCACTAATAGAGCTGCGTCGCCTTCACCCGGATGGACAACGAATCTAACGAAATTTTTCTTGCGGCTGTCGTTGATCCATACGGTTGATGTAAACTTCGTTTTCGCTATAAACGTATTACGACTTGTCACGACGCGCTTTACTACCTTGTTGAAAGAGATATTAGCCAGTGCACGGAAAGAGCGAACGGTAGATTGAATCAAGCAACCTCCTCAATTTACTGCCAACCTTTGATCATATCCAAGAGTTCAAATTCTCCTCGATGGTATCTTCCCCGGCTCTTAGTTTCACTGTCAGACGGATTAGAAGAAGCAACAAGTTTACAAGCCATTGTGGTGCTTAGATAAAAGTTCTCAGAAATTGAATTTCTCAGAATAAACACTTACAAGAGCAAAAATGTTTTCTATGCGTAGGAATGCAGAGACATGTATGAGAGAAACAAACTTGCGTAAAGCTGAACAAATCAGTTTGTTGAGCAGCTGTACCTGGCGTTGAAGGATTTGCGTGGGTGCTCCAATACAAAGGCCACGAAATGAAACACTGCGAAGAAAGAAACAACGAAAGTCGAAGCATGAAGTGGTGAGGGATGACTGTATGTATATATATATATATATATATATATATATATATATATATATATATATATATATATATATATATATATATATATATATATATATATATATACAGGGTGGGTGTGGCCGAATTTGATTGATAAATTCAGTAGTAAACAACAAAAGGATGAAAAGTCATCACAGAACATTGTCATGACATGTCAACATTTAGTCGGTAAAAATCGCAAAATTAGTTGAAGGGTGTGTCTTCTGTTTGCACCCACTTTGTTTGTGTTGTCCTAGGAAGTTATTTGGTATTCTATATGGTGTTCCCATAATAAAACAGCTGGCAAATATCTGCGGCTTGGTAGAATCGAATGCTTAAGGGCAAATGCCTCGCATTGGAAATAATAATAGTTGAAGGGTGTAACGTCGAGTGGAACAAAAAAGTAGAAAAGCATCTACACTCATGTCCATAAATTAAGGATAATGAAGTTCAGGCAATGAAAGAGACAAAAGCAAAACAAATTTGACTTATTTGTAAAGCCTATTTATTAAACAAAAGGTAAAGAGCAAAAAAGATGCTATATGTTTGACATAATTAATAAAAATTGCGATTTTTACGCCCTGGAGCAAATTTCAAAAAAGAACCTATTTACAGAAAACAGTATAACATGGTTAGTATGATGGTTAATACGGAGTATGTCTCCCGGACGATGCAATACAAGCGTTACAACGCCTACGCATGCTGAGTATCAGATTATCAATCTGATCTTGGGGAAAATTACACCACTCATCAAGCAATGCCCTCCGAAGTTCCGATAGACAGTTGGGATGGGGTTGACGGGCTGCAATTCGTCGGCCAAGCATGTCCCACACATGCTCTATTGGATTCAAGTCCGGTGAGTATGCTGGCCAATCCATACGGGTGATATCCTCCGATTGAAGGCATTCGTCTACAATGTTTGATCGGTGATTTCGGGCGTTGTCATCCATATACAGAAATTCAGGACCCATGGCGTCCCGAAACAAACGTACATGTTGTTCCAGAATGACATCCCGATAGATGTGTCCTGTCATCGTTACACTCTGAACATGCAGGTCAGTTCTGGAACCAAGAATAATTCCTCCCCAAACGAGCCATCCTGCACCACCGTAACGGTGTCGTTCAATGGTGTTCTCTTGGTGGTAACGGGTACCTGGCGCTCTCCATATGAAAGTCCGGGGAGAATCGGAATGTAAACTGAACCTGGACTCGTCGGAAAACATCACACAAGACCACTGTTGCGGTGTCCACAATGCATGCTCTCTAGCCCAGCATAATCGCAGGCGACAGTGAGTTGCGGTAAGCGGAAGACATCTGACAGGCCTACGAGCATATAGACCAATGTTCCCTAAGCGTCTGTACACGGTCTGCCTTGAAACTGTCGTACCGGTAGCTGAAGAGAGCTGACGAGACAGGTCTGATGCTGTGCTCCGTCTGTTTCTTTTGGTAGTAACTGCCAAATACCGGTCATCATTCGGCGTAGTAACTCGGGGGCGACCTGTGCTGTAACATCTACTCACATTACCATCATGTTTGAATCGTTGCCAAAGCCTGGAGATGACACTGTGGGCGATTCCAAGTTCCTCGGATACTTCCAGCTGGGTACGTCCACATTCCAGTCGTCCGATAATTCTACCACGTAAAAAATCATCCAAATGCTTCCTTTGTGCCATAACTATGCGGTTATTGCACTGAAAGGCTTTTAAAGCGCTTGTTAACAATTTTACTTCTTTGCTACCATTCCTTATATACCCCTTTCATACACTCTCGTCATTGTGACGTACTATCCGCGCCATCTGGTGGTTTCCTGCAATTTGCATATTCTTCTTCAAGATGTGTATGATAATTCTACAGGTGAAATTTTTATTTTAGAGCTCAATTTCTGTGTGATTCTGAATTATCCTCAATTTATGGACATGAGTGTATTTGATTCAAAGACAGATTTTGTTTTTGTTAACAAGATAACTTAAAATATTTAAGGGTTTATTACACGTCAACCTGTACGTGTTGAAAAAGCAACGAATTCACTTTACGATTTCTTTTCCTAATGAAGAATACGAGAATTTCTCGTGTGATAGCGAAAAGTTTGAATCGGTTTAATTTGCCTCACATGTGATAAGGTTTTCAATCGGATGAAAAAAACCTTCACTATCTTACGAGAAAACTTCGTACTCTTCATTGGTAAATATAATCGTTGCTTTCTCAACCCGTACAGGTTCCCATTTAATAAGACTTTTATTCCGCTGTACTTCACTAGCATAATTACTTTTATTATTACTATCCAAAAAACAGATTATTACGGCTGGAGCAATGACTGTCGCTTCCATTTTGAATTAACGAGCAAGTTGGATACAATTCTCTTAAAAATAAGGAGCAAACTCGATGGCTCTTATGACTTGGATGATCAGTTGCTGAAGGAATATGAAATGACACGAGGCACTGTTAAAGGTCTGGATAACTTTGAACGGAAAGGTCCATACCGCTGCAAACTATCGAAAGAGTTCGTCCAAGTGTATTTCCGAATCGGATTCATAAAACTTGTGGTATCTTACGTACTATCAGTTGTTGACGGTAAGTAATTCTTTAATATTAGAAGCCGCATTTGGTAGAAATACCTGCCAAATAGACTAAATTTGACTATGTTAAGGGATGTCCCACTATCTGTGCAAACAAGATTATTAAAAAATGCAGCAATCTCGATAAACTTTCTTTATTAAGATATCTATATGTTCTCTTTATATATGATAATCAATTGTTTTTTATCATTGATTAATGCCATATATTTACGTGATAATTCATTGAAAATTATGTTTAGTTGATTGTTCAGACCGAACTAAAGTCTACTCTATATCATGTTAGATCAAAATTAATTACCAATGAATTATTACATAATTATATGACAGTTAAACGTCAACAGAAAATTGTCATTTTTATTTTGAGGAATTTCAAAATAATACAAAGCGTATATGCTGGAAATGTGAAATTTAAAAATATATTTTAACATAAAACTCCAGTTAGGTCTGTGTTGGGGATAACACATAACCTGAACCACTTACTTAACTGGAGTAGGTATGATGGTTTCTTTTTATATTGTTAGGATGCATAAAATAGTCAGACTGGACTAAATAACTGGACGTTAATAGGATAACACGAATATTTATTTACAAATTAAATAAATTATACTAAACGAATTAAAAGAAAAACACTCGATGAGCATAAGAGTCGGACCATCAAAAATAAAACATACACGAGAGTTCTCAAAAATAAAAGGCATAATCAAATGTCCGGTTGGATTTTATTTTCGACGAAAAATGAAAGTCCACTCCCAAAGTAGCTCATCCCGAGAGAATTATTCATCAGCCTAAAGCACTCTGAGGTCTCCTCCTCTCTTCTCTGCTAAGCCACTCTTTCACAGGGCGAAAACTTTTCGCCTTCCCCTTTCAAACATATGAAACACCAGTGTACCGAGGTACTTTCCCACGGTGATCTGCACATGCATGCACAGCTGTGGGAGGATTTTCCTAGAGGAATTTAGGACTCCAATTGTTCACGTCAAGTTTAGGGACCCCTGCAGAGAAGGTATAGATCACGGAATGGCAGCGTAACGGTCAAGCTCGCACAGAGATGTAACCGTGAGTTATGGGAGCAGGGGCTAAAAAGTAATGTCAGCTTGCACAAAAGGGGCTACTTTAATGAGCCCACCTGCACTCCCGAAGGGGGGCAGATGTGGGAAAATTTCCCGAAAACAGGCGATTGAAAAGAAAGAAAAAAGGGCGTTGGAACCGTGGTGAGGAGTTTGGAAACGAAGTTAAGGAGAGGAGTCTAAGTCGGGAGTCGAGAGAAGTGGGACAAGGATCCACCAGCACCAACTCGTCCCGTGCGCCCGGACCGACACCACAGGAGGAAAATCCCTGCCTGATAATTTGGACCCACTGAAGGACCGACACCGCCCCGCTTACCATCACCAACTCGTCCCGTGCGCCCTGACCGACACCGCGTGAGGAAAGCCCCTACCTGCTCCTCTGTGCCTGTAATGGAGGTAAAGGTAAAATAATATTTACAGTCACTTAGGCCTCTATTCATGATTTAAGCTTGTAATTGAATAATTAGTTTATTATAAAGAGAATTGTAGTAATCATGCTGTAAATTTAAGACATAAATAATTGATGATTATGATATATGATAACCAAGGATCAGCTTGTAAATGAATGTACATAGTAAATATCTGAATCTCAGTATAAAGTATTATATTTTTACTGTGTTTCCCCCTTTTAACCGAACACTGGTGTAGAGGTTGTAAGTACATTACAACAACCAGCAAAACCTTATCTTCAGAAATACCGATTCTCAACCCCTCGTCTTTAAATTTCTCCTAAGCCACTTGCAACAAACTCTTCTGTTTCTCAACCGTCTCCAAAAACGTCAAATCCGGAGACTTTATAAGCCCAGTTAGATAGGTGACTTCCATCCCCCAGGAATACATGGACGATCTTCGATATTCGAAAGCCGTCGATCACCGCACATACTGTAAAAACTGGACGTGGGTCCAAATCTTACTGCCTACATCTGCCATAATGGATTCCTCTCACTCAATGGGAACTCAAAGCAAAAATAGAATTCTCTCTGACCGACTCGCATTTTAAGAATTCTTTGAAAAGAAAAAAAAATCATACCACGTGACAGAATAGCAAATTCTCTAGGATTCTATCTTTCCATGCCTTTTTTTTTTTAAATTATGTCGGTTAAATGCTCTTATTTGCGTCTTCATCTGAAATACGAGAACTCATTCTTAAGGTTAACACTAGAACTGCGGAACTTTCAGTATACTTGATACTGTGGGCTGGGCCAAACTTACCCAGATTAATATGAATCCTGGTTGTTATTCAAAATGTATACTGTATTTATATGTAATGGCATTTATTTATTTTTAGACAGTAAATTATTATAATAACTAATAAAAAATAATACGGTATTACGATATCGAAAAATATGTATAGTTAAAAAAAAAGGATAGACAACTTTATTGGAATTATGTAGTTTCTTATCAGTAAAGATTTCTTAAACAGTTCAAGCGCAATATATATATATATATATATATATATATATATATATAGGTATTTTCAGTTAGAACAAATATCTATAGCATTGTTTCCACACTTAGAAGCTTAGTAATTAACCATTTTCAGCATATATACAGCTTCTTTAATGGTTTTTTTCATCCCGTCGGAGAAGGGGCCGTATAGGCCACTTCCCAGCTAGCAGCCCAATACAAATTACCTTTGCAGAAAAGTTGTCAGTTGATAAAAGTTAAGATGAATACTGGCCCAAACAACAAGATGAATACTGGCCCAAAGCACAAACTGTCAAGTGGTTAAAATTCATAACCGTTCCCTTAAGACATAGAGGGCAGAAGTATTTTTCACACCAATTCGGTTCAAGTGTCCTTGGAGATAGTCATATTCTGTCAGAATTCTACAATTTGCAGAGAAGGTCTGTCTGTAAAGATTCATTGGACTGGGTTATAGAGCAGGATCTCCCAGACCTTTCCTTTAGCACCATTCTCTTGATCTCTGAGAATGGATATTCTTGCAGATCTGGAGATAAGTGAAAATCACTGGCTGAACGACAAGTCAATAGAGGGCTGAGGAAGATCACAGTTATGCTTATCCAGCGAGTCCACCCTTTCATTACCAGGGACGCAGCAATGGCTAGGAATCCATTCTTCAATGTTATATTTTCATATATTTTTTGGGTATAAAATTAGGATAAGTCGAGATATTTATATCAATTTCGTTAGTAACATTTTGAGAAAACTGGGTACAAAATAATCTTTGGGTCAAAATGATCCATCCCGCGGTTCTAGTGTCCGTCTTCAGTCTTCCTCGCTCTAAGGGACTCTATGTATTACCCTTAGCCAAAGACCAATCACCTATTAACTTGTCTATCGGATCTGGTATAGCTTATGCTAAAAATATTATGCCAAGTGATTACAACAATAAATGTATAATAATATTATTTTTAAACCTATCAAAACAACTACTCACATTTTAATAAAAAGTAAGTACAGTTAAACCTTGAAGCAGGTAACTTCCACTTCCTATATGTAATCGCGAGCTACGACAAAATTCACGAAATTTATAATTGACACAAATATCGAATTTACATTAGTTTGGTTTTGGTTTTGATTTGGAGTGCTACGGTTTACTTTTTGCAACACGAGGGCTAATGAGACCGGGACCTACAGCTTAAAGCCGATTCCGAACGCTACAAACATCCATGACACTGTGGGATTCAAACCCACGAACTCCGGTACCGAAGGTCAGCACTCTAACCAATCGCCCATCGTTCGGCGAATTTACAGTAGTAAACACAACTCATTCAATATATTTATTGACTATTATTATAAATATTTAAATTTTCTGTTGTTCATTTATGGATGATAGTTATAAAAATTATAGTAACAATGTATTGCTTTTAATTTTCACCTTGATATATGATTGAGTAATTTGTAAGTTTTCTTGAATTAGTAAAATTGTGTAACAGAACTGAAAATCATGTGAACTGGAGTAGTGTAGCCACATTTGGATTACCGATAAAATAATGTGATGTAAAGAAATTTAAAAAAAAATTGTATGCGGATTACTGTCTTATTAGTTAACAATGTTTAAAAATTAAATAGTCGATTAAAGATAACTTTGTTTAAAAATTAAAAAGTCGATTAAAGTTAATTATGTTTAAAAATTAAATAGTCAATTAAAGTTAGCTATGTTTAAAAATTAAATAGTCGATTAAAACTCTCTTTTTTGTACAGAGCATAGAACAAAATCTGGTGATGCAGGGGAGAGGGGGAGTATAAGTATATGTATACATGTATATGTTTATATCTATCTATCTATACATATATATAAAGAGAACTCAAGTTGCTTAGGCAGAAATAACATCATCCGAGGGCTAGTTTCGGAGACGAGCTTTCAGTGCTGGGCTTCTTTCATCACTTTTATTTGGATGCATTATCCTTTGTCTTGAACAGTCCCCTTTCATTTGTGCTTCCTAGGCATGAATTTTACTCCCATGACCTGCCATTGTTTCCGCCTTGCTCGTTCTTTGTTTCTGGACTGGCTATTTGGATTACTATCCCTATGCGCAATTCAAGCAAGATTTTATTATCCCTCATCTTTTTTTCTGCCATAAATGTCTTCTAGACATCTTCACCTTGAGCCTTCGGTCTTTTATTATACTTATCTGTAAAACTTGAAGGACTACAATTATTACTACAAGGTAATGTTATAACGTCCAGGGACTGCTAAAATCAAAGTAGCAAAATATGCCTCTGCTTTCGCTGAATCTTTTGGATGTCCTTCCTTTTTTTTCTGAACTCCTAAATGCCCTGACTGTACTTCGACCACTTAGTGACGTTGGTAGCAAAACCGACTAGTCCAGTAAAGCTAGGAGTCAGATAGGATGCTAGAACTTTTTTGACACTCCATCAGCGCCTTCATGCAACTCTGTTAAAGTGTTTTATTGTTCTGCTTTACTTTGTTGACTTACGAGCATATTATCGGCGTGTGTGGTAAGAGAAAATGTCACGTCACATTTTTTCCCAAACATTATTACTTATCTTTACATGTATCTCACAATTTTTCTTTTTCCAGACATATTAACGGATCTCATGGGAAGTATTGGTTCAGACCTTACTGAAATATTAGGCAGCTTCGTAGATTTCTTACTGACTATTCTCTTACCGGACGTTTATGTCGATGTAATTCTGCAGCATCGATTTAGCAAAAGAGGAGCTCGCCTGGTGGGCTTCAACGTTCACAGCACAGACGAATTCACCCTATTAAACACGAATTTCAGTTCCAAATCCCTTAGACCCTATTTCGCACCGCTCCTCGACCGCATGTTACGGCACCTGATATCTGATAGAGTGCAGGCGGTCTTTCGAAAAGAGTTCAAGAAAGTGACTATAGGAAGACATATGGTCAGTTACTCGACTAGAAAAGAATACGAATATTATGTAGACAGCGGTGAAGAATAACACGTTCAGATTGGAAGGTGACTTCTATGACATGCAAAAATCTTCATAGCTATTGATAGCTTTGTTCGGTAGTGTATGTCTATTGAATTAACAAACAGTTGTTGATTCAATACATACACTTATGAACAATTACTAAGGACATTTACAGATAAATAACAGGCAATGATTGAAGATTGAATAAACTATGTAATACAGGTAAAGTATTATATTTCACATGCAAAACGGTACAGATTTCACTCCTTGGGAAAACTGAATAAGAATATAAATTATTCTTCTGAAACATTTTGGAGTCACACACACACAGTTTTTTTCTGGTGAAAGAATGAGACGTAGGTCTCTCAGTAAGGAATATTACCTCCTTGGATACCACCGTACAACTTGCAACCAGGAAATTGCACATATGTGGGAGAATCGAACAACTTAATATTTTTCTGATAATTTTAGGCTCGTTAAATTCTGAAATGTTCTCAAAAATGTAAAAAATAAATAAGTTCATCATTTTTAAAATTAATTTTAAAGAGAAAACCAAGTGATTGGTTGTGACGTCACAGTTCATGAGATTTCAATGCTTGTTAGCAAAACATCTTGTTAGCAAAGCGCGTCCTATTTCAGGATTGTGTTTTGCTAGTATTTTGAAAATTTGTCTCCAAAGTTAATTTCTTCTACAACCATTAAGATAGTTTTATCATTCTCTGTAATATATATATATATAATTTGTTATAATGTCTTATTCGGATTAACCAAAGGACGGCCAAACAACCTTGCGAAACTTACCTTGTAGTATATCCATCTTTCCATTTTTTGGTAAAAACTCTGATTTTAGGGGAGCGGAAATACGAGGAATGAAAACACAAAGATATGTAAAATCATTTTTTATATTTTTCGGTTTATTTAAATGTATAAATACTTTATTAATGCTAATCACAGCTTTTCTGTTTGTATCACAGACAGCACGTCAAATATATATATTAGCACGCACACGTTTGCTGTTGTAGCATCGCATTTTATATATGAATATAAAAGAAATATTTAAATAAAAAATTAAAAAAGGTATTTATACTTCTTTTAAATGGAAATTAATTTGAAGTGGTTAAATTAAAAAAAAAATGAAAAATATTTTAATATTGGAGTAGGAAATATTATATTAAGCAGCATTCTCGGATCAAAACAGCAGAATTATGTTTTGACTATCATCACGTATGGTTATAAAATTCAATATTCCTAAATGTTTACTGTTTTGGGGTGTGTGTGAAATACTTATTTCATATTTACAGATTCATCATGTGAATTATTTTAATCAAAACAATCATGGCTATATTATATTACATTTTCTTTATTAAATAATTTATAGAAAAGAATGAAGAAATTTTGTAAAATTATATTAGTATAAATATTTATGTACATGTGAATATAACAGCGTAGGCTGTGCATTTTTGATTTAATGTTAATTTTTGAAGTAGCAAAAGCTTGACGAACAACTTGGGCTCAGGAATTAAAACCAAACAAACCGAGTAATAAAATGAAAAAACCGGGAAAAGCTGTCAGTTGTAGAAGAAAAATGTCGAGATTTGCGTGCTTGGGAAGAAGAGGAAGTTTTATGCAAAATATGTTAGGGTGTAAAACGTTTGCAGACGTTGTCATGTTGTCGATATTTAAGGCTTTACTAATGACGGTCTCTTTAGTTGAACGTGCGTTATTGGTGAAGCTGTTTTACGAAAACAAGAGGAATGTCTCTGCTTGCCGTTCGTCAATTTCGCCGTAGAAAGAACCTACGACGTGAACCAACGTCAACTAAAGGTATCCAGAACGTGATTAAGAGATCTGAAGAGACGGAGAAATTAGGAGTTCAACCTGGAAGGGACCTTATAAATGTCACTCCGGTATTGTAAAAACTCGATCTAGAATAGGCTCCCTATGAGAGGCGTCACAGCTCATGTGCTCGTGTTTGTCACTTTTTACTTGGCGATAATTTCTATGAAAGTATAGTTACCTGTATATTGTTGCTTTTTGATTATGTTTAGTTCCGATCGCTTTCATTTAATCAACGTGTTTAATGTACACTCATGTCCATAAATTAAGGATAATGAAGTTCAGGCAATGAAAGAGACAAAAGCAAAACAAATTTGACTTATTTGTAAAGTCTATTTATTAAACAAAAGGTAAAGAGCAAAAAAGATGCTATATGTTTGACATAATTAATAAAAATTGCGATTTTTACTCCCTGGAGCAAATTTTAAAAAAGAACCTATTTACAGAAAACAGTATAACATGGTTAGTATGATGGTTAATACGGAGTATGTCTCCCGGACGATGCAATACAAGCGTTACAACGCCTACGCATGCTGAGTATCAGATTATCAATCTGATCTTGGGGAAAATTACACCACTCATCAAGCAATGCCCTCCGAAGTTCCGATAGACAGTTGGGAGGGGGTTGACGGGCTGCAATTCGTCGGCCAAGCATGTCCCACACATGCTCTATTGGATTCAAGTCCGGTGAGTATGCTGGCCAATCCATACGGGTGATATCCTCCGATTGAAGGCATTCGTCTACAATGTTTGATCGGTGATTTCGGGTGTTGTCATTCATATACAGAAATTCAGGACCCGTGGCGCCCCGAAACAAACGTACATGTTGTTCCAGAATGACATCCCGATAGATGTGGCCTGTCATCGTTACACTCTGAACATGCAGGTCAGTTCTGGAACCAAGAATAATTCCTCCCCAAACGAGCCATCCTGCACCACCGTAACGGTGTCGTTCATTGGTGTTCTCTTGGTGGTAACGGGTACCTGGCGCTCTCCATATGAAAGTCCGGAGAGAATCAGAATATAAACTGAACCTGGACTCGTCGGAAAACATCACACAAGACCACTGTTGCGGTGTCCACAATGCATGCTCTCTGGCCCAGCATAATCGAAGGCGACAGTGAGTTGCGGTAAGGGAAACACATCTGACAGGCCTACGAGCATATAGACCAATGTTCCCTAAGCGTCTGTACACGGTCTGCCTTGAAACTGTCGTACCGGTAGCTGAAGAGAGCTGACGAGACAGGTCTGATGCTGTGCTCCGTCTGTTTCTTTTGGCAGTAACTGCCAAATACCGGTCATCATTCGGCGTAGTAACTCGGGGGCGACCTGTGCTGTAACATCTACTCACATTACCATCATGTTTGAATCGTTGCCAAAGCCTGGAGATGACACTCTGAGCGATTCCAAGTTCCTCGGATACTTCCAGCTGGGTACGTCCACATTCCAGTCGTCCGATAATTCTACCACGTAAAAAATCATCCAAATGCTTCCTTTGTGCCATAACTATGCGGTTTATTGCACTGAAAGGCTTTTAAAGCGCTTGTGAACAATTTTACTTCTTTGCTACCATTCCTTATATACCCCTTTCATACACTCTCGTCATTGTGACGTACTATCCGCGCCATCTGGTGGTTTCCTGCGATTTGCATATTCTTCTTCAAGATGTGTGTGATAATTCTACAGGTGAAATTTTTATTTTAGAGCTCAATTTCTGTGTGATTCTGAATTATCCTTAATTTATGGACATGAGTGTATGTTGATCGTTGATGATTTGTAGCATGCCATTCTTCAGTCATCAGTGAAAATGGAAAATTATTTTTAAAGAAATAAACAGTAGCCTAGCACAGAAACTGTTTTCTTTTATTTATTTATTTAAAAAGAAAAGCGAACAGCGTTTAGAAAACAAAATTACTAATTATAGCATGAAATTTATTTTTTGTAATACCGTATATAATATATATTTATCAAAGATTATGGTTTAACTGCATTAAATTATGCTTTTTACATTGTATATACTGAAAGATTAAAATATTACGTACATAAATTACGTGATAATAAAACGTCTAAATGAATCCTATGTCTGATTAGTATTGAGGAGACTATCCTATACTTCAAGTTTTCGTCGCATCCCAAGGCAGAATGAAAGCCAATTCTACATACTTAATTCCATTGGCGATTATTCCCTTCACTAGCCAAAATAGCGATAAACTAATAAATGTCGTAACCCTAATAACACACATGAGTATGCGCATACCGGAACCCATTCTATATTGAGAAGCTAGTCTCAGGTACTTGTTGATGCCGTCAAGACAGCTGTTAACGCAGCCACAGACATCAGAGTTTGGGGCGGTAGCGCGCGTGCAGTTTCTTGACAGACAAGCTATTCTTACAGCCAGTCCGAAAAGTACTGAGAAACAATGCACTACTTCTCATACAAGATCCACCTGTACCAAGTCAAACCTATGATCCGTGCGTCAGACACTGACTCACGCTTGCCAGGCAAACATTTGTTATAATACACCAAAAAGTGTTAGCATGGTTTAAAAACATTTTCCAGTGTAATGTATGTTGTGATAAAATAATCAACTTTAAACGCAAAATTCTTAGACGAATTGTATGCCAATATGTAGGGATTTTCACATTCGTACAACCAACATGCGATAGCTTAGTTTCGGTAAAGTTCTTAATCGCTTTGTAACATTATTAGAAGAAATTAAGATCTTTTTAATTGAAAAGACAATTGTTTCGAAGAGTTATCCAATATACATTGGTTAAATGATTTAATCTTTTAATGCGACATCACTCAGTATTTTAATGAACTGAATAAAAAAAACTCCAATGGCATGGTATATTTGTTTCAACGATGTTTGAAAGTATTAAAATATTTATGACGAAACTTCATGTATATTTACTAACTATGAAATATTTTCAATTACAAAAACATTTTCGAAACTTTTGAAAACTCGGCTGACACCCAAGAAAATGCAATTAAAAAACATTTAATGATTAAGCAGGAAATAAAACATGCTTTTGAGAAGGGATTTAGTCAATTTAAGTTGAGAAACAAAAATTCAATTTCTTAATCTGAATACATCAATTTAAATTTTAACATATTGCTTTAAAAAAGAAAATCACATTATTACTGTTCTTAGCTTAAAAAAAAAAAAAAAAATTGTGGACGCGGCAGAAAAAAAAAGATAACTTTCTGTTTATCTTCTAAATTCGTTTATATATTTTTTTTCCGAAGCAGAAGATGGTTTGCTTTCTTTTTAATTTTCAGAAAATTCTTTTCAAATTTTCGGGAAAAATAAATCGTTTTTCTTTTTTAAATTTTTGGAACAGGCTCACACAAATATTCGGATCAGAATCACCCCTGCGTACATGATCGTAAGCATTCACATGTCTTGCAGATTTTGCCCATAATTATTTTTGTACCACGCGGAATTTAATTATTTTTGTACCACGCGGAATTTCTCAAAAATCATTATTTTCGTCTAGCCCTGCATGAACTTTCTTTACCCTTTGAGTGGACACCAAGACTTGCTCAATACATTTAATTTTATTGCGATTAGGTGTTGTCGGGAAAACTACCATTGAAAAACTAAAAGCTCTTTAGCAATTGTCAAGGAGTGTAGGTCAATGTTTTATATATATATATACACACACGAGGGTTACTCTGAAATTTTTGAGATAAGTGCTGACTAGAATTTACAGAATAAAAATAACGGTTTAATTTTAAAATACAAAGTATTTTAACACAGCAGACAATTTTTTACTGACTTACTTCAACTTGTTTAGCTTAGAATAAATTTTAAACAGATGAGAAAATGGAGTTGCCGCGAGAACATTTTCACGCCACGAATTTCTACGATTTTAAAGCATGATTAAATCAAGAAGAATGCTTTCAACGGTTGCAATTGGCATTTGGTGATGAATCTCCAATTCGTGCAGATGTATTCAGATGGTTTAAAGAATTTAGCAGCGGTCACAATTTTCTTCAGGATGAAGAACACACAGGAAGGCCGCCGTCGGCAGTAATCCTGGATAATGTGTCTGCCATACGAAAAATGTTAATGGATGATAATAGCTGTATCTTTCAAATTATACAGAAGGAACTTAACATGGGATCCGAAGCCATACACAAAATTATTAATAAAGAATTACATATGAAAAAAAGTAGTTTACCGTGGGGTACCCCATAATCTAATTGAGCACACACACACACACAAAAAAAAAAAAAAAAAAAAAAAAGAGAGAAGAGAGAGAGAGGGGGGGGGGGAGCGTGTCAGAATCAGTAAAGAAATTTTTAAATTTCTAAATGATGGAAGGCACCGCATCTTTTCTAAAATTGTAACGAGTGATGAAACTTAAATAACGTTTTTTGACGTTCCAACACGTCTAGAAAGCAAAGTATGGGTCTTTGAAGATGATCCTATGCCGACAATGGTGAAAAGACAATGTGCACTGAAAAAAAGTGATGTATGCCATTTTCTTCTGAAGTATGGGATTGGTCAAAGCCAATCAAGTTGGAAGGACAGAAGACAGTAACAGCAAACTGGTATAGAACTAAATGTCTTCCACAAACTCTACAAGAAGTGAATGTTAGGGGACTAATGCTTCACCATGACAATGCATCTTCACATACAGCCAGATTAACAGTTGAGTTTCTTAAACAAAAACAAATTAAAGTGATAGAACATCCACCGTAATCACCTGATCTAGCTATGTGCGACTTTTGGTTATTCTTTAATCTAAAAAACAACTTACATGGACGTTGCTTTCATTTAGAAGAAATTGATGTGGCTACAAATGCATTTTTTCATCTATTCCAAGAAATGAATGGTTTGAAGAATTTAATCTGTAAAAATTCGTCTACAAAAGTGCATTATGATGGAGGAGATTACTTTGAACACACCTACAATTTTGTAAGTATAACTTTAAAAAACCTAGTTGTATCTCAAAAATTTCAGAGTGGCCCTCGTATAAACTATCTCCTCTCTCGACAGCTTCATATGCAGCCAACATGAAGGCATTAATACTTGTTAATTTGTCAATTTTGCAAATTTCTGAATTCAATAAAACAATTTTAAAGTAATATTTCAGGAAACTTCTATCTTTAGAATTTTTTTCTATATCCAAGCCTCAAAGTTGAACAAGTTGCAGGTGGCACAAAATCAAGAAGTTGATGTCTAGAATTTGAAGTAAATGAAGAAACAATACATGTCTGATTTTTGTCTATTCACTTAAAATATTAATTTTTTTAAAATACCATTTCCATGTCAAATCAAATTACAATACCATACTGATCTGAAGTTACTAAGTAGCTAAATTCATCTGAACTAATACATTTTGATGAGTAATCATACATTTCATAATTCCAGATGAAAAAAAAAATATATATATATATATATGTAAATAATTTAAAATAACACTATTTTTGTACAGCTGAAGTTTTACGTTAAATCAGAAGATAATAGAAGCTATTGCTGAGCTATTACAAAAGTAGTTTTATAAGTTAAATGAGTTTATTTCAAGCGTAATAATCATTAAAGTAGACAGGAAAAAAGGTAATTTTAAACTACTACAGTTAATGATACTTTATATTACTAATTTTGAATTAGAACTGTTTAAATTGAAGAGATTCAAAATAAAAATATTATTTAAAGTGATTTATTACACCTTTAACCCACTGAACGGATGCGTCGACGGGGTTTCGACAGCGAATTCCTGTTCGAAAACCGACCTGTCGACCCCTTCTCGTTCGCACACTTTTGAGGGAAAAAAAAATATTGCAAAGCGATAATAAATGAAAGAAACTAATTTTGAGTAGCGGATCTCCTTTACCTTGCAGGGGAAATAATTTAAAAGTAGCCTGACAACTTTTAAACCGGCAACTCTAGTATGGTACGGTAAGTTCCGTCTGGAATTTACGAAAAGGGTGACTGTTTTGGAAGGGAAAAAGGTGGAGAGGATGGCCGGTGGATGGGTTAACACTAAACATAACATATAATGGGTCAAATGACACATAAGGTATATGTAAAAAATGTGATGGAAAATGAATTAAAAATTCTTATTCTTTTCTTTAAAATACATAAAATTCACCTTTTATGTATTATATATTGTAACACTTGTAACACACACACACACACAAAAAAAAACAAAAAAAAAACTACTTTTAATTCATTTCTTATCACATTTTTTACATATACAGGGTATATGCCAAAATAAAATTTTTCAAATCCATGACTTTCCCTGATTTATCAGATCATTTTCCATGACTTTAAAAAGCTTTCGTTAAAGTATATATGAATAAAACTTCTGATGTACATACAAATATAATATATGCTTTTAGAGAAATTACAGGAATTTTATAAAAAAACTATAAACTTACTTTATAAGTGAAAACTCACATACATAAAATTGTTGTATCTACATACCTAAGTTTAATCATATAGCAACTTTTCAATCAAAATGTTTCAAATTTGAATTCAGGGTACTTTGGTATTATCCAGGTGACCACGAATAATAGCCAAATATAACCCTATAATGTTTATATACGATATCCCTAGAGATAAACTTATATTTTGTGCAAAAATCTTAACTAATTTTTATTAAAAAATAATTATTATTATATTAATAAAATTTTAATCTACAATTTAAGAAAAGACCAGAATAATATACATTTACCCACCCATTAAGCTTTCTTGCTTTGAATTTCCTTGGTGAACAAATTTTAATTGGCAATATGGTCAATAGGATAATACATATATACCAAACTCAGAAACTTCAGCCAAATGACAAGTAAAAATAGAATTAAACAATTCAATGCATTTTTTTTAATCGGTAGTTTAGCGAATCCATGACTTTTACTCATTTTATTTGGAAAATCAAGACTTTCCATGACAAAATTAATCCATAATTTTCCAGGTGCATGGAAACCATGCATATACCTTATGGGTCATTTGACCTGCTATATATGGTATGTTTAGTGTTAAATTCATTATCAAGTCAAAAGACAATTGTGTTCTTCCCAACACTTTGTAATGAAAACATTAAGAAACAATCCTCCAAATAGAGAATAAAGAAAATTTTATTCTTTCTTTTTATATATAAAAATGAAAAATGATGAAATAATCAAAAATGAAAATCTTAAATCATGATGAAGTATGATGAGCCGCCCCTAATGTCTTGAACTTCCACCTACAATGAGAAAAATAATTTTAACCTATAAATGATTTTACTAATATAACATTAAAAACAATGTGATATGAACTCATTACAGCCAAAGTAACAAACTTAAAAAAAAAAAAAAACCATCATTGCCAAAACGAAAGAATTAATATATATGTATATATAACACAGCAAAAATGGATCTGCTGGTCATATCAAATCAAGCTCCTATTAAGGGTTCCTGCTGTTTTTCCAGAACAAAAATTAAGGACTTTTTAAGGACCAAAGTAACATTTTATAATGACATACTGGAAATACACAACATAAACCCTATTTCCTGGGGAACATATTTTAATGATTATGAACCAGACAAGGCATGTTCAATAAATGCCCTACAATATTTCAGAATTAAGTTCTTAAAAATGCCTAAAAATCAGTAATAAGATACATCTACTTGACAAAAACTAATTTTAAAAAATGTACATCTAAAGCTTTTTGAGTGATCAAACTAGAAATAAATTCTGATTAAAATACAATATTATAAACAGACTGAGGGTTTAAAAATGACATATATATGTATATATATATGTATATACTAGATGATTATACCTGACATTGCCTGGGAAAAAAGGAAGTTTTAGACTTTTCTATTACATTTAATGCAAGGAAAATTAAACTTCCATAAGTAATTGAAATATCTATAAACTCCCCATCCTCCATTCAATTAAAATCTGCATGACTGTTAGCTATTAGGAAAGGGCAGCTGACTTTATACTTTAAACATTTTCAGTATGCGAAAGATTATTTACTGGTCAAAATATAGGTAACTAAGAAAAAACTGTCCCATAAGAAAACGGACAGAAAATCATGTGACAATGGTGGATCGCGTTGATGGAAAAATTGATCACATTCCAATTTAAAAATTAAGGAGTTTTAAAAGACCTTTGACGGCCCTTGAAAATGAAAGCTAACATTAAGGAGTTCTTAAGGACTTTTAAGGACTGTGAGAATCCTCCCATTGTATTGTGAAGCCACATTGAAGAGAATGGCACAAATCCAAGTCAAACTTAACTTTTATTTAATGGCTACTAAAAAAAGACATGTTTAACAGTCAAAGGCAGACAAGGGAATGACCATTGAAACATGTGCTGGAATAAGTTGGACCCTAGAGCGAGACAGAGAGAGGAAAATTTTCCCCAGAGAAAAGGAAACAGCAACTTAACAAATATAACAATAAAAACTAACTTAGATTAGATGGAAAAACTAAGTTATTTGCCAGCAACAACTGGAAAATGAGATGAGTAGACAAAAAATTTGCATGTATTGCAGAGAAAGCTTTGGGAAATGGGTTGGAAGAATTTTAAGTCAAGGGCACTCCTTTAATTAAGACTTCTGTGGTTGGAAAAAATAGACTAAAAGTAATTAGAATGGGATAGAGGAGAATTATGAGGTATTAAAATGTAATAATTTTGAGTTATTTTGTTTAGCATTTCTATTTGGGAGTCATAAGTTAAGAGAAAATTTTTCTATTTCATACATGTTTTAAAATATATGTAAAAAAAATTAAGTACAGTGCTGCCATCTGTTTTTAGTTTGAAGTTTTAATAAAAACACAAACAAAATTGTTTTTTATAAACAAAGAAAAAAATATTTAACATGTGATTTTTATGGCTTAACTACAGCAATTCAAAGGATTAAAGTTAATTTTGAATAGCTACAAACATATGTGCTTATCAGTGGAATTTGAACTTGTAAACTTCGCTTCATATAAATGAATGAATTCATAAAAAATTCTTAAAGTCTTGCAAATGTTTCTCTTCATATCTAAAAATTTTGCTACTGTACAAAGAAGCAAAAGTACTCTAAAAAATGTAAGCTTCAGAAAATAATAATAAAAAACAGATTTAAAAAATAATTTTATGCCTAGTTATATAAACCATCTAAAAATCCAACTGTTGTCCTATTATTCAAAAATGAAAACTTGGAAAATCTTTTGACTTTTTAAAAGCTACATTTAAAATCTATTTAATAAGCAGTCAAAACTTTTAAATTAACATTGTTACATAATTTAAATATGTTTATATATATATATATATATATATATATATATATATATATATATATACATATATAAGCTATGAAGAGGAATACCAAATATGTAACTGAAATATCTAACAATGTAAAAAAATCTAACAGATAAACAAGATTTATGATGCCTGTCTAAAAAATTTAGCTGACATGAAAAAATATATTCTAACATCAGGAGTGAATTAAGAATGGTATAAAATAATGGTAATATATTTAATATATTTAAAACCAGAGATGATTTATCCATCTAAAGAAATAAATCAATGGTGCTGAAGTAAAGAATTTATCAAGATATCTACTCACTTGAAGAACCTGGGCCTGATCTGTATCTCGGCTGTAAAATACAAAAATATTTAAGAGGACATGTGGAGAAAAAAAAAATGTATTTAAAATAGTTTATAGCTAAGGAAACATGAAACAATGAATTAATCATAAAACAAACTACATTATATTAGTATTACAAATCTGTTTTATAAATGACAACAAAACTTTTTTAAAGCATGTTCATTACTTATGTGGATAAATATTTTGATTTAAATGCTGGAATAAAATTTAAAAAATATACAGCAGTGATTCAGACGTGCCAACATTCAGGCACTTGTGTCCAGAACAACAACGTGGTTTGAAATTTTAACATTCTAATTACAGATTATGCATAAGTACATATTATTGGTTTCTAAATTAAAATTCATACATTTAAAAGTTTATGAGTACCTTCTTTTTAGCTTTAACAACTTATTTTTCAGAAGAGAGTTTTTTGTAGCAACATTGACCTTGGTTCAAATATTTCCATTTTTCTATAATTAGGGATTCTATAGTTTGTCTACTCAAATTTAACCTAAATTCAGTTTGTTTTTTCTGCACAGTACTGACATATTAACATGCTGTGTGAAAAGAGTAATATTCAGCATTATTTCTTGAAAAACTTTGTATCTTACATAAAAGAACATAAATGCCCATTAATGTGTCAAAAATCTGTTTTTGCCATTTGTGCTGGGGCAGTTTTCACCACCGTTTTTTCCACATGCGGTTAAAACTTGCCAACTCTTATTTAAAGAGTATTTAAAATACATAAAAATTGGCAGTTGTTTTTTATAAACAAAGAAAAAATATTTAGCATGCGATTTTTATGGCCTAACTACAGCAATTCAAAGGGTTAAAGTTAATTTTGAATAGCTACAAACATATGTGCTTATCAGTGGGATTTGAACTCGTAAACTTTGCTTGATATAAATGAATGAATTCATAAAAAATTCTTACAGTCTTGCAAATGTTTCTCTTCATATCTAAAAATTTTGCTACTGTACAAAGAAGCAAAAGTACTCTAAAAAATGTAAGCTTCAGAAAACAATAATAACAAACAGATTTTAAAAAATAATTTTATGCCTAGTTATATAAACCATCTAAAAATCCAACTGTTGTCCTATTATTCAAAAATTAAAACTTGGAAAATCTTTTGACTTTTTAAAAGCTACATTTAAAATCTATTTAATAAGCAGTCAAAACTTTTATATTAACATTGTTACACAATTTAAATATGTTTGCTACTACTAAGTTTTACTCAGCTTTTTACATACACACAAATATATATATAAGCTATGAAGAGGAATACCAAATATGTAACTGAAATATCAAACAATGTAAAAAAATCTAAGATAAACAAGATTTGTGATGCCTGTCTAAAAAATTTAGCTGACATGAAAAAATATATTCTAACATCAAGAGTGAATTAAGAATGGTATAAAATAATTGTAATATATTTCTTAAAACCAGAGATGATTTATCCATCTAAAGAAATAAATCAATGGTGCTGAAGTAAAGAATTTATCAAGATATCTACTCACTTGAAGAACCTGGGCCTGATCTGTATCTCGGCTGTAAAATACAAAAATATTTAAGAGGACACGTGGGAAAAAAAAAAAAAAAAAAAACAGCAACAACAACAACATGTATTTAAAATAGTTTATAGCTAAGGAAACATGAAACAATGAATTAATCATAAAACAAACTACATTATATTAGTATTACAAATCTGTTTTATAAATGACAACAAAACTTTTTTAAAGCATGTTCATTACTTATGTGGATAAATATTTTGATTTTAATGCTGGAATAAAATTAAAAAAATATACAGCAGTGATTCAGACATGCCAACATTCCGGCACTTGTGTCCAGAACAACAACGTGGTTTGAAACTTTAACATTCTAATTACAGATTATGCATAAGTACATATTTTATTGGTTTCTAAAATAAAATTCATACATTTAAAAATTTATGAGTAACTTTTTTTTAACAACTTATTTTTCAGAAGAGAGTTTTTTGTAGCAACATTGACCTTGGTTCAAATATTTCCATTTTTCTATAATTAGGGATTCTATAGTTTGTCTACTCAAATTTAACCTAAATTCAGTTTGTTTTTTCTGCACAGTACTGACATATTAACATGCTGTGTGAAAAGAGTAATATTCAGCATTATTTCTTGAAAAACTTTGTATCTTACATAAAAGAACATAAATGCCCATTAATGTGTCAAAAATCTGTTTTTGCTATTTGTGCTGGGGCAGTTTTCACCACCGTTTTTTCCACATGCGGTTAAAACTTGCCAACTCTGATTTAAAGAGTATTTAAAATACATAAAAATTGGCAGGTATACAATAAGGAATAAATAGAATTTAATAGAACTCTCATGAAGATAAGAGTGGAACTTCCATTACTACCATTCCCTAAATTGGAGATGACTTATCAAGGTTATTTTAGAACAACAGAAAAAAGGTTAATGTTCCTACAATTGCAGAGGCTGGTAGGTTTAAACAATTCTACTGACTTACTAAGTTGAAACAAGTACAAGAATTAGGTGTTATATTCTCTTCTGATTTACTCAAAATGGTCTTAATATACTAAAATCAGTTTTAAATAAAATCTGACTAGATGAAAAGAAAAAAGATTTCTGAAAACCTAATGATGAACACCACCCAAACTATTTGTCTCTATCTACTCTACTCCATAATTGAAAGCCTACCAAATGTATATAAAATGAAGACCTTTGTCATCATTTTTGAATCTACTTTATTATTAATTATGTAACAAATGACAGACCAATACTGATTCAAACTAAATATATTTTTATACAGTTGATCCCTTTAAGTACTTTTAGTATAACATATAAGCTTCACGGTTCAACCCAGGTCACAGCTACAAAACCAGTAGAAAAAAGTCACAAATTAAAACAGTACACATTAATTTCTGTAATGAACACTTATTTTTAACATTTTAGAAGAATAGCCTATTAATGAACAATTTTTCTGGATATGCAAAGTTGAGAGAAAAATTGTTTTTTTTTCTGATGTTAATAAACTTTTTACAAAAATGTTAGTATAAGATTGAGATTTCCGTAATCAAAGAGAAAAAGCATTTCCTATACATTTCTTAAAAAAAAACCAAAACTCAATGAATGTCATGTGGATGTAATTTCCATTGCAGGAGAAAATATTGTTATATATATTTTATTTAAATATTTTTTCAAACCCACAAAATAATACAGCTTCTCTAAACTTCAATATAAAATGTAAAAAGAGCCAAGAAAAGTCCACTCATTGTAAGGACAGAATCCTTAAAAATAATAATTTTGAAGATAAATACAGAACCTTTCCTTAAAAGAGGGTTGATGAATTATTTCGTTGTGTTTAATTAAATTACGAAATAATATACAGAAATCTAGATACAGACTGGTCTTTCCAAATATTTCAATTAAAAATTTCTTCGGAAAATCAGCAATTTTTTTTTGAGAAAATGCTACTGTTTTAACAAGTGGGCTACATGTTAAGCAAGAAAAGTGACTGAAGGCCAAAAATAGTGGCTTATAGAGAGAAAAGAAACCCTTGTTAAACAATATATTTTAGAAAAAAAAAAAAAAAAAATTTTTTTTGGCACACATGCATTATAGCCGCCGTGTTTTTTTCTCACCAAACTTGGCGATAACTAGGTTGCTGTATATGCCCTAACTTTGATAGGGAAATATGGAAGCTTCGATATGTTCTTGCATCCTATTGGTGCACGTGATTTTTAATGTCATTACCTGGCTATCTATGCAAATTTTCTGTTCTAAATGTTCTTTTCGTTCCAGACGTGGAGTAGTAGGTTGTCTCTTAGGTAGGTAAGTTATGTTTGGTATTTAGTTATGGCGGATGTTCTTATTTCTGTTTTAACTATTTGCAGCATTGTGAAGAAATATCAGGAAATCCTTAAACCCGAGGTTAAATCTCATTCAAAACGGCACGTTTGTGGGGATGATGAAATTCCGAATTTGAGTTTTTTTATGTATTTGGTTAGTGGGATTTAGTTAATTTAGTTATGACAAGTGAAGTTATTTTGGTTTTGAAATTGTTAAAAAAATATCAAAATATTCTAAATCATACAAGATAGTTTGGTTTGGAACATTTTGCTTTTATTCTTATCATTTTCTGGGATTTAGTTAATTTAGTTATGACGGGTGCAGTTATTTCGGTTGTGAAATAGTTAAAAAGTATCAGGATATTCTAAGTTAATTGGTTTGGAACATTTTCATTTTTATTTGCACAAGGGGGGGGGGTTTGAGAGGGACCCCCCCTCACATGTTAGATTCTTCATAATATTAGTGCTTATTAAAATGATATATATTGTGTTTACTCTGTTGACACATATCATAAATATTACTAATGTTATTTTTTAAATAACGTAAAAATGATGATTATTATGCTAATTTTATTTTAATAATACTTTAAATTGTTAATCTGTAGTTTCCTTTTAAAGTTTAGTTTTGTTAATGTTCTGTTTCAAATATGCCACGTGACCGTCGCCATGTTTTTTTTTTTTTTTTTTTGTGATCTTTCAGAAAACATGCACAGCCGCCATGTTTTTCTACTTGGCGACTTTTCAAATCATGCATTTTTCTGTTGGTTGCCAGAAAAAAAAAAAAAAAAAAAAACCATGGCGGACGGGACCGGCGACTGTAATGCATTTGTTCCCTATTTTTAATACCACCTGAATATCTTTCATAAAAACTACAACAGACTGAATTTTGAAATTCAGCAAAAATATTTTTGACACTTTGATTTCCGAATAAAATGCTCGTTATGAGCATTATAAATTAGCCTGCTCTTTATTCCTCCAGTAATAACTGTTTTTAAATGCTATAAAAATAAAATTGTAAAAAGTGTTTTTAAAATAAAATTTAACTCACCTCAGTTTCATGAACAATAATTGATTGAACATTTTCGCCTCGAAGAATAATAACACCATAATTCTTCTTTACCTCGATTACTTCTTTTGTACGTGCTGGTTTATACTTTTTGTACTCGACAGAGTCTTGTAATACAATATTCATATGCTTGTCATATGCAACAAGTTTCCCAATAAAGGTTCTATTGTCACAAAGTATGACTCGCATCTGAGAGTTTAGCATCTGAAGAACTCTATTATTTCTGCCTACCGTCTAAAATAAAAGAGTTCATAGTAAATAAAGATATAAAATAAATCTTGAAAATTCATTCTACCACAAGATTTTTAATACTATTATTGGATAAAAAGATATAGAATTTAAAGTAAATATGAAGAGAAATTTTTTAAAGTAAAGACACTTTTATTTAATGTTTTTAAAAATAAATATTTAAAGATATTCTAGATTGAGAATAAATTATGTAAAGTTTTTCTAAACACAGTAAAAAATGCATGGCTACTGTGCCAAACTCTTATGCAGCCTCCACACTATGGCCAATTGTTTACCACTTCCTGATGGGGAACCTGAACAATGGTTCACGGTCCCCATCAGGAGAATTTTTTAAAGGAATAAAAAAAACTATAAGAAATAATACAGAAATATGTGCATCAGGTTACTACAATCATTACTGAAAGCCTAATTGTCAGCTTCAAATGACAGTTAATTTTAGTGTTTACGAAGATCATGCCATTGGAGTTCAAACTAATACAAAGAGGGCATGCAGAGCTCAATTAACAGCTTCTTTACACAGTTTACAAGTGTGACAGTCAAACTGATTCTTTTGCTTGTACATTTATGTGGAGGAAAATGAACTGAAACTCCGAAGACTGTTTTCAAGATTTTTCATATATCTGATTAATGAACTGTAACCACCAAATATGGTGAATAACTACATTTGGTAAGTGTTATTCACAGTTTTGATATCAGAAGGGGGGGGGGACATGTGAAAGAAAATTTCTCCCTCTTTTCCTTAAATAGAATGATACAGTGAATTTGATTGTTGCAAAACTGTCTCTAGCTAAGATGGCTGCTATTCTACAGTGGAGACTAATCATAGAAAAAATTTAATAAAACTAACTTATTGGTGTCATAAAGAGAGATGCTGCTCCTAAAAAAAAAAAATAATAATAATAATAATAAACATTTACCATTCTTTTCTTCTAAATATTAAGCTAATAGTTTTTAAAAATAATTTTTAACATCCCCCGTTTCTTTATAGTTATTGGATAATGTTAGTGTCGGTAAAACTCTGAGGGAGAAAAAAAAAGAAGTCAGCCCAAAAAAAGGGCAGCCAGCCCATAGTTTCTACCAGAACATGTAAAGAGAAGTGCAAAATATGTATATTGGACATACCTTATACCAAAGTTAGAGGAAAAGGTGGAAAGAATTGTAAAAATATTTGTTTATCTGTTTGTGATTTAATGCATATATCTATTGACTATTAATGTACATTACCATTACAGTACCCTTTTACCCTTTAAGGCTATTTCCCAGTTCGGGGGGCCTGCGGAACCGGGTTCGGTCGGGACGACAAGCGTGGGAGATATCGCCAAATTCTAGAACCCTATTTTCTGGCAAACCTTGCTCTTCTTTTCGGACTCTTCCACCCCCCTAAAAAAGGTGGGGATGTCAATCGAAGCCTTTATTTTAGGGTATAGGGGGAAATGACACGTGATTTGAATATCTGACCCTTATTGGTTCCTGTAACCAACAATACTCCAAGACCGCTGAATTTTGATTTTCTAGCGTCCATTTCAAGTCTTTGTCCGTTTCGGCTGTGCTCTGGAAGTTTGCCTGAGCTCTTATATTCTTATATTCTGTTTTTTTAAAAATTTAATACTGGAGCTCACACCAATACAATTGAGGGCTTGTGTAGCTCAGTTAAGAGATCCCTCCTTACAGTTCGCAAGTGTGAAGATCAATTTGAATCGTACATTTGTGAATTTATGTGGAGAAAAATGAAAGAAAATCCGCAAGATGCTTTTCAGGATTTTTAAAATCAGATCAAACGTGTATATCTACCAACAACTCAGGATACTTAAATTAGGTTAGCGCTTTATTTTATATTTTATGCTTAATTTTCGAAGAGTAATAAGTGATGCTATAATTCACATTTATATTTTTTTTATTTACTGCTTTTTGAACTTTATTCAAAATTGTGTCTTAATTTAATACAAAATGATGAAGAAATATTTTTAAACTGTATTATTTTACAGTGTTAAAAGTGTCTACATTGTTAAAAGTGATAAGCTGAGTAATACAAGTAATTTTATTACGACTCTCTACCGTTATTGTTACGGATGATCAAGGGGAGCTTTACCTCACTTAGATAAGAAAAATTATTTCCCTCCCTTACTATCTTCAGAATTTTAAGCTAAAAATTTATTATTTATTTAAAACATTTACTCCGTTCTTATATTTCCATTTTAAGCTAATAATTTCTAGAAGTAATATGTACCGTACTTTATAACTATTTAATCGTTTGATAGTTTTAAAATAATTTCATTAAATAGCAACCGTATTTTATAAATATAACTAAATATTTTATATGCATAAATATAACCAACTAATGCTTATAGGGCACGGGCTCCTGACGTCACGGGTACCTTCGTCACTTGACAACCATCATAGGAACAATGCTGGGGGTCAAGCTAACTGCGCTGATTGAAAAACACGTTGTTCACAGCTTGAACTTCGCACGTTGGTGGTACGTACATTGTTCACTTGTGTGCTGAAGAGTTATTTAGTGTTTATAACTGAAAATGAATGATTACTTGAAGAATTTAGATCAACTGTCGCAGAAGCGGTATTTGGATAAAATATCTGTAATAAGTAATATAGATCCATATATTATAAAAGAATGGGAAACGGATATTTACAAATTACCAGCAATTTGCTATGGCGACATAAAAAAAGCACAATCTTTTTATTTTACTTACTATCAATAAGCAAAGAAACATGTTAACATGCTGGTCGGAAAAACCCTTCGGTTTACAGTTATAAATAATCTTTCGATGAATTCCTCCTATTCAATTTCTTTTCAATATGTGATGATTATAATTACAAAAAAATAATTCTCAAAATTTGTAACTGATAAAAATACCACGACATTAAAATAAGACTGTTTACATGTAAACGTCCATAGCAACGAGATAGCGTGCCTACCAGAATGGTTGTTAGGGCTCGGCTATCTCAGCGATCAGCTGAGTGCTCGTGCCCTATATTTTGCTTAATTGCAAAAATTCTGTGCTGTTTAGTTTAATAAGCAGTACAAAAGCACCTCTAGATATATTAAAAACTCAAATTTAAATGTGTATTCATCTTAACAAAATTTCAAACCCTTTTTTTGTTCAAAATATGCTTTGAGATCGGGTATAAACTTAATACACAAATTGTAAACATCACTTGGCGACAATTTGGCAATCACTTGTACAAAAATAGAGCCAAAAACCTGGCGGCGGGGCCCCCGGAATTGGGAATTTACCAAACTAATATATTTATGGCTTTTTTTTGTATACTTGGGTATATACTTAAATATATAAAATAAAATTGCTGTAGCTCAAATATGTATTTCTTTACTAAGGTTACTAAATTATTTCTACTACTAATTTTAAAATATTTTATATAACATTGATGCACGAAAATAAATTTTATATTACATTTATTTCAGAATCTATTATATACAAGATTGTTTTCAGACTTCACTTAAATACAGTAACTAAATGAAACGAAACCAAAATAAGTTCGTTCACCACTTGATAGCCATTAATAAAATTATTTGTTATAATTACGATACTAAATTAACAAGTTACTCAATATCGTAAGTTTATCATAAATGTGTAAATTTTCTACACACTGAATATTTACAAATATAACAAAATTTATATAAGAAACAAGCAACGATATGAATTATATGGATTTCTAATTGATTCGACAATGCCTTAATCAAGGAAAAAATGAAATAGCTAATTAACAAAACATAAGACACTTAAAATAATAAATTTAATCTACTAACATAACGACAAAGAGAAAACTTACCATTTTAACCAAAAACTGTGAACACAACGACTAAACAATTGAGATAGATGTTAATGGAACACATGCAATGATGCAATGACAACGACAATAGCGGCAAATTAACAGGAGCTTCTGCACAGTGAATCGGTACCCAGCTATGTGCGCATGCTCGAGCCCTATTTTTATGTCGTTTTCTACCTGTTCTGCTCTAATGCGCATGCGCAGGGACTTTGAAATCTATTTCGGTACCGATTCACCGAAAGATGTTGTGGCAACCCTGAATACGCTTGGCATAGCAAATGCCAAGCTTAATCAAAATAGTAACCATATTGGCAACATCAAATTAGTAGCCAAACTGTCGCCATGAATTGTGTGTTTATATAGCTGTTGATTAAATGTCGGATTTCTAAGTTTTGTCGATAAGATCAGCAGATTTATCTAAAGTTTTATTA
>CM063501.1:118294008-118419309 GCA_032207245.1 Pardosa pseudoannulata | reverse complement strand
TATCTAAAGTTTTATTAATTACTTTATTTATAGATCAGATTGAAACGCAGAATATAGTAAAATCTTTTAACAACGGTCAGTTTTTTTATAAATTCATGCTAAAAAGGCGGAATTAATGTGCTGTTTCCTGTTATTTGTCTTAGAGTTTTGAGAAACTGACTAAATGCTACTTCTGGTCCCAAGAATTTCAGATAAGTAGTAAAATTATTATAGTATTAATAAGAGTGAGTTGTATTAAAGTAAGCAAGATATTCAACATAAGAATAGCATTATTGCATATATTTCATATGTAATTGTATGTATTGTGTTTTTATTTAATTTCCTGTTATTTGAGATTGTGGATGTTATCTCTATGTTATAACTATATAATATATGGCATAACTATATAATATGATGTAACTATATAATAATAATAATAATGGTATTGTTATAAGATAACTATATAATAATAATCTCTTTATTAATAATGTACTCAGTTGTTTTGATGTAATTTATTCCAAGGTTCTCAGCTGTATTTCCTTAGATTTCTGTAACAACTTAATATAATATAATATTTAGTAGGGAGTACTTAATATAATATAAATCTAAAATCTAAGTCTTGAATACCATTTAGTTTTACCTCTTAAAAGTAAAATTTTAATATATACAAAATTGTAAGTTCAGTGTAATTATGAAAGTAAAAAGTTTAATCTTGCAAACCTGATACATTTTGTTTATATAATTTATTCAAAATGGCTGAAATGTAGTTTAACAAACTAACAGTAACTTATTCCAAAATTGTCATTATAAATTATGAACTTTTATAATTTATTTTCTCAAGTATATCATTAAAAAATTAAAATTCAGAGCTTTGAAAATATCGTAAGTAAAAATTCTAGTTTTATACCTATAAGCTTCTGTGTGTATAACTTTCAAAGATTAGAAGATGGTGAAGATAATTTGTGTAAAAATAATTCTGAGAAATATATTAATTTATAAAAGAAAAATGCCAGAAATCATTTTACTCTTTTCAGTAGTATTAAAATTTTATCTGTAATATTATTTTAGCATTATTTTGAAAGGTGACCCAAGTAATGAATGGGATAAAAATATTTTCAATATTTGCTTCAATGAAATATATATATATATATATATATATATTATTTATACATATGACAATATTAATAATATTTTATTTCATATATTTTCACATGACTAAATCTTTTTGTGAAAAAAAAAGAGCTAAATGAAACTAATTCAATTAATATGGGAAATATAAATTATTATAATAGGATTTATAATTTGTAAACTATTTAACTGTAAGGCTGGATATTGAAAAGTATTATCAAATTCGACTCTGAATTTCTTTGTAGTTGGTCTGTTTTATAGATAAGTATTATTCTGAACGAAGTGTAGTGAAGGCTATATTATTAATCTATCAGCAATTTATTATCGTACTTTCTTTATATCTTTGCTCTTTTTCAGTTAGTTTCCCATTTTACTGAACTTTATTCTGGAAAATTTACTATTTCCTTTTTCATAAAGTATTTCTTTTTCTTCCTTGTAAAATATTTATAGTATATATTAATAATGGTCAAGATACATGTTGGCCAAATTTATTTCTGAAATAATTCTAAATTGTATTTTGTGAAGATATTATTTTAGTTATTTTAATGCCTAAAATGTTTTGACGATGGAAAAGCTAGATGAATACTTGATAAATACTGCTGTAAAAAATATAAGCAGTATTTATTTGAGTGTTTTTTTTTTGGCTATAAAACTTCAAAGCAATGTTCACACATTTATTTTTTTTTATATTATTTCGTTATTTTTATTTTGTCAACTTTGAAATGTGAACCATATTAATTAAAAATTTACTATCAATTCAATTTCTCTTTTTTGGATTTTTACAACAAAGTGTACCATAGAGGAGAGCTAATTTAAACTGCTGAACTGAAAACTAATTGTAAAATATGTAAGACTACAGACTAAGAAAAAATTTTATTATGACTAAGGATAATTTGTTAAATTGTCAGTATTTGTTAATTTGTCAATCTCATTATATTTGTAAAAACTATTATGATTTCTTGAAATTTTTCTAATCAGACATATATCAGATCTTAAAAAATCATATAACTTAAAATTCAATCATTAAAAAACATTCAACAAGTATTTGAAACTGTTTTACATAATACGTAATAAATAACGTTAATATGTAAAGAATGAATAATACAATAGAAAAAGTCACAAATAAAATATGTGGTAAGTAGAAATGTTAATTAGCATTTACATTCTTAAAAGTTAAAAAAAAAAGGTGAATGTACATTAACAGAGTTGCTTCATTGAATAAAGACAAAGAAAATATATCAAAAGTTGGACAATTGTTTTCCACAACTGTTCAAAACCATAAAAAGAATTTCATAATTTTTAACTTATTCATTTCATATGACAAGATGAACTCTTATGTAGTTCCTATGGCATTTAAATTGTAGTTTAAGGTCCTCTGTCGAGTGTGCATAAAATTATGCAAATTTACTGAATTCAATTTCTAGCTAATAAGTTGCTCTTAAATAAATTGAAAGCAAAACAAAGATCTTAATGATTGAAATATATTTTTTGAATACAGTAAAATATTGACACAATGTATATAATGTTAAATTTAAAAATAAATCTAAGCATGCTAAATTAATGAATAAGATTTAGATACTTTCCCAATTGGTTTCAATAAAAAGCTTGTATTAAAGAGATGATAAAATGAGTTTGAATTAAATAAGAATTAATTTTCAAATCATGTGTATGAGTATAAAATATGTGTAAGATTAACACAATGCTACTGGCAGTTTTTAATTATATTTTTGTGCATTAGAAATGGGATGAAAAATACAAATTTCAGTGAGAAAATATTAAAAATTATCTTATGTACAGTTGTAAAAATTTAAATTATAAGATTGCCAATTGTAAAATTATTGTCTTGTTTTTATTTTTGCTAAGCATGTTTTGTATTGAATTATTGTTGGCCAACTTGAGCGATTAAGATAACAATATAACAACCTTTATCTAACTTTCTCAAAAGTAAAATTAATAAGAATGCGCCAACATTAGCAATATTGCGCCGATTATTATAAACCTGAACTTCGGCTAAACAGTATAGAAAATAGGTCCGTGAGCATGCGCAGATAGCTGGGTACCGATTCACTGTGCAGAAGCTCCTCTTATAAACAGAAGGAAAAATGCTAAATAAACATTTGCTTTGATAATTCAATTTTCGTAAGTTATATGTTTTTGATTTAATTTTATTACCAATTCTATCAAATTTCATAGTTTACCGATGTTTATTATTTTTTTTTGTATTAAATATTTACTATCAAGTGAAAATTTTATTTGTATTAATGATATTTTGTAGAATTTTTCTTTATTCGAAGTGATTCAGTAGTCTTATTTTATCACATCAAATAGGAAAAATTCTGGCTTTCCCTGTGACTTATTTTATTAATTATTATTATTATTATTATTTACCTTTAGTTTTGTTTTATAAAGTGTTAAGTAAGATTTTGATATTTAGCGTTTTCACAGGTCTCGATCATACTAATTTGAGGTCCCGAGCAAGCAAAAAATGTTGCTTTCCGTTTCATCTTTTACGAACTGTGACTCACTTTAAAATCGCGCATACTGTGTGTATGTAAAGTGTGTGAAAAGTCAAACCAACAAATTATATATCTTTGTATTCTTATAGTATAGTCTGATCTACAAAACTATTTTTAGATCTATTTAGTTTAATTCAAACGCAGATCGTAATACTCATGTAATCAGTGTTTTGGTGTGTGTTCTATAACAATTTGTGTGTTAACCTATACTCCCATGATTTTGCTGAGTGAACTTTATTACTTTTTTTTAGTGTATAGTACTCTTCTGAAAAATATATTGAGAATTTAAGTTAGCCTAATTTGTTAGAATATACCCTATTATTTCATATAGAAACATTAAAGCAGGACAGTATTACTTTACTAGAGTGTAACTGTCCAATTTAGATTATATCCATACTTTAATAATATAAAACACTTTCTACATAGATATTTCTTGTTTTAATAGTATTAGAAAATAAGAAATTATCCAAGAGGAAATGTAGATCTTAAATTTTATAACATACCTTTTAGTTTAGCAACTACCCTATCAGAAATTAAAAAAAAAAAAATGCTAAATTGGGTATAATAAAAGAATACATATGTTTCAGTATGATATAACTGACAGTAATTTATATTGAATTTTTGGGTTTCTGAAATTTGTTGGCCCTTAGAAAGTGTCTTTTGTACTCTGCTGTTAGTAATATGCATGGTTGCTGCGCAACTGGAAATTCATGGATTTAGACAATAGATTAATTTTGTCATGGAAAGTCTTGATTTTTCAAGTAAAATGAGAAAAAGTCATGGATTCGCTAAACTACCAATTAAAAAATTGCATTGAATTGTTTAATTCTATTTTTACTTGTCATTTGGCTGAAGTTACTGAGTTTGGTATTTATGTATTATCTTATTGACCATATTGCCAAGTAAAATTGTTCACCAAGGAAACTCAAAGCAAGAAAGCTTAATTTGTGGATAAATGTATATTAATCTGGTGTTTTCTTAAATTGTAGATTAAAATTTTATTAATATAATAATAATTATTTTTGATAAAAATTAGTTAAGATTTTTGCACAAAATATAAGTTTATCTCTAGGGATATTGTGTATAAACATTATAGGGTTATATTTGGCTATTATTCATGGTCTCCTGGATAATACCAAAGTATCCTGAATTCAAATTGTAAACATTTTGATTGAAAAATTGCTATATGATTAAACTTAGGTATGTAGATACAACAATTTATTTTTATGTTGTGAGTTTATTAACACTTCTAAAGTAAGTTTATAGTTTTTTATGATAAAATTCCTGTAATTTCTCTAAACACATATATTTTATTTGTATGTACATCAGAAGTTTCATTCATATACTTTAACAAAAGCTTTTTAAAGTCATGGAAAATGATCTGCTAAATCAGATAAAGTCATGAAAAGTCATGGATTTGACAAATTTTATTTTGGCAGATACCCTGAATATGGCTCTGCTTTACCATATATTAATGTTTAATGCTCTGATATCCCTAGTAGATTAACCATTAAGATGGGACCTTAATTATATCTCTTTAATTCTCAATATTTCATTAAAATCTCTATTGTGTTTGTGTTGCTACTGCTACTAATATCACTTAGACTACCCATGCTTGCGAGCCAAAGGATTACAAAATTAAGGCACAGGGATGGATCTTTTGTTTTAAAAGCACACCTAGGGTGAAAGAATGACTTTTTGCTCAAAGTGGGTTCTCATAACTTAAAAGATTTCCAGGCTTGACCTACCACCTTCAGAGGTATTATTTGAATTTAGAGGGTATTGCAGCATTAAACCTATTTTAGGTGACTTAGCTGCCTGTAATGAACACAGCAGATCTGTAGCTGGCTACAGCCTCAAACCCACAACCAAGTTATGAATTTGACCCTTTTTGTCAACTGAGCTATTACAGTTTGTGTTGCAAATATCTGTAAGACTACAGTTATCAGATTTTTCTTCAAAATAATAAAAACAAGACTTTTTATAATCTCTTAAAAATTATTTTATACACACATATATCAGGTGATCAAAAAATGACTATGCGTTTAAAAAATTAATAATACACAGAATAATGTAGGTGGAGAGGTAAAAACAACACACATACTTGGAATGACATGGGGTTTTATTGTAATTACAAAAGAAGTTCAAAAAATGGCCAACTGATGGCTCTCCATGTGATAAGAAAAGTTAATAATTAGTAGTACAAATTATTCCAAAGCAAATATGACATCCTGCAGAACAAATTCTCGACATGTCCACAGTCAAACTACAGCTATAATCAAGGGACAATGTTGTGAACATCACTGTACCGCACATTTGTATTTATGGTGAGACATTGGTATAGAATGTTGTCTTTTAGCAATCAGTAGGGATCAAAAGTCAATCAGGAGTCATGAATAGGGATATATTGATGTTGGTCAATCACAATAGACATGCGACTTCAGTTAATCCCATGGCAAATAATCACATGGAGTGAAATTGGGGATGTGGGAGGCCAAAAATGACAAAAGTAATCACTCATCACGTCATCATCACCAAACAACATAAGCAAGGGATCTACTCATCTAGCAATATGGGGGGGAGCACCATCCTGCATAAAAATTTTACTATCTAGCAGGTGTTTTTCAGCCAGGCTAGGAATGATGTGCTTCTTTAACATATCAGTGTACCTGTCACCCAAGGAATTCAAATCTCTTGTCGCAGTAGTAGTCACATTCACACAAAACATGTGATGAACTCTCCTCTGCCATATAGCATCCCCTACATACCAGGCTATCCATAATGCCAATAATGTTGAGGTGCCTCTTAAGGCAACAATGGCCAGTCAACAGGCCAATGGCCACCCTTAGCTCTTTTCTACTGAGCTTAAGTAGCTCATTAGTCCTCATCCAGGGATAACCCTGGTTAAGCTCCTTGGCCTGCCTTTGATTGCCAGAATCAAGCCAGGCCTTATAAGTCTCCCCCATTAGGAGGTCCCTTACGGTCCTTCTCACTACATTATGAGGAAGACCAAGTACATGTTCCGGCCCAATGAAGGGCAACTCAGAACTGTACTTAGCGAGATTATCGGCAACTTCGTTGCGAAAAATACCGCAGTGACCAGGAACCCAAACTAGGGTTACCTTTTGACCATAGCCAACTGGTTAATGGTCCTGTAGCAATCACACACAATTTTGGATAAGAAGCAATACCCGTGCAAGGCCATAAGTGTGGTCTGACTGTCCGAGAAGATCTTTAACCTTCTCTTGGCAACCCCTCTTGCAATGTAGTTATTTGCACAAGCAAGAATGTCAGCAACCTCAGCCTCGAAAACAGAAGCTAGTTTACCGAGGGAGAATGAAATCCTGATGTTCCTGGTAACACTTAAAGCACCAGAGCTGGTCCCAGATGGCGTTTTAGAGCAATCAGTAAACCAAACCTCATTAGCACATGTGAGAAGCTTATTAGGTTCTTCCCACTCACTCCTAGAGGGAAAGTTGTCAGTGAAAGCAAATTTCTTGAACATCCAATCCAAGATCATTGTAAGAGAAGGATGTCCAGTGATCCCAGTATTGAATTTATACAAGGACCTTTCAGAAGAAGTGTTCCCCAGTCTAAGAAACTTTAACCTATGGGAGCAAAGAATTGCTTCCAACTCGACCTGCTTATGAAGAGGCAAAAGGCCCAGGAGCAGTTCCAGAGTCTGCAAGGGAGTAGCCCTTATGGCACTAGTTATAGTGACTGTAGCCATTCTCTGAAGACTAGCTAATTCCCTAATGGTAGTGACCTGGCATACCTTGCCCCAACAGGCAATGGAACCATAGGTCACAATAGGTACAATTACCCTAGTATAGATCCAATGGGCTATCCTTGGTGATAGACCCCAATAGGAACCAATGGCACGCCTACAAGCCCAAAAGATACGTTTGGCTTTGTTGGTGCAATGCTTGATATGACTATTCCAAGTCATAGTCCTATCAAAAATAATACTGAGGTATTTCACCTCATTTTGATAGGCCAGCTCTGAGTTAAATAGTCTCATTACCGGCATATCTTTAGTTCTTCTTTTGGTGAAAATGATAAGATTTGTCTTACCAGGATTAACCGATAGACTCACTGCCTTGCACCATTTCTCAACTCTTTATAAGGCAGTTTTCATGAGGTCAACAACAGTGTTCTGAAATTTACCCCTTACTACCAAGGCGATATCATTTGCATAACCTATGCAGGTGAGACCAAGGAAATCAATGTTGTTAAGTAGTTCGTCAACTACAAGGCTCCACAGGAGAGGTGATAAAACTCCTGCCTGCGGACAACCTGTGTAATTGGTAACCTTAACAGTGTCATCCAGCAGTGTTGCTTGGACTTTACTTAAACATTTTAAAAATTGTTTTTTTCATTTCATCTTATATAGGGTTTTGAAACTTTGGATAAATTTTTGAAGGAAAATCGTACCCTTAGATTATATATGGAGGAGCTTATATTTGGGAAATATTTGGTATATATTTATATGGCAGATTTTGCAACCACATGAAGAGTCAAAGTTTTTGATAATGTTTTTATTCATGTATATTGCCCAGTTTAACAGTCAACCATCAAACATGGCGGCACATGGCTAGTGTACACTGTCTAACAAAAGAATCCCTCTCAGCCAGTTTTCATGTAGCAATCCTTTCTCAATCCTCACTAGTCAAATGCTTTTATAATGAGTTATTACAGATTCATGCACCTGCATTAAAAGAGAGTGCTGCATTTTCTACTCTGAAACCGCTAAATTATTATGTTTTCAAACCTGACATATATATATATATATATATATATATATACATATACACATATGCAGGTGAACTCTAAATTTATAATTGTAAGTACTCTGCACTCTAAGATGATGAGGGTATCAATCCATAAAAGTGTATTATGTTATTTTTAAACGTGTAAGTCATTCCATATCAAAACACCCTAAAAAAAGATGAAATGTCACCCGCCATTTTAGATGGATACAAGAATTTTTTTATTCATTGCTATGGCTAAATTATAAAACCATACAATTTTTTTTTTTTTTTTTTGTCGTAAGTTAAATACTGTGCGAGATTTCGGAGGTAAAAGTATAGTTAAGAAAGGCATTGTAAGCATTTTTTCTATTTGATATTGGTCATGTAGTCAGTAAGAAAAGAGACTGCTTCATTCAAAAATAAGTATTTTTACCTCAAATTTCTTCTACATTTCCTATAAAGTAGTATTTGAGATACATTCTTTAATGAGAACCAGTAGATTTTTGAGAGTAATAAAATAAAAAATTTACCTTCAACAAAATTATAAAATTATTTCAAATGATTTGTCTGAATTGTATAAATGCTAAATTTAAAAAGTATTTTTTGTATAATAATTGAAAGCACATTAGTTGCTTCATAATGTTGGGAACATGAGCTAGGTACCCATCTATTTCCATGGAATCATTTATAGTTTGTTTCAACTTATATAATAAACTTTTTTTTTTTTGCCCATTACATTTGCATCCATCAAAATTTGTGTTGATATTATCGTTACCAAATGTTGTGCATATACTTTCAGTAATTTATAAATTAGTAGTAGATTTCAATCAAAAGTTTGCAATTGTATCTGATGTTTTATTGGGAGGTGATTTAATTTCTAAAATCTTTACCAGCAAATCCTTGTCAAGAAAAATAATGAACAATTAATGAATATGTATTTCTGTATTATGGTTTTAAGCATAAATAAATATTCCAGAAAAAAACATATTTTTTGCATTATTGATAATCTCAATTTTCAAATATGGAACCAATATGTTTTTTTATGAATGTTCTCAATTCTGATTCCACATATCAGAGCTTCCAAATTGAGGAAGAGATTGCTTGCCATATTTTATTTGATTGTGAGCTTTTCTTGGCTCATAGGTTTGAGCACCTTGGTTGCCTCCTTTTTTTTAGTCTTTAGAGCTGTAGGATATTCCTATCAGATTATCTGCTGAGGCTTGCTTTACCCACAGGCCTCTTTTCTTAGGTGCTCTTGGGCTTGTATTTTCTTGAGTTTGGGTATAATAAATCTTTGGTTGCAGTGCCCTGTTTTTGCAGAACTGGCAAAGCTCTGCCTTAAAGGTGATTTCATTCAATATTATTTAATGAATATTTAAGTTTTTGTTGTTGCATATAAATTTTTTTAAAACTTTTTTGAATCAAAATATATTATAGACAATAAATTATTTAAGTAATCCTTTGAGGTGAAAGACTGGTGATAAAAACATGATCGATAAACATATTTAACCTCATCTGCAGTTATATTATCTTGTTGTTTTGAGTGTTTTTTAATAAAAAATTTCTTTAATTATTTGGTAGAATATGAATATGTCAAAAATAAATACATCTTGTGTTTCGTTTTCTAATTTGTTTCTATCAGTTTAGTCTATCATTTGAAATAGAGAACAAACACTTACAAACTTCACAAAATGCTTCAAAGTTTTATCTTTTTTAATAAAGCTCGTAGCCATATTTTTATGGGGCTCTGTGTAACGTTAAAATTAAAATAAAAACTACCAATATTCTTACAGATTGTGTCACTATTAAAACCACTATGATTACTACAAATAACACTAAAATTCTTGATTCTATGTAACAACATCTTAACAGGATTGACTACTAACAATCTGGCAACACTACCTCTACGAACATCCAAAAGTGTTTTTATGATAAGGTTTTTATTTAAGCAATATTTTTTGTTCCAGAGTCAGAAGTACATTTTTATAAAATAAATATTTAAAGTTTTTTTTATTGAATAATAGTTTTATAAACTACGGCACATATCCTCAAAGATTAAAGGTTTCAGCACAAAATTTTAAAATAGCAGTAATATTCTGCTAAATCAGGATGTAAGTGAATGGCTCACATGTGACATAAACTTTCCCATTTTATATTTTCATTGTAAAATTACCAACATTTTCACAGAATAGTCATAATTACCTAGTTAAAATTCAATCTCAGATAATGAGTCTGTTCACTGACTCATAGTAATCAAAAGGTCTAGATTTTTTATATTTTGTTACTAAAGACTAATTTTCTCATATTTTTTGATATATTGTTAATATTAATTTGAATTTTCTTTCCTATTAGAACTATTACAGATGAAGAGAACTTGGGCACAAGCTAATGCTCAGGAGGTATTAAAATTTCATTATTTTTTCATTGTCCATTCTTGAATATCAAGAATTATAACATAACTAAAATGTTCTACCATGGAGAGCAAAGAATATTTTAAGGAATGTATTGCTGCATTCATCTAGAATTATAAAAATCAAACTGCATTCTGTGTTTTAAGATTTAGTGTTTTAATGCAAGGGAACAGTGTGTCTACATGTAAAAGTGTCTGATTTGTTTTTGAATATTTGATTCTATAACTTAAAAATGATCAAGAAGATTTTAGTTTAAGTTACTCAAAGGAAAATTAAAACTAAAAAAAGTAGAGTAAAAAGGAAAAGATTATCCGATTTGGATAGCAGCTTCTATGTGTCTGTATTATATCATATATTATATTTTTTAAAAATTTTGCATGATGGATTATCAGAATTAACCTGTACACATTTTCTTAATTTAACATACCATATATTTCTGTTAATAAGCCGAGGGTGTGATTTTTAAAAAAATGTTTAGCCAAAGTTTAAAACCTGTAAATAAGCTGAAATCAAAAAATAGTTTCTAGAATTTTAAAATCAGTTGCGAAGAAGCCAAAAATGTTACAAAGTAGGTAAAATGGGAGAAATATTTTCCAATCAAATTGCTATTAAAGTAAAATGCTAGATCAACACTTCTCAAATCTTTTTTGCCACAACATCCAGTTTAAGTACCACAGAGGTAGAGGATTGGCTGCATCTCGAGACAAATACGAGGACATCTATTAGCACATTTAAAAAAAGGTGAGGAAAAACAACTTGCATTTTGAAGTTTTTTTTAACTTCATGCTGTTTTAATTAATTTCACAATTTTATACTAACTTATCTAGATTACTGCCATGATGAATGATTTTATAATCGATTATGCAGCCAATGATATTTTTATTTAGATGCTAACAAGTTTCAACTCTGTAACCCTATATAGAGATAACATTTTCATAAATTTAAGCAATATAAGCAAAAAAAATGCTATGTTTGGCAATTTATCAATTGTTTCCAGTTTATGTAGAATGAGGAATTTGCACATGTGGTTGATTCAAACAACTTAGTATTTTTCTGATAATTCCAGACTCGTAAATTTCAAAAATGTAAAAGACTGGGTCCCTTATTTAAAAAATTAATTTTAAAGTTCAGCGAAAATCATGTGACTTCAAAACGCTCCGTGATTGGTTGTGGCGTCATCATTCACGTTATCCAATATTTTCTTATTGCTTGTAAGCTGGCACTATTTTCCGATTTTGTTTTTGCAAGTTCTTGGAATTTTCTAGCTATCAAAATTTATTTTTAATTAAACCTGAATGTTTATTTTATCGATCTCGATAGCTTAATTATCTCAGTTTGTTATAAATGACTGTTCTACCTGGATTTACCAAAGCACAGTCGGACAACCTCCCAAAATTGATATTATGTCAATGTTTTTGTTCTTGGGGGAAAAAACCCGGATTTTATGGGGGCAGAAATACGGGGAATTAAAACTCAAACGTATATAAAATCATTTATATATTTATCCAGTTTTACTTAACATGTATTAATATTTTATTCATGGTAATCGCAGCTCTACTGGTTGTAGACATAAACAAGTCAAATAGATATACATATATCATATACACACATATTTTTAGTAGCATCACTTTTTATAAATAGAGATGGATGTAATATTAAAATAAAAATTAGAGAAAGTATTTACTGTCAGACCGGGAATGGGAGATCCCGATTTCATTAGCCCTCGTGTTGCAAAAGGTAGATCGTAGTGCTCCAAAATCAGAACCAAACCAATTCTTAGGTATTTTAAATTTGATGAAAAGAAATTTAAAATCTTTAAAAGGCTTTACTTAATTATTTATACTTTTTAAATAGTAATACAATTTTATTGCATTTAATATTAATATTAAATTAAAAAATGTATAAAGTTTCTGAAATTAAATTTAATTTTTAAAGTAATATCATTAAGTATTTTAAAAATATTATACTTTTTTCAAATTAGTCACCAATTTAATCGAAAAATATCACTGTCAATTGATACATTTAAGAAAGTATGCATCTCTGAAGAAAATATTTATAATACCTTGAAAATACATAACCTTCCCCTCCCCCAAGTTATTTATTAGATAATTATATGCTTTAGATATTTATATGTTTTACAATATTTATATGCTTTATCAAACCTTTATTGTACTTGAACTCTGTGATAATACTAAAAAATTAGCAGTTTTAAAAGTTAAATAGCACTGGTTAATCAACAGTCCTTTTAAAGATATAGATATATTTTTATATACTTGTTCTAAATTAGTAATATTTAAACAAAAGCAAGCATTTATTAACGAAAAATAGTCTTCACAAACCCATAGAGATAATTTATATGATAATTTTGGGTTTACGTGTAAGTGGATCTTTGAGAACACTGAAAAATATCTTCTCATTGCAATTAGTTGTTGTACTTTTACATACTGGCACAATACAGTATTTATAATATGATTTTTAATGCCAGACATAATAAAAAAATATCTATTATGCGATATTTTACACAGAAATAAATTTAAAAGTCGCCTTTTAATATGTAAATAACATAGGCAGTTAGTGTTTCCGTGAACGATGACGTCACAAACTTGGTGGAGGAAAAGTATCGTTTTTGAGAGACATTAAAGAGTTCGCTATAAAGCTCATTAGAAATCACTAATTAGGCCCCCAAATGAAAGAAAAATAGGTACTGTCCTGCTTACTTTTTTGTCTTCTATTGTTTAAAATTAAAATTAGAAAACGTGAAAATTCCTCATTGTGTTTATTAGAGGATTATATAGTTTATAAATTTCAGAAATGTTTAACTGGAATAATATTTTCTGAACTTTAAGATGACATATAGATTCTGATTATACATTTACTCATGATATTTGCAAAGGAAAATGTAAGAAAAACTCAGGAAAAAGGAATAAAGAATGGTTATTAAAAAAAATTTATTCTTATTTTGAAAGAAAGGGATAGCCTAACTTGATAACAGAGCTATTATGAAGAAGTTTTAAAAAACCCTCATCTTATTAACAATCTGTGGCTTTTTTGTAATGTGTGAGCTGACACTATCCAAGCTATTATTTTGTTTCCATCTTATCTCCTAAAAAGTTGCCAACCTGTAAAAAAGCTTATTAGTCATATAGAAAACTAATTGTAATTTCCAGAAAAATTATAGACTAAGTTGGTTCCTAAACTTTAAGGAAGAACAGATTTTAAGCAAATTTTATTTTAGGTATAATTATATTAAAAAATTCTGAAAATGAATCTTAATTTAATTGATTGTATTCTTATTTATTTTTAAAAGTAGAAATGTAAGATATATATATATATATATATATATATTGATCGTTTTACAAACTGCATTAAAAATTCAGTTTAATATGGTATACCAAATTAAGTTTTTGAATTTATTTTAGTTATCTTTTATGGATGGTATATGTCTTGCAAAAAGATAATTAAGAGAATTTTATTACATTTTTTAAAGGTAGCTTTAAATAAACTTGATAAATTACATTTAGATTGTTTTTTTATTTTATTTTTCAGTATGGGCAGTTGGGAATTATTGAATCAGTGAAGCTTCGAAATTTCATGTGCCATGATAACTTAAGCTTTGAATTTGATCCCCATATGAATTTCATCATTGGGCGTAATGGAAGTAAGATGATTTTTCTTTCACTCTTTTAATTGAAAATTCGGTAAAATATCTTAATATTATACTGTTGTATTATGCTATATTGTAATCTCAGGTTGTAACTTAATGCTTTTCTTGAAAATATGTAAATGTATTTAAAAGTCATATTATATCAATTGAAAGTTTTGTTTCTTATACAGAATTACTGGTAAAATAGGGCTTTTCTGGTAATGCAGAAGTTAAGCAAATAAAATTTTGCTTTCTAGCTGTTGCTTACCATATCACAGATTTATAAATAAATTCAAACAAGTAAATTGTTTTGAGAAATAAAATTTACAGAGATAATATAATCAGTAATTTTAGAGAATAATGTAGAAAAATTAACTATGTAGTATCAGGTCAAATCTGTTGATCTTTTCTTAACTGTTCAGATTCTTTTCTTTAATTGTCTTTATTTTTTAGGAATGAATAGAGTATTAACCAAAAATGTAACAAATGATATATTTTTAGGTAATACTTATTTCGAAATATTGCTGCTTTTCAGAAGCATGCATAATAACTTGTATAATTAAAAAAAAGAAAGAAAAGAAAAACCCAAACATTTATACATGACAAGAGAATAAATAAGTAAAAATTGACTTTTTAAAGAATTGAACTCCATAAAATTGCTTTAAATAATTGATTTTGCTTATGACTTTTGCATTAATGTTAAACATGTAAAATCCAATTCTGTTGTTAATATTCTGATTTCTCATACATAGACTAATAGAAATATTAATATCAAACTGCTAAACCTTAAATATGTTTGTGTAAGGCATTTTGCAAAATAGTGCATGCTGCCAAACAGTCAAGCCTTATATTTGTTAAGTAACTAACCTTTATTTGATGCCTGACAATGAGCCACCTGTTCTGACAAGTGTAAAGTGTTCATTATGCCATGCCAGAAAATCCCTCAATTTGATCGTCCTCAGGGAGAATTTTTGCTTGGATTTCATATCTCTCTCCCATCTGTTAACCTCCTAGCAAGAGGACTCACTGATTTAACTTGCATATTTTTTAGATATACAGGGAGATGTTTAGTATTTCTGCCAGACTGAAACCTTGCACTCAAGGATTCTACCTCAGCATGCTGACTATTAAGTCATTAAATGCTTTAAATAAAATTTATTAAATTAGATCCTAAAATGGAATGAAATTCAAGATATGCAAGTCTCTAGCAGGAATCCTTGAATCATCATTAACTTTCAATTTATGTAGAAAGGTCTGTTAAATTAATTCAAAGAATATGGGTGAAAATTTTGCTTGACAGAAGGAAAAACTGTCATTATTTGCATCAGTAGGGTTCCTATGAGACTATCTGACTTTGCATGTCATTTTATGAACAAATGTAAAGATATTCCCATTTTGATTGGATTAAGATCAACAGTACTCAAATTGATGAAAGCAGGCCACGTATGACAAAACAGTGTCTTGTTCTGGCCATGACTACCACTTGTCATAGATTCTGTCTTTGTAATGAAATCATTAATTACTCATTTTGTTACTTAAAATTTTTGTAAAAATTTTACATTGAGGGAAAAGTTCTCACTTCGTTCATCCCTTAAATTTGCACAGGAAGGATATTGCAAGGGAAGAGCAAACTAATATAGGGATTTTGTATAAAATCCCAAAGGTGGCCCCTTAAGGAATAAATTGTCAGGGAACTTCCAGTAATCTGAGAGTTCATACATCCTGAGGTAAATTTATAATCAATAGCCCTTATTAAGGACTGAGAAAATTTTTAAGGGTTTTCAAATCTAAAGTCAAGAGCAAAAAGCCTGTATATCTTTCATTTCCCCTTTTTGCTGACCACTGGGGCTATATTTCATGCCCTCAGGAAAAGGGATTCCATCGTATCACACACATATATAAATATAATTATATAAACATATGGAAGATAATTGAGGGGTTTAACCAAAAAAATATTCAATATTACATTTATTAATATTTGTATATTTTGAATGTGAGATGTATGCATTTAAACTATTGAACAAAAAATTATTTCTCTATTTAGGTTATTTTTAAAAAACAGTCTTTTGCCTAAGACATTTTTGTAAAGAAATTGTCAATGACTAAACAGCATATATTCTGAAGAGTTTTATTTCAGCTTACATTTTTTCTGTTTCATTTAAAAATTATCTTTTTTAGGTGGCAAAAGTGCTGTTTTGACTGGAATTATCTTAGCATTAGGAGGAAAATCAAGTGCAACTGGAAGATATTGTAACATTAAAGGCTTTGTGAAAACAGGCAAAAAGTGAGTTTTTCTATTTGTTGGTAAAAAAAGGTTGTAGAATATTTGCAATTATTTAAGTTGTAAATTCATTCATATAAATCTAAGATTTATGTGGTTGGTTGGTTTAGAGCAGTCTTTTGTTTTGATACATGAGGGGTAATTGTTCTGAGTTGGCGTGTTGCCAAGATTTCTATTGAGAAGCCCGCTTTTTTTGTGTGAACGAAAAAGAGAAATGTGTTCTAACAAACGAGTATCTTGTCTTTTGAGTTTGAGAATAAATTTAGTTTACAGTCCACTAAATATTTTTTTAATTGAGTAATTAAAGAGCTATCGTTCGTACAGTAATGAAGCTGAGACCTACTGCGTAAAGCTGATTGCAAATGTCTGTGAATATTTATCCTAGTTGTGGAATTTAAACCCCCAAACTCTGGTACCAAAGTGCAGTGCCCTACAAATTTTGTATGACATATAAGAATTTAATTTAGTCCTCTATCTTTAAATACATATGCATGTAAAAATTATTTTTACATTTCACATAAAAAATAATTAGAAGAATTTATAGCATGAAAACAAAAATATGTATTTCTTATAAATCTTATATTTCTTTACTCAAAAATTATCTTTACATTTTACCTTTTTTATTCTTTTACCTTAAATTCAGTTATGAGTCTAAGATTTATTTAAAATATTCATTTTTTTTTTTACTCTGAAAAAAAGAAAAATTCTTCCCTTTGGCTAATTTGTTATAATGTTCTCTTATAAATATTGTAAATTGCTTTCCACAAAATTATCTTTACATAATAATTTTTATCTGTTATCTGAGATTACTATGATTTATTTGGAATTTTCGTTCTTTTACCTTGAACAAAAATTCTTTGCTAATTTGTAATGATTAGTAAGAGTTTATGAAAATTGAACTGACTCATTGAATTTTTACTAGTAATATACTGTTGATTAAATGATAGTAACTGTTAAAATACATGATAATGAAAAATAGACAGTTTCAAATTCTTTATGTTAAGATGTTTTTGAAAAAATTTTAATTGAATGAAATAATTTTAAAAAATATAAGGTATTGTATTGCAATAGTCATAAGAATGTATTTTTTGTTTTGTTAAAAATACATTTTTTTGCCAATAAATTTCATTTTCAAGTTTAATTTTTTTATGTGCTTGAAATAATGTAGTCTTCATTTGAGGAAATATTTTTAAATTTGGAGTTGTTGAGATACAGAGGAATAGAACTTGATAAATAGGATAAGAATTTTTAAAAATAGTGTATTTTAGTTTTAATTGGATTTATTTTATAGGAACATATCGGATGGAGACACAACATGATTTCCTTGTATCCCATTTAAATAAAATATATGTTTCTTGGCTTTCTTTATTTAAACTTATATTATTTCAATCCTCTACTTCTTTAATAGAGTGGACTGTTACACAATCGCTAAAATATTGCCTTTTAACTACAGTAAGAATTTTTACAACATTAATTCAACAATGAGAAGTATATATTAATTCAGTAATGAGTATAACTCAAGTACTGCCATTTGGCAGAGACTGTTAATATCCATTATACTGACATTTTATGTTATATAGAATGCAGATTGAAAACAAAAATAGAGCTGCACAACTATAACAATCTTAAATAAATACAAAATTTTAACCTTTTACAGCTAATCATTATTGAGTTATGTCTGGTAGTGTTAATATTTGTTACATTGCAACTTTTCCATTATATAGAGTGCAGATTACAATTAAAAGAAGAGGTGCACAGCTTGATGTTATAGGAATTTAAAGTACAAAATTTTAATATTTTATGACTAGTCATTTTTCAAGTATGTCTGGCAGTGTTAATATATGCTATAGTGAAATTTTTCATTATATTGAGTGCAGATTTTAATTGAAAGGTGAATCACACAACTAAATGTTATAACAGTCCAAAGTTGATGTAATAAGTCAAAATCTCAAAATTTTATAGCTAATTGATTTTGAGTTATATGAGATTCATACATTCCTACTTACAAATGGTATAATGAAACTAGTCAAACTGTGCTCAGGGGTAGTCAAAATAAATATTTAATGTTTCAAAGTTAAATTTTCCTTGTACATGTATTGATGTAAAACTGAACTTGTCAAAATGGGATGGATTCAAGCATGGCTAGAATAAGTATTTCTGTTGAAATCTAAACACTGAATTTTTTTGCTATTACAATTCTTCCTTTATAAGGAAGTAAAAATTATATTATTTTACAACTATAAAATATTATTTATTAATAATTGATATTATAGTTTTGATATTTATATTTTAAAATTAGGTTGAAGTTCCAAATTTTATATAATCATGTCGAAAATCATGTTTGTATTTCAGTACTGCTTCAGTGTCTGTAACTCTGAAGAATTGTGGCCCTGAAGCTTACAAACCAGATATTTATGGAGAAAAGATCACAATTGAAAGACAATTCTCATTAGATGGATCTAATTGTTATAAGTTGAAATCAGAATCTGGTAATTGTGTTCTCTTTTCTGTTATTAGTTTAAAATTTTTATATTTTTGCTTTAAAATATAAAAAAAATGTAAAATTTTGAAGCACCAAAAGAAGTTTGGTGCTTATGAAATACTAGAAAGTATTATTTTGTAAATAGTAATGCATATTTCTTGTTATTACAATAATATATATTCATGAATAAATATGAGGGTTGTTTGAATATTGCAGTATTTTGTTTCTTTATGATTCTATAGTAAAATATTACCTAAAATGTTTTTTTTTTTTTTTTTTTTTTTTTTTTGTGAAATTATTACAGGTAAAATTATATCAAACTCAAAAGAAGAGTTAACAAATATAGTAAATACTATGGACATTCAGGTATGTAAAAGAATTTAATTAATGAAAACTTTGAAATATTTTCATTTAGAGCAGAGTATCCCAAATGTTTTTCTCAAATAGACCACTTTCTGACTTTTTCCCTGTGTTTTGTAAAACCTTTGTTTAAAAACTAGTATTAATGAACTCAGTTCAAAAACAGTTTCAGTGGTGTTGCTCAAAAACTAGCCAAGTATTATAACATTTATATTCAAGCATTCCAAAACAGTGAAACCAAGGATAAAAATATATCTTAGGCATTCCAAAAACAATCATGTGAAAGCAAAATATAAGGAAATGTTATTTGACAAGTTCAAAATTTACCAGAAAAGGGGAAAATTTACTTGGCAGTTGCAGCAGTTAGGTGTAATTATACACTAGCTGAGTAGCTTATGAACCACACTTGTACATTGAATTCTTCACCACAAGGCAAATAGGTACTTACCTAAACTATGGAATATAGTGATTTAATATATAATTAGTTAATTTATATGCCTATTATATAAGTATTATGTAAATACATAGGTTTGCTCTGACAGTTAAGTTGACTTTCTCGCTCTGTGCTGTATCACCTTTACTTTAGTTTAGGAGTGCTATGAGGTTCTTTGTGGTCTTGATGCATGCACAAGGTTAATCTTTACTAGGTGCCTGGTAACTCAGGTGTTTAGGGAATGAGGTAGCTGAAGATTTGGCTAGAAGGGGTACCAGTACTTCTTATATTGGTGCTGACCCTGTCCTGTAGATCCTGTAGTCCCTAGCCTGTTTTTTCTGCTTCTATTAGGAACCTTGTTTTCAACTGTTGTAGACATATTCAGTATACTGATTGGCTGAGTGATAAGAGTCTAAGACAAGCCAAAGAACTTAATTGTGACTGCCCCAGTTACACCATAAGGAGCTATTGAATGGAATGACCTTAGGAAGTTTATTGGCTTGTTTACAGGTGATTGTGCTCTGAGAATCCATCTTTACATAATAAGGATCAGTCTTGATCTCTTTTGTAATGGATACTGTCCTGGAATGTCTTCTCTCAGGAGAAGACTTCTTGTTGTATTTTTTATGATTGCAAGTTTGTCTTGTTTGAGCACCTAGGTTGTCACCTTATTGACTTTTGGGAACTGCAGGATATTTCTGTCAGCTATCTGCTGAGTTTTGCTTCAGCTATTTGATCTTATTTTACAAGGCAGTCAAGCACAAATCTGTGTTCATATGGCTGATTGGCCCTCCAGGCTTGTCCTGTCAGTGTGGGTAGATCGCATGTACTAGTTTTACAAGGTACTCTTAAGGTTGTGTTTTCTAGGACTTGGATGTAATTAATTTACATTTGCAGTGCCTGTCTTTTTAGGAACTCCCAAGAGTTACTCTAAAAGTGAATTCATTCATTCATAGGTAAAATCTCTGTTAGGTGAATTATGGCATTTACAGAAGGATTAAGTTTTGGTGATAACCTGCTAAAAGGGATCCATCTTGTGAACCCCTATTTACACTTCATGCTCCAAGTATCCTTTTGGTGAGATGGACCATTGCAGGTCAATGTTGATCCCTGAGGATCCATGTAGACTGCTTTGGGAATCTGCAGTTTAGAAAAATATGATTTTGTAAATTTCAGTGCTTATGCAGGATAACAATAAAATATTTTTACTGCTATCTAACATATGTACCAGATAATGACTGAATAGGCAGGGTGCTGTCTTTTGTTACTAGAGTCTATGTGTTCAAATTCTACTGTTTAGTTAATGGGGGGGGGTTGATTTACACCAGACTTCTGTTTTTACATTTATTTAGGTTATGTGATAGAGATTTAAGTGAAAAGTTACTGGTTGTGAGAGTGTCCACAAATAACTATAGTGTTACTATGTACATTATCAAAAATTGGAATCTGGCTCTTTACATTTCAATAATGGGAATCTAGTTCTCTTGCTATTCTGATTGACCTTATCAGTCACTATCTTGGCTATAATTAATTGCATTATTTTTTAGATTTGTGTGCTCTTTTGACTGAATAATACTTTGCTAAAATATTACTGCTGCAAAAGCTAAGCCACCTTAGCAATCATCTAATTTTTTATGCAATTTTATCTTATTACTACTAGCTAAATCTTTAAGGCTTAACGTTACTGTCTAAAGCAAGAAGCAATAAATGCAAAGCCTATGTAAGGTAGGTATTAATAGAAACACAATGCAAGTGAGGTGCAAATACTAAATAGTGCTACTTGTGCTTTACTTATGTTTGTCATGAGCTTGTTGTTATATTCCGGCACAGAGGTTTTACCTTCTCATATACACTATATTGTCAATGATGACCAGTCACTTTTGATTTTAGACGTTTTGTTGAATATCTAGAAAAATACATGAGGAATTATCCTGAAACCTCAGGCATATAAACAGGATGGGACACATCATATACTTAGGCTAAAAAATTTTCTCGAAACCCCATAGTCACCATTTGGATCGTCAACAAATTTAAGATAAAAGAATATGTTTTAGATAACCCTGTAAAAGGTAATGTATGAAAAGCATTGAAATTTTAGCCCATGATTAGGATAGTTCTTGCAATAATCGGTGTTCATTGTAATGAGAATAACACGTATACTCGTGGAGAAATTAAAGTTTTTATAAAAACAATCTCAAATCTCTCTAAGTGTTTTGCTTATAATTTGCAGAGTTCTCAATATCAAAGAATGTTATTTTCAGGACAAATGGCAAACATCATTGTACACGATACAATGCAATCAAAATTAAAAAATAATATATATTGGATGACAAATGAGCAGGTTTGCTAAATAATGTTTGTGCATGTGCGAATAGAATCAAAATATAATGTATTGGCTAAATGCATAGAGCAACTCTTGTAAAAGTCCCCAAAACACAGCTTGAAAATTCTGAAAGTGATTATTGGTAGAATAAGTCCGAAATCTGTTGTTCTCTAAAGGAAGCAGTTTTTCTTCCTTTTGAGAACTAGGGGCTTATTATGGGATGTTTGTTATGCATCCTGAAAATAGCATTCTTTGATATTGAGAACTCTGTAAATTATAAGCAAAACACTTGGAAAGATTTGGGATTGATTTTGTGAAAACCTTAAATTCTCCATGAGTATGTGTGCTATCCTCATTTCAATGAACGCAGATTATTGCAAGAAGCATCCTAATCATGTGCTAAAGTTTCAATGCTTTTCATATATTATTTTTTACAGGGTTATCCAAAACATATTCGCTTTTCTTCAATTTGTTGATGATCCCCTATGGGGTTTCGGGAAAAATCCTTAGCTGAAATATATGATGTGTGTACCATTCTGTTTACACGTCTGAGGTTTCAGGATAATTCCTCATGTATTTTTCTAGATATTCAACAAAATGTCTAAAATTGCAAGTAGCCGGTCATCATTGGTAATATATTGTATAAGAAATGCACTCTAACCTATCAAGCTGGAATGTAATAAAATTATAAGTTGTGCTGTAGAAAGTTTAATTCACTTTGCATACAGGACATTTTCACAACTTTCTCTGCAAATATAAACTTTTTGGCATTTTTTTTCTCATGTCAGGGATCTAGTGTTAAGACTAATGCACTAATTCCTCTGTACCTTCAGTGTATGATTAATTTTCATTTTAAGTAATAAAAAAATATAATTTGTAGGTAATCTTACAATATTGTTTAAAGCAATTCAGTTTATTAAATTTAAGCTTTCTTGTTTTGCTTTTTTTTAAGAAAAAGCTTATCTTCTGTTAATATGGTTATTATCTTAATACTATTTTAATTTGTTTAGTGAATACATTTTATAAAATTGAATTTTATTTGTTTATTGCATAGAAATTCTGATTTAAGAAATGATATTTTACAGATTGAAAATCCAGTTACAGTATTAGTGCAAGATACAAGTAAAAACTTTTTAGTGTCTAAAACTTCAAAGGCGGACAAATTATTCAAAGTTAGTTTACTTTTATATTTGTTTACGTATTATATTTGTTAAAACCATTGTAATGAACTACTAATTTAGATCTGTAGTTATAATACTATGTAGTTAAATACTCCCTTTGTCTCAACATATGGTATTCATTTTTTAAACAATATGGGATTAAATATAAAGTAATAATATTCTCCTCTTTTTTTAAATATTTAAATAAATAGTTAGACTACTAATAAACAGATAGTGCTACAATAGTTGACTTATGTCAATATATTAAAAAAAGATCTAAAAAAAATTTCATATTTTAAAAAATTAAAGGGACACTCACTGTCACATATTACAGGCAACAGCAAAAATATTCAGCTGTGCAGTTTTGGTACTAATATTTAGATTGCTTGATTTTAATTGGTGTTTCATGTATTTATCTATGCCTATTTAGCTTTTATTGGTTATGTTAGAACAATGACATGCCCTTGAAATTGTTTCTAATTTTCCAATCATGATGTAATGCAGCAAGTTTGTAGCTGTGGTATGACAAACCAGTCTACCTATAGGATTTAGGCAGATGGAGCAATAAAAAAAAAAAGGGAATCTTCAGAAAATGAGGCAATTGAAACTCTTAAGAAAAAATCATAATTGATGAAAAAGCAATTGGAACAAAAATATATAAATAATCAAAGAAGAAGCTATGAGGGTGGGAGGAAAAGTTTCTGGTCACACCTAGAGATGGTGCTCTTGGAATTACTTTGACAAAGGAAATTTAAAGTACCATCTTTGTTTAATACTTCTTGCATATTTCAAAGTATTTGTGCTTAGTTGTTTTTATACTGTGCTGTTTTAAAATTTTCTTCTATTGTTTTTAACTGAGTATGAAGAAAACTGAAGTGTGAGCTGTGATAAAATATTTCTTTTATAAAAATCTTATTTCCTATAGATATTAAAACTAAGCTAGATCATACACTTAAGGAATCTACTCCTTTGTTTACAACTGTTAAAACATGGTTTGCAAATTTTAAACATGATCTTACAAGCACTCTGGATGATGAGAATTATGGAAGACCAAAATCAGCAACTACAAATGAAATCATTAGAAAAATTCACAATATTATGATTAAAGTTGATATCAGTTTCTAAGTCTGTTGTCATACCCAAAACACCAGCATATCATATTTTAAATGAAATTTTGAGTATGAGAAAGTTGTCAGCGAGATGGGTGCTGCCTTGCAGCAAACAGTGCAGCTCAGGATATCTGAACAATGTTTGGTGCTATAGAACTTCAATCCAACTGATCTTTTATGGTGTTTCATTATTGTGAATGAGACATGGATACATCACTAACTCCAGAGACCAAGCAGCAATCTAAACAGACAGTGCAGGATGAACTGGCACCTATAAAAGCAAAAATTCTCAATCTGCTGGAAAGGTTATGGCAACATTTTGTTGTCATGCTAAGAGAATTTTATTATTAGATTGTGTAGAATAAATGAGGAGCATCAATGCTGATTATTATGCTATCCTTTTGGATAAATTGCATTCGAAAAATCAAAGAAAAAAGACCAGGTCTAGCCAAGAAGAAAGTTCTATTTCACCAGGCAATGCTCTGATCCACCAGGCTATCACTGTGATGACAAAACTTCATGAAGTGAAGTTTGAAATTCTTCCTCATGCATCCTGTTCTTCTAAAATGGCATACTCAGACTGCAATCTCTTCTCCAACCTGAAAAATTTCTGGCTGACGGGTAATTCTGTTTTGATACCAAAGTCATCTCAGCATGAAAATTGCACTGTTGCAGCAAGTGTATATATTTGGAAGAGGACTATATTGAAAAATAAAGTAAGAATTAAATGGAATTTTTTTATTTTTTTTTTTTTTGTTAAACTGGAAACTTTTCAACCCATCCTTGACTGAAAGATGGCTGAATGGTAGAGTGCTGCTCTTTGTTATTGGAGTTTGTGGGTTCAAATCCTGCTGCTGGCATGGATATTCCTAACTGTTTGGAGTCAGATTTAATGCAGTAAGTCTCAGTCTCTTTAGCCCTCGTGAGCAAAAAATAGACCATAGCACTCCAAACCAACCTATCTCATCCCATCCTATCCTATCCTAATAACAAGGAAATTAATGCTATCATAGATCAATTAAATCTTTAAAATAATAGTTTACAATTTTAATTTATATATTAGGCTGCATTATTTAATGAAAAAGCAGACCTTCAATAATTGTCATAGTTTTTACAATTATTTTAATGAAATTGATTAATCCTCTGTTCCCTAAACAGGTTATTCTGAGTACCTAAAGACAGAAAAGAATATTTTTAGGTTTTAAGTGCATTTAGATTTTAATTCTTTATATTAAAATTTATAACTTTATTTAAGTATAAGATTATACCTAAAAATAGTTTTATAAAAGAATTGAGCATTAAATAAATTGTGCATTAAATAATTAAATTTATCAGAGAAAAAATTGTGAATTATTGGGAATTATCAGAAAAAATATCAAAGAATTTCTAAATGGCTTTATTACGTTACACAAGGTAAAATAATTCTTAATAATTATTAGGAGGTAAGTAAAAAAAGATTCACTTACCTCTTTACTTCGAAAGGTTCGTTTGGGGCCACCTGTGGCCTTCGGTTTCTTTAATTTCTCGGATATCCATAGTTGTTGTCAAGGGAAAAAAAAGGTGATGAGTCCTTAGATAAGACGAAACATTTTAATTAACATGAATTACTTACACGACACATTACAGAATTGTTTAACAAAAAAGTCATGTATGTGCGGCACGCACGCTCGCTCATTGTCTCTATATCTGACTTCTGTGTTTTCGATAGCGCTCAAAACTATCCGTTCGGCAGCTCCCTCTGTTGGCGTTCGCTGAGGGGTGCTGTAACATCCTCCGGCCCCGAAAGACGAGAGTCCTTTCCCAATGACAGTTCTAAGGGAAATAGCAACTGCACTGGTCTTCTGATGTCGTTACCACTTCCGGAAAGTTTCGATGAATTTCTGAGATTATTTACATATTGTAAGCACCAAGCAGTAATTCTATAAATCTTGTTCAGGTTACTATATTTTCGGGTGTCAAATAAAGCTTCAGTCGGTTTGGTGATACAGGCGTTGGTGGAAATCTCCTTATTAGATTTTTTAAATTCTTGCTCTTCTTCTACTTTGCTTACCGAAGAGTCATTCAAGACTGGCCAATTCTCTTCGCTTTCTTCCAACCACTTAGGTCCTGTCCACCATAGGCTGTTTTTTCCAAGGCTTTCAAGTTTTACCCCTCTGCTTAGCAAATCTGCTGGGTTCTCGTTTCCCGGACAATGTTTCCAAGTGTCCGTTGATGTATTCTTCTGTATTTCCATAACCCGGTTCTTTATAAATGGTTTCCATTTCTTAGGCTCACTTTGAATCCAATGTAGAGTGATTTTCGAATCAGTCCAGAAGTGTGTTTCTAATTTCATGTTCTTCAATGTTCTTTCGACATATTTTCCCAGTCGAGATCCAATCAACGCTCCCATCAATTCCAATCGCGGAAGCGATAATTTCGTAAGTGGAGCCACACGTGATTTTGAAGTCACGAAACTTGTACAAATCTTTCCATTGATCTCATATCTGAAGTACAGAACAGCGCCGTAAGCCTTCTGGCTCGCATCACAAAAACAGTGGAGCTGTATTGTGTTCTTAAGCATACTCTTACGAAGACCTTCGAATTGGTGTCTTGATATTTCGATGTTAGGAATAAGATGTATTTCATCGCACCAATTCTTCCATGGTTTTAAAAGCTCCTTTGGCAATACTGTGTCCCAAAGTAAATTACGATTCCATACTTCTTGTAACAATATCCTTGCTCTAATTATAAACGAAGTCAAAAATCCCACCGGATCGTAAAGCCTTCCGACAATTCTCAAGATTTTTCTCTTTGTCACTTCATTGTTCAGATTATTGATTTCTGTCGTCATCCCTTTGACGTCAAGCAAGAATATATCATCAGATCTGTTCCACAGGTATCCCAAGACCTTACAATAACTTGAATCTTCAATGATATCGTCATCGTCATTCCATGTCTTCTGTATCCGTTTTTCATTCGTTTTCCACTTTCTCATGTTGAAACCTCCTTGCTTTATTATATCCTTAATATTTCTACATAAACTGAGGGCTTCGTCATCTTCGTCGGTGCCGGCTACAACATCGTCAACGTATAAACTTTCTTTCAGCAAAGATACTTCTTCGGCATATTGTTCTTCAAATTTTTCAATATGGATCTTAAGCGTCGCTCCGAGTAAAAATGGGCTCGACTTTGCTCCAAAAATTACTCTAGACATGCCAAGCACCCTAAAATGATAATCTTCCAAGTCACCGTCGTTCCACAAGAATTGGACTGCATTTCTCTTCTGCGAGCGAGATTTGCAGAAACGCTTGTTATATATCCGCGATGAATGCAATTCGATTTTGGCGAAATCGCAAAATTAATTCCAAAATTTCCGGGTACATATTAGGACCAACGTCCAAGCAGTCATTTAGTGACAAACTGTTTTCTGCGTGTGACGAAGCGTCGAACACCACTCTTAATTTAGTGGTATCCTTATCTTCCCTTATTACGGCTTGATGAGGCATGAAATAAGTCTTATCTTCAATTTCGTAATCTGATTCTTCAGCGATTCCCTCTACTAAATATTGATCAATAACATTCTTGTAACGCTTGTAGAAAATTGGATCTTTCTTAAATTTGCGGACTAATGTCTTAAACCTCCTTTTTGCAACTTCTAAATTATTCCCTAATTCATCTACATTATGATTCCACGGAAAATGAACAGTGTAACGACCATCTTTAAATTCTACAGACTTCTTAAAATTATCCAGTATCATATCTTCTTCTAATTTACTATCATAGTCTGATTCATGATACGTCACACCTAACGATTCTAATTCCCCAAAAATTTTAACTAAATCAGATATCGAGGCCTCTTCTCCCTTCTTTGCATCGGCCACTACAACCTTCATACTATTTACAGTTTTGGAACCGTCTGAGACCTTATTCTCGTTTCCACTTATAACCCAACCGAATTTGGTGTCTACCGCAACCAATAAATTAGATAATCTCTTCACACGGTTTTTAACCACTGTCCAATAAAAATCTGCTCCTAAAAGAAGAGATATAGCTGAATTTCTATTTTTTGGTTCGAATTTATCAGTTATTTGTATTCCCCTTTCTCTGCATATTTCTGTTAATTCCTTACTCGGTACCTGAATGTATGCTTCACTAATAACAGGTGTTACTAAAGCTTCTATCTTTACATTAACGTTGTTATTTTCCATATCTTGCAAAACCAAACTAACTCTTTTTATTCCTTGTGTGTTGGGAGATGAATTTCCAAACCCAAATATTTTTAACTCTTCCTCCCCCACAACTGGCAAATTTAAGTTTTCACATACTTCATTAGTTATGAATGTTCGTTGTGAACCGAAGTCTAGCAGTATTCGTGCGTTTTGTTTACACCCTGTTTCATTATTTTTTATTTTAGCTCTGACCGTTTGTAGTAAAAATGAAGAGATACCTTCGTCTCTAAACTCAGCAACCGACGCCACTATCGTTTTATTCACTCTATTTCCATCGGCGTCTGTGTTTTGTGGCGCTGAATTATTCCAACACAAATAAGCACTGTAATTTCCTTTATTGCATTTCGAACATTTTATTTTTCTTTCACACTTTTGAGCGATATGGTATTTTCCTAAGCATTTGAAACACCTGCCAGCTTTAAGCAGAGAGCCTTTTTTTTTTCTTTTATGTTCATGGAGCACTCATCAGTCACGTGTTCGCTACTTTTGCAAAATAGGCAATCTTTTGTTGTTTCTATGTTCACGTTAAGCGAAGCAGCGGTGGGAACAAATTTTCTCTCATCTTTGGAATGATTAATAAATTCTCTGCGTTTTGTGTTACTGATGGGATTATTAAAATTTGATGCTTCATTTGGGAAGGCTTTAATGGTGTTTGACATCTTACTGGAAAATGTTTTTTCACGCGATTCTATTTCTTTTCGCAAATAGTTAAGAATATCAGAAACGGTTGTTTCCTTTTCGGAATCATGTTGTCTATTGTATTGTAATACCAGATCACTTGGTATAGCTTGAAACAAAAGAGGGCATAATAAACAGCCATACGAATCAGACGTGACTTTAAGGGTTTCCAAGCTTCTAATTTCAATTTCTAAATTATCATATAAATTTCTAAGTGCCTTTAAATCATTCGATCTTCTGACTAGTTCTATATTCAATAAACGATTCATATGGGCAGATATTTGTAATTCCTTATTGTCAAATCTGTTAGTTAAGATTTTTATTGCTTTCTCGTAATTTTCAGCTATCAGGGGTAATCCAGAAATAGCTGTCAAAGCTGTATCCGTAAGTAATGTTTTTAAATAATTAAATTTCTCAACTTCTTTTAGCCCTTCATTTTCGTGAATGGCGGACTCAAACTGGGCCCAAAAATTTTGCCATTCACAAACGCTTCCATTAAATTTACTTATGGTAAGTTTAGGGAGTTGCACACCACTACTTTTGGTTTCGATTCTTGCCAAATCTTTCGCTTCAAGTAAAACTGATTGCTTTGCCAATAATTCACATTTGGACAATTTTTTTATATGCCTATTAACTTTCGATTTACACAAAACAATGTCATCTCTATATTTCAGGCATGAATCTATTTCTTTGTCGATTTCAGCTTCATCAGTTATTAAACTTTCTATCTCATGATCAATTTTATACAATTGCATTTCTTTATACGTTAGCAGCGCCAACGAATCTTCTATTTCGTAATCTTGCTTATTCGATAGTATATCTTCATTTAACTTATTTATAATTCTCGTTATAGCGCAAAGCGTACCTCTTTTCTTCGACAACAATTTGTAATTATCCATTTTTTAGACTCAGGCGGCCCCACATTGGGTGCCAAAAAATATTACGTTACACAAGGTAAAATAATTCTTAATAATTATTAGCTAGGAGGTAAGTAAAAAAAGATTCACTTACCTCTTTACTTCAAAAGGTTCGATTGGGGCCGCCTGTGGCCTTCGGTTTCTTTAATTTCTCGGATATCCATAGTTGTTGTCAAGGGAAAAAAAAAGGTGATGAGTCCTTAGATAAGACGAAACATTTTAATTAACATGAATTACTTACACGACACATTACAGAATTGTTTAACAAAAAAGTCATGTATGTGCGGCGCGCACGCTCGCTCATTGTCTCTATATCTGACTTCTGTGTTTTCGATAGCGCTCAAAACTATCCGTTCGGCAGCTCCCTCTGTTGGCGTTCGCTGAGGGGTGCTGTAACAGGCTTTTCCCTGAACACCCTCTCAGGATGCCACACATTAGGAAATATTTTAAACAGTTTGACGTGTCCAACATTTGTGATGTGGAAAATTATTTGATTATGTATCTTTTAAAGAAATTTCTTAAAATAGAAAAATACAAATTTTAATGCAAACCTTGTCTTTGCACTGTTGTGCTTAATCTTGCAATATAAAGTCCTCACAAACTAATAATGTGTTTTAAAGTTAAAAGTAACTTATAGTGATATTCATCAAACTAAGTTCTACTTTTGACTGAAATCATACTCAATACTCTTATATTGGCACAACAGACTGAACAAAGGAGATGAAATGTGATGTGCAGAGAGGAGAGACAGGGTAATTTTTCCTAATCCTATAACTTTGTAGAGTAGTGTAAAGTATACTGAAAATTGTACAGCATGCCATAGGTTGCTAATGCCTGATGTAGGGGATGTATTTCCAATAGTTTACAGTTATGAAAGTTGATTTCAAGCCAATTTGTATCATTTAATTTGTACCTGTTTTGAGCCAAATAAATATGTACCAAAATAGTATTGTGTACATGGAAAAAGAATGAACAAAGCAAAAATATTTATTCCTTAACAATATAACTCATACTGATGTTTGAGAGTCAACTTTAACTGTACTGTTTCATGAAATCTCATAATTTGTTTGCCTAGTCAGCTATTACTAAAATTTAGCCAATTTTTAGCTGTAATTTTTGTATTAAGGATAATGTTTAATTTTTTTCATAAATAAAAATTTTTCTTTCTTAAAAACATTTAAGTGTAAATTTTTTGATCCTAAAAATTTAAAAATTGTATTGAATTTTTTGAAGTGTTTGAAAAACTATATAAAATAATTTTTTAAGAATGAACAAAGCAAAAATATTTATTGTAAATTGGATACTAGTGAGAGAAATGTGATACTGGCATATGACTGTCACTTATTTAGAAGAGTACCATATACTGATTTGTACCTTTGTTTCTTATCGTATAATAATTTAGCTTTGCTTCTTATGTGCTGAATTTTCTTCTGGAAATAATTTTCAATGGGAGTTTAAAACAATTATTTTTCTGTCCATTTTATTATAGGTCATAATATTACTCTAAAATTTTAAACTTCAATTAGCCTAAAATACAAAAAATTAAAAATATTTCTTTCTTTTTCTGAATAGTGAAAACAATAAAATAATTTTTTTAGTACAGTATCTTAATAAATTAATGAGTTTGTTAAGTGATTAATAAGGCTAAACTTTTTCATGGTGAGACAGATACATTCAACAGTTATATCCCTTAAAAGCTGCCAAGTCATTACTAAGTACTGCTTATCTACTATTCTTTATGATTTTTTATTAGACATTTGTTATTATATTATAAATAAAATAATTTAAATAATTACAATAGTAAATTTACATCATATTTTTGGATAAGTAAAACATCAAATGTATACTATACTTACAGATGAAGGGAGTATTTCATATAAACTTAATTGCAGTTTTCAGACAGAGGATATTTTTATATTTGCAAATTGTACATTGTTGCTTCATACAGTAAACAATTTTAGTAGTAAGCTAATAAATTTTTTTTAATATGCAGAATTTTTAAAAAGTATAATTTTATTAATTTTTCTATCATTAATACAAAAATATTCATGTATAACATATATAAGTAGAAAGCTTTATGTACTTCTCCTTAAAGTAAAAAATAAGTAGAAAGTTTTATGTACTCTTTCTTTGCCATTTATTTCATGTATAATTTATATGATATAAATGGAATTAAAATAAGCGATTAAAAATCTGTATAAAATATTATATTTCACATAATGGTTACTAATATTAGCAAATAAAATTGGTCAGATATTTCCCACTAATGAAAATAAATAACAGTGCTATTTAAAAAAATTTAAATATATCCTCTTAAATATATTTATTGAACAGTTATATGTATATATAATTTCATATATACATATGTATATTTTATTTAACATTTTTATTCATAATTCTGAGTTTCTATTGTAAAAAATGACTTGTATTTTATTTTTCCTTTATTTAAGCTCTTTTATGAGGGTACAGGTTTATCAAAAGTATATGATGATTACAATCGAGCTTTGCAACAGAGTCAAGAAGCTAAATCAGAACTTAAAATTAAGAAAGCTGTAAGTGTTTATCCCTTGAATCTCATTTCAGTTTTTCATAATATTTAATTAAAATCTTGATTAGAAATTAGACTAATCTATTTATATAATTTAAATTCTTAGATAAATTCTATTATCTCCTATGAGTTAATGCCAAACCTTTTTTTAACCTTCTTATTCTTTTCCAGAGCTCATTCTTTGCAGGGATTAAAAAAAATCCCTAAAACTCAGTTCACCCATTTTTATTCTTCATAAAAACCCAGGTTTTATTGGATTTAAATGAAATAATGAAATAACTTTTGTAACTTTATTAGACTTTTAAATACCATAACTTTTAAATTGGGATTTTTATGCAAATGTTGTAACTAAATTGACCATTTTTTAATGAAATCCTATACTTAAATCTGATTTTAAAGTTAAATCTTTAACAGTTGTCTATCGCTAATAATATTGCAACAATTGGTAGAGAACCTATAACCTTCATAAATGCTAACTCTTATTAATTAACTTTTTTATAATGTAATAAATTTATTTAAAAATACTTGTATTTTATTATTTTTATTTGAAGTGGTATTTAAATAATATTTGTTAAAAATAATAAATAATATTATAACATATTATTACCCTTATGTGAATAAACACATTATATGTTGCAATTTTTTATATTAAAAATTGGATTGATAATTTTCATGTTATCTTTAAATAATGCAGTAAATTAATGAAACTATAAAATAACTATGATAATATCTCAAAATCATATTAATAGTTATTTAAACTAATTTGGCCTCTTTTATTAATGATTAATTTAAAACCTAAATGTAGCCTCTATTGATGAAGAAGTTTTCCACTCCTGGCATAGATTCTGCATTTCCAGTTAGACTACTTCCTTCATGAAGGAAAAAAATATTTATGTATAACATTTATTATTAAAAATAATTTATCAATATGTACGACTTTCTTATTTGATAAATTTAAAACGTCTTAATTATTATACATGTATTTTATTATATCATGAATTGCAATAAAAATGTTACATGTATTGTGAATAAAAACATACTTTGTTTTAAATGGATCAGTAACACACAAAGAAAAGAATAGTGTATACTGAACACATTTGGTTTGCAAAGTAACATGAGTTTATATTTTCCAATTCAGGATACAGGATTTCATTGTTAAGGTAGATACTTTAAATAAATTCTTCCTTTCTGATTATTGATTTTTATCCAGATTTCTTATATTTAATATAAAAACAATTGTTTTTAGACTGTAGAACATTTAATTTTCTGTAAAAAATTATTTCTTCAATTGAATTTTTAATAGCTGCTTATAAGAAGTGAAATTATATTGACCAAATTTGTTTTTGTATACAAATTTATTTTTTTGTCTCTGTTTTGAACTAATTCCAATGATTGTGTATATTAATAGTTAAATTGTTTTGTATAAAATTAACTATAGGTATTAGATGATATGGAGAAAGATATGAAATCAACTAAAGCCCTTCTTGAGAGGACTGCTAAAATACGTGATTTAGAGAAAGAGTTATTTTGGGCCATGGTGAAAGAATTTGAAAATGTAAGAAATTTTCCTTATTTAATATAATCCTTTAAAGTTCTACATTAAAAAATCTGATTTAGAGACTAACTTAGAGATACTTACTTAAACCCACTTAGAAATAACTTCGCTGAAATTTCACTTTGAAAGATATATGATAATAGTTCATAATTTTTTTTTTTTTTTTTTTTTTTTTTTTGTATAATGCACCATTAGAATTATTATTTGCACATTCTCTTCAAATTCAAAGTAGGTTTCATTTCTCAAGATAACCATTTTGTGAGTAGAGTAAAGCCGTATAGTGATGCCATCTGGAAAACCAAAGCGTTATTATTCGTGATATTGAGGCATTTTGTTACAAAGGTAATTTGTTCTAAACCAAATAAGTTTTCTATTAAAATACTACTTTAACTTCATACCAGACAGTAATAAGCAGTAAAATTTCAAAATTATTCCTCATAATTAGTGGATTTTTAGTTTTGCTTTCTAAAAATGGATTTTAAAGAAATTGTTGCAACTGTTTAAAATGCATTATTTCAGATTACTAGTGATAATAGCCGTGATATTGAGATTTTTTGTTATATTGAGTACAGATTGCAGTCAAAATTAGATTGCAAAACTAAATGTTTTAATAGTCCTAAACACAAAATTTCAACATTTTCCTCTAATCATGTTTGAGTTATGCCCCACAGTATTAATACACATTATATAGAAATTTTTGTTACATAGAGTACATATTGCTATCAAAAGGGGAGGTGCACAACTAAATTTTATAACCGTCCTAAAAACAGAATTTCACCTTCAACATCTAATCATTTTTGAGTAATGCTCCAGTAAGGCCATTAATGTATGTAGGGTTCGATGTCTAGGGGTGTTGTTAGACAAATTCAATGGCAGACTAAATTAACAATAACAACATTTAATTACATAACAACACAAATAACACTTAAGCGTAAAGACAAATAGTTAAATCATAGTGATGACTTGGCATAGACAAGACTTCCTTCTCGAAGTTTAACACAAGACAGGACACCCTACTCGGTGTTTAACATAAAAAATACACCCTACTCGGTGTTTAATAAATTGAGGGAGCTCAAGTGCCACGGGTCCTTGACTCAACCTGGTCACTCCTTCGACTCCGACTCGAATGTCCCTCTGTCATTCCTTACTTACCCCACTCAGTGATGAGGGCGCGACCTTGCGAGGATGGGCTGCACTAAATTCTTACATGTATGTTATATTAAAATTATTCATTATATACAATGCAAATTACAATGAAAAGAGGAGGAGGAGGATAACTAGACAATATAATAGTCCTAAATATAAAATTTCAGCATTTTGTGGTTGTTTTTTAGTTATGGCCCAAAGTGTCAACACATGTTATATTGAAATCCTCTATTATATAGAGTGCAAATTGCAATCAAAAAGGGAGGTCTGCAGCTAGAAGTTATAAGAGTTCTAAATAAAAATGTTTGATGTTCTACAACTAATTGTTTTTGAGTTATGTAACATATAAATGTAAGTATGTACAGATGTCAAGAGAAAACTAGTCAAATTTAGTTTTGTAATGCTCAAAATGAATATTTAAAATTTCAAAATTCAAGTTTCCTTGTATGTACATACATATGTAATGCTGACACTTATCAAATTTATTCAGGGTTTAAAGTAGTATTTTGATTTAAATTTGAGCATGGAAATTTTTCTTGATTATAAAATTTTCTTTTACTTTGTACAAGGAATTTAAAAAAGGGTATTTGATTTTCTTTTACTGATATATTTTTTCTAAATTTAATACTACAGAATACACATGTAATGTGTTATTCTATATTATCCAAATTTCCTATAATTTTATAACTATTTGTGTTAGTTAAAATAGAAAATGCATGCACTCCACTTTTATAAATGAAATGCAGATTTTTTTTACTCATTTCAAGAGTAATATTTCGTTTTTTCGCTTTCTAATCATGTTGGTCTAAATTTTTTTTACATTAATTTTTAAAAGTTTTTTATGTTAGTCTTTAAAGTATTACTTTTGAACTGATTAGCAATGCTAATACTTATGTTACTTTGAAATTAAATTTTTCACTTAAGGTTAGGCTAACTTTCTAATTCAATCATATAACTGAGTATCTGGTATTTTTATTATAAAGCTTTCCCTAAAATCAATGGTAAATTGAGGACTTATATTAAAAGAATTCTAATATGTTATTATATGATGACTTTTATTTTTTAGAAAAGAGATGAAGCGGTGGCAGATCTTGAAAATTCACAGAAGAATGTATCTGAATTGACAGAGAAGTTTAAACGATCTGAAGTAAGTTTTTGATATTAAGTTGTACAGAACTTTTCCTGAGACTTCCTCCATAGTTTACATATCTTAGACTTAAGACTACCTTTTGTTTAACTAAAAGGCCTTTTTGAATTATTTGTAACTGGAATTTTTTCATTAATCATTTCTTCTAATCACGTGAGTTATATTAACCTTAAGGTGGAGAAATTTTGTAAACATTTGTTTACCTTAAATAAGTTTTTTACGACATTGGCCCGACATAACTCCTTAGATTGCTGGGGGGGGTCCAAAAAATATTATTCTCTTTTATATTAAAATCTATTTGCATCTCTATGTCGGTATGTAACTTAAACTCTTCAAAAATTACTGGGGTTTGGTTTCAAGAATGGTGCCTATGAATTCAGAAAATTCTTGAAATTTCATTTCACTTAGTCTCCTCTTCATAGGACTAGAATTAATAAGCTGATATGTTTGTGTGCTGGATTTATCCTGAAATTGTGAATTTCTTGTATATACTAAATCGAGAATTCTGGGGGTTTAGATATTTTTAAAATTTAAAGTTTTCTTATTAGTTTACACATTTCTGGATATCCAATGCTACACAGTTTTGATGGTGTCTAGAAAAAATTACCAGTAGATGAATACTGATATAAAATATATTCGACTTTTAAACTGCAAAATACATAAAACAGTTTAGAAAAAACAGTTTAGAAATTCAGTGTCAAATCTGAAGGAAATTTTTTATTGCATTTGCATTTAGAGTGTACATTTAGAAGGTGTTGTGTTCTAAAATTAGAAAATGAAAAATTGTTAAGAAACATTAAACGAAAAAATAAAAGGTGATTATTTTCTTATTAAGTATGGTTTTTAGTTATTTGTAGCAAAAAATACGTCTTCTTGTCAACATGATAGAGCATTTTCTCGTTCACACCCGGTTGTCACATATTTGTGCCAGTGTTCTGGAATGTTTTAAAAACTATCTTTTGGCACAAGATGACATTGTATGTCCATATGGTTTTAGGTACATGTAGATTTGACCTTTTACTCAATATGAGAGTAGCATGAATCCCATACACGTGGTTTTTTATTATATAAACATCAGGGGAAAGGAATGTTTCTGAATGGCACGGTTTATAATGGCTTTTTAAATTCACACATGGTGTTTGTTTACATTAAGATGGAGTTTTATTTTTGCTACAGCTTTGGGTATTTTGGTTTGCAGTCCAGTTTTTAGGGGAGAATCAGATCTAGTAGACTTGATTTTTTTTCTCTTTTTACTGTTAGAATGTCAAAGCATCGAAAGTATTTAACTGAGCTTGAAATAGCTGAAATGATGCAAAATATTTCAGATACTGATTCTGAAATAGATTTGGATAGTAGTAATAGTGACACTATAATATATTCTGATTGTTCTGTTCATAATGGATTTAGTGAATCTAATGATAAAAAGGACATTTCGGACAACTCTATGCCAAGTACATCGAAAGCAAGTATTTCTCCATGGTCATTCCCAATAGAAAATTTACCAGAATTACCATTCAAAGCAGTGCCTGGACTAAAAGTGGATAATTGATCATTTATATATTAATCCTTTTTTTATACCTCCATCATTAGTGGATGAAATCTTTGGACTACAAACAAATATTTGTGGGATTCTAATGACGAAAGGAATGCCTGAAAATTTTCTGACACCCAAAATGAAAATCACTGAGATGTTGGTTTTGTAGAAAAAGAACATAAACTTAACTGCTTTCATGTTAAATATGAGGTAATTACTGGTTCTCCTCCCTTTTTACTCAATGTAGTTTGGTAATCCTGTGTGATTACTAACAGTGTATTGTACAGTGTAACCTGGATTCATTTTAATTCCTTTCAGTTTATTTTCCCTGGTTAAACTTTGACGTCACTGTTTAAATAATTACTCTTCCTCAGAGCCTTTGTTTTGGCAACAATTAATATTCACACTCTTTTTCAACCGAGAAAGTATATAACCCTGCACATTTTAGCCGGTGGGTTGGTTGTTTGTTGTTGGGTTGCAACATAACCATCAGGTTGCCTTCAAACATAAACTTGCTATGTAAACTTGTGTTTTTCTTGATGGTCTTATGTTTTTAATAAAAAACAAGTTAAGTTGCAAGTTAAGTAAAAAATCCCATCATCAAGTCTGTTTTATCTGCTGTAAGCTATCAATTCTGCTGAACTTTATTATGAGCCTCGTGATCATAACATTTCAGAGACAGACAAGAAGTACCAATAATATCTACATGATTAAAAAATGCTTGATACTGGTAAAAAAGGTCAAGAAACATCTAATCCTATAATGAAGTCAGAGTGTATTGTAGAATACAACAAAAAAATGGGAGGGATGAAATGAGATGAAAATTAGGGCAGCTCTTGGGGGATTCCCCAAGAGCAGGGCACTGTTACCAGAGGTCTATTGTACCCAAACCCAGGAAGAACAAAAGACGACCCAAGAGCACCTAAGAGAAAAAGCCACAAGCTGAGGCAAATCTCAGCAGACAACTGACAGGGATGTCCTGCAGCTCCCATGGCAACCAAGGTGCTCAAACCTAAGAGTTGAGAAATACTCGCAATCACACAAAATGTGGCGAGCAGTCTCATCCTCAAGATGGCAGCCACGACACAAGGGATCAGAGTTAATCCCCATAGGCATGAGGGCACAGTGACCAGTAAGAAGACCAACTGCCTTCCTCAGGCTATTCCTATGAAGTGACAAAAACGTCTTACTACGCAAGCTGGGGCAGTCACGATTAAGCTCTTTAGCTTGCCTATGACCATTCCCAATAAGCCACTTAGAATACTAAAGGTGCCTAAAATGCCTTAAAATAGAATTCCTAATAGACTCCTGAGCAATACCAAGGACAGACTCAGGTCCAGTAAAGTAACCCCTTCCTAGCTAAATCATCAGCTAGCTCATTACCCTGAATTCCCATATAACCAGGAACCCAGTAAAGATTAATCTTGTTGTCTGAGGTAAAGTCACAAAGAGACTCCAAACACTCCCAAAACAATGTAGAGGTAATACTACACCTCGACAGGGCTTAAAGCGCAGCCTGACTATCAGAGCAGATATGAATGGTTTGCTTATGCAAACCCCTGCCAAGGCAAGTCTTGGAACACATATAGATTGCAAAGACCTCAACTTGGAAAACAGTAGCATATTTACCAAGCAGAAAGAAAAGCTTGGTGCCATCCGTAGGGCAGTACACACCAGCACCCACCTGATAATTAAGTTTAGAACCATCAGTAAACCAAACTCTGTAGCTGCCCTTAAGCCAGTCCTCCCGAGAAGGGGAAATGAACACTATAGGGTTTACAGAACTTAAACCTGATGTTGATAAGATTGGTAGGCATTGTAAAAAAAGCCTTGTTAGCCACGGAAGAGTCAAAACGTCCCCAAGAGAGATAAAAAGAGTTATCCCACAATAGACCCAGACTCTTAAACTGCTTCATACAGATTATAGCCTCAGCTTCAATCTGTAGATGCAAAGGAAGCATGCCTAACAAAAGTTCTAAAGCAGCAGTAGGGGTAGTTATGATACAACCCATGTAAGCAATACAGACCATTCTCTGCAGCTTATTCAGACCAGACTTAACACAATCAAGTCTGGCCCTGGACCACCAGACAATAGAACCATAGGTGATAATAGGACTAATAATCATATTATAAATCCAGTACCCAGCCTTAGAAGAAAGGCCCCAAGTTTTGCCAATAGAATTCCTACAGCTCCAGAAGATCTTAGCCTTCTGCAGACAGTAGGAAACATAACAACCCCATTTGAGATTCTTGTCAAAATAGACACCATGAAACTTAACCTCATTAGATAAAGTAAACTTCTCACCATAGAAGATGATATCCCAAAGATATAGGTTCTTCTTCCGGAGAATGCAACAAGCTTAGTCTTAGAAGGATTCACAGACAAGCCAAAATTGTTACACCACAAGGCAGTATGCTTGAGTGCATCATTCATAATGCCAGAGATGGTTTGACCAAACCTACCTCTAACAATAATAGCAACATCATCCGCATAACCTAAACAGCTGATGCCACTCTTAGTGAGGTGAACAAGTAAAGAGTCCACCACAATACTCCAAAGAATGAGAGATAGAACCCCACCCTGGGGACATTCAGAAATGGCCTGAACAACCTTGTTAGCCCCTAGAACATTAACACAAATGTACCTAGGTATCTGGTCAGCAGATTCTTAATCCAGTTGGAGACAACGTGATCAGTACCCTTTAGTACAAGGACCTTAACAATAGTATCAATGGGGACCCTATCAAAGGCTCCCTCAATATCTAAAAAAACTGCAAGTGCAATTTCCTTATTGTGAATGCGTTTTTCCAAAAGGAAAGAAAGCTGATACATAACAGAACTCGTTGATCTGCCAGGCTGATATGCATGTTGCCGGGGCGACAAGGGATCAGACAGAGAACAGAGTTCCTAATGTACCTGTCAACAAGCTTTTCTAAAGTTTTCGAAAAAAAAAGGATGAGACTGACAGGTCTAAAAGACTTAGCCTCATAGTAGTTATATCTTTACCAGGTTTGGGAATAAAGACAACCTTAGTATACCTCCAAGACTGAGGAACATGACCATAAGCAATGCAGGATTTAAAAATCCTGCAAAGAATGGGAACAAGAAGGGTACTACCCTTCTTAAGAAGGATTGGAATAATTCCATCCAAACCAGGGGACTTGTAAGGCTTAAAAGTGCTTAAAGCCCAAACAACCCTATCATGGGATACCACTGCTTTAACAGCATCCCAATTTTCCTTGCCAACAACTTGAGAAGGAGCAGTAACGCAGCCCCCATTGGGAATATCAAGAGAGCCTGGGAAGTGCACCCTTAGCATTTCAGCTAAAGCCTCCTCCCTAGTCTCACCGAAACTCCCACAAGGAAGCCTAATAACATTTAGGTTACAACCTTTGTTCTTAGACATTACCTTGACCACTTTGGCAGTTGCAGGAATGTCATTGATTCCCTCACAGAAAAGCTGCCAAGAAAGCCATTTGGCTTTACAGATAGCCTTACTGTAGGCAGTCAAAGCACAACGGCCGAACGATGGCCGATTGGTTAGGGTGCTGGCCTTCAGAATCGGAGTTCGTGGGTTCGAATCCCACATTGGCATGGATGTTCGTAGCCGTTCGGAATCAGCGTTAAGCTGTAGGTTCCGGTCTCATTAGCCCTCGTGTTGCAAAAAGTAGACTGTAGCACTCCAAACCAAACCAAACCAAAGCACAACGATACGCCTTCCAGTCACCAGACTTTTTGGCCCTATTAAAGTGCTTCCTCACTTCTTACGCAAGTCACTAAGCTCAACAGACCACCAAGGCACACACCTTGGGGAGCTAGTGGACGTAGCTTTACAATTGCAATGATAGGCATAGAGAATGGCATGTTGCACGGAGTCGACGGTAAAGAGGACTGTAACATAGGACTGTGTGTAGATTCCTATATTCAAATTTTTCATTGGTAAAAAGAATTTTAAAAAACATAGTATTCAGTTTTGTAATATTAAAAGCTATTAAATAATAAGTAAATAATGAAAAAAATGTGTAAAATATATATTTAAATAAAGAATAACTTAAGTAAATAAAGTATCTATAAAAATATAATATAAATCACATGCCGTTTAAGTACTTTACACAACATTATTAAACAGCACATTGATACTTCGTTAGTTTCATGAATTTAGACTTAATTGCTAAAAACCCTCCTACCCAGTACACTCACTCATGAAAGAGACTGCCAGCTTCAGAGAAAAGTGCGCGTTTGCTCTTCTCATCACAAAAGGGTTAAGTGAATAAAAAATTCAATATTTTATTTTATAGCTTAACTTACCGAGTCTTTTCAATACTAAAAGTTTTGTTACCTGTAATGTAGCAGTACACTATAACTAATTCATCATTGTGTATAAAAATAACTTACAAAAATGTTAGTTCTGAAATTTTGTTAATTAAAAAAATTTTTCATCTATTGTCTAGGAGGAGATAGCTACATTTTCACAAAGAACAACTTTAGCTCTATCAGAAAAAAAAATCTCTCAAGATAGGATGGTGAATTTAAGAAAAGAAATACAAGAAAAAAATGCTGAGAAATCTACTTTAAATAGTGAAATTCGGGAAATTACAGTATGTAATAGTTATTTTTTAATTTATTAAAATTTTTTAATAAAAGTCTTTGATGTTTATAATGATTATGGATATTATCATTTTATGTTTGTAATACATATAATGTAGTAAACATTAATGGCATCATTATAAATTTTAACAAAAATCAATTTAAAAAAAAGAAAAAGAAGAATTAGGTACTATTTTCTCCTATTTTGAGGGAATAAATGGTTATAATCACATATATTAATGCATTATAGAAGCTTTATCCAAGAGCTGGTTTATCAGTTCCCCTGATCCCTAAACAATGTCAGTTTCAACAGACCCCAAAACAACACTACTCTTTCTTCTTTATCCAAAAGGTTTTCAAGCTTTTTGTAATTTTTTGGACCACTGCAGAGTCAAGTTTTTACAAATATCCCCTGTATAGAACTTCAGCTAGTACTTTTGTGTAATTAAAAAAAATAAATAAAAGCACCTTTTAAGTCTTAAAAATGTATTGAATAAATTAAAAATTTATAATAATTAGTGAGATAAAGGAGTGTTGATCCCTTTACATTTTCTCAATTATGAAACAGATGGTGAACATCATAAAACATTTTTATGAATTATTAACTTAGAGTTACAAAACTTTTTATGCATATAAATTAAGTATAAGTAAATCCGTCATGTATTACTTAAAGTAATATATGTTAAAAAAAATTCATTTTTATGAAATTGGTTTACCCTTTTGGTTATTATTGGTTTTACCCTTTTCCCCAAAGTTCCATAAGGTTCTTTCAAATTTAATATTAGCGTATTATCACTCCAGCCGAAATTAAGTCACACAGAACAATTTAATATTGTGAAGAGCACATTCTCTCTGTAATTTATCCTTTACTCTCCCTGATAGTTTTATTTAAAATAATAAGGTTTGTAGATGGGTAGCAGCAGATTTTTTTTTTTTTTTTAAAGAAATTGTCTAAAAACTTTAAGAAAATTCGTCTTCATAATAATAACATAACACATTTATCAAAATATTTTATTTTATATTCTTTATAACTCCATTTAGGGAACACAGAAAAGACACAAGAGAGAACTTCAAAGAATTGAATGTCTGATCTTAGGTTTGGAGGAGCAAATGAATCAAACTAAAATGCAGTATGTTTGTATTGTAATTCATTATGATATTCCTGATTTTATGCTTGATTATATTTTTAACACTTTTCATTATGATAGATAGAAAAGTATATTGAGAATGAAAAGATTTCAACTGAAATGAAGTCATGCTGCCCAAATGTAAAATAAAAACAACGCTGCTACTCAACAGAGTGGCAGTTAGCTTGACTCTAATCGTTCGTGTTCAAATAAAGAATTTTGTTACTTTTCCTTGACTCTGGCAGAATTCTTAAAATATTTTTTACAAAGTAGTTATCAACCAGTGATTTTATGAAAGATATCCAAGTTCCTGAAATTAGTTCATACAAGATTGTTAAATGATTTGATAGGGTTTGCTATAATTTTTATGCATTCTTTTTTGTCTACATTCTTTACATAGACTTATCTGTCCTCTTGTTCCAAGCTAATTTAGTGCTTCTAATACAGTCTAAAGTTATGCATAATTTCCAAAAATCACAAATGTTTAATCTGTTTAGGACTGTGATCACATATATGTGATCATGTAATTCTTTGTTCAGGGTCTACAGACATACCAGTGTGATTGGAAATCCGAACATTTTATTTAAATTTTAAATGGCAGTTGTGGTCTCTGAATTTTTCAAATATTGTTCCACAAAGTGTTGACTTTTAATATACACTTCCAGTTCTGAAGGTTTTTTCTTTTCAGAATCAGAGAATTTTGAACAGGTAAACAGCAAAATGTGTTTAAGTCTTCCCAAGGGCTGTGATTTATTGAGCACTGGCTGTTTATATTTTGGTAGAATTTGAAAAGGTGGAATGTTTATTATGGTTAGAGGTTGGAGTAGATTTGTCATTTGAGGTTTGGAATTTACTAGACAGTGTTTTGTATACTTTGGATCAGTATTTTATTTTAGGTATCATGGTGAAAAGAGTTAAATATTTAATAAAAAATAAGAATTTTTTAATTGGTGAATGAATCAGATAGTAAAATGGAGAGAATTAATTTTTCTATTACAAGTGACAGTGAATCAGACTATTCGGACAAGACTTAAATATTTAATATGAAAAATAGTGAGAATAATTTAAATTAAAATGTATGGCAAACATATATGAAAGATCTAGTATCCTTGGAGTTTAATTTATTTATTTCATTTATTTAAATTTATCATGTAATTTTACTGATAAATTGTTTAAATTTTAAAACTTCCATTTTTTTTATCCAACTGTCAATAAGTTTTATTAGGAAATCATCTTTAAAATTCATATATATATTTTTTTTAATATCATGAAACTTATATTACAGTATATACAGATACTATTAAGGATTATAAACTTTAATATCATTTCATTATGAATGACTATGATTTAAAAATCTAAGTATGTACTTTTGTCAGTGTTGTTAGTTATAAATTAAAGTTATATTTCTAAAATCTGTTTAGCAATGTAGTAAATATTTTGATACACAAAGGTAAATTAATAAACATTTTTATTACATACTGGGATTTAAATCCATAGAATCTAGTTCCAAATGTTAACACCTTAGCAGTTTGACTACCATCTAACCAGTGAAGTGGAAATTTGCTTTAAAAGAATTTTCAAAGGTTTTAGTATTGTGTACATTATGATTATAATCTATTTTTGAATCATTTATTTGTACTTTTTCTTATTTTTCGTATTGCTATTTACATCCATAAACTTAACTTTTTTTTAATACTTCATGCTTTGGTTTCTGATCATAATAATTTTGTTACTTTTTTTTGGGGGGGGGATGGGCAAGTTATAGAAATAAAAACTGTAACTGAGAGAATAATGGCTCCATGCTCTTGCAGGTGTTTAAAATAAATTTTTTTTTTCCTGAATCCAGGCTGTAACCTCATTGGACATAAGCCCAATAGAAACTAGCCTTGGAAACAAAGGTTTAAAAATATTAAATTACTTTTAAGTAGCAAGATTGGTTTTTATTCTACAGTTTGTTTTTGTTCAGGTTGGCATTCAGAACAAAATAGAATATGGAGTATAAAAATAAAAACATAGAAAAATAAATATCAATATAATATATAGAATACAGAAGTAAATAACAATAAGTAGAAAAACAGATAAAGCTCAAATAAATAAACCAAACAATCTATATCTTTTTGAAAATTTATGTAAAACTTAAATGTGTACCTTTTAATATTAATTTTTCCTTTTTGTTTCGTATATACAGTATGTCTGGGATATAACATGCTCTTCACATTTTTGGTTCAGTAGACAGTATTGCTTGCTGTTTTGCTAGCAGAAATCTTAGTTGTGGGTTGTATTGTTAGTTTGGATAGGAAAAATCATAAAGGAGGTCTGATTGAGAAGGCAACTGAAGGCATGTTTAGGATATTTAAAAAAATAATATAGTTATTGAATATTTGAATAAAGATAAGAAACTTTTAATAGTGAAGCTTAAGTTTTTACTCAATTTTGATTCTTTTTATGCATCAAAACCTTCAGTACTTTTGTACTATATTTAGCTTAGAAATATAAGCAAGAAATGGTTTTAATAAAATAAACTAATTGTTAACAGTTGTCAGTAACTGTCATTATAATTTTGAGTTGATACCTGCTCAAAAATGCCTTATTTAAACACTTCTGATGATGTTGCGTAATTGACGTTAGTTGACTATAGTGCCAAGAGATGGCGCCAGCTGTTCCAAGAAGAAAGAGGAACAGACTGTTCTAAGGAATGTTGTTTTTTTATTTTGAGTTAGTTCCTAGTTATGTAAGTTGTTGTGCGTTTTGTTTTTGTGTGGTCTATGTGTGTGCTTTGTCTAACGGGGAAAAGTACTAAGTCCCCTGTAAATATGTCTTAATACGTGTGTGGAATAAAATAAAAAAAAGTCCTAGTTTGCGTTATATATTTAAGTTTAGGTGTAGATTATAGGTCCTATAGCAGTCACTTTACAGTGGATCTCCTATTCCAGCATAACTACCCAGGTAAGCACGCATACACTGTTTATTTTTCTGCTACCCATCTGTTTGATATGAGCGAAATGAGAAGCTTATATGAGATGTTTTGTGTTATGGTAGATTTTTTAGAATTGAACCTGCATGTAATGTCGGGTAGACATTCCTAGGTTATTTCCTTAATGTTGGAACTTTGTTTTTCTATTAGAGATATTTATTGTTAAAGAGGCTTTGTTCCAACAGATGAAAAAACAAGGCTTATTTCAAGTTAAACAAAAAATGGCAAAAATGAATGTTTGCTAAGGTTATTATTCTTGGCAAGAAGCAAAAATACACCACAGCATGTTATATCCCAGATGTTTTATGTATACATTTTACTTTTTAATGTCTGCATGTTTAACAGACTAATAAAGATATACTAATACAGTTTTATGTGTTTTTAATTGTGTAATTCATGAAATTTGCTTTTTTGTATCTGTTGCTGGATTTGTTTATTAAAGATTCAGAACTTTTTATGATAAATTGTAAAAAATATATGTCTAGTAGTGTATTCAAACAATGCACACATGCATATTATTTAATTAATGTATTATTTTAAATTTAGTATTGCTTTATTTATCATGTAGGAATCAACAGGATTTAGATGAAGAAAAAATTAAACATGAGCTAGTAATGAAAAATCTACAAAATAAAATAGATGAAATATGTGCTTCTACAGAGATGGCAAATAATGAGAAAATTGCTTTGCAAATGAAAATGGAAGAACAAAAGAGAAAAATTGATACTGCTTCGTAAGTAATTTTTTTTAATTATGAATTTGTTTTTTAAGATTTGGACAAGGATAAATAATATTAAAAATTTCTTTCAAGCTTGAAAAAAAGTTATCTACTTGATTAAATCCTTTTACTCATGGTTATTTTTACACCTTTTGTTTTACTCAAAGATTACATTTAAAAGTAGATTATAGGCTGTGCACATTTATAGTTCTGTGTATCTATCTCTGTTGACACTTTGAAATAACTTTATATTTCTTCAGAAATCAATAGAAATTCCAATATAAAAGAATCCGGAAAGTAAACATATTAAACTCTATTAAAGTCAAGCCAAATTTTAGATGTCAAATTTTGCTTAATCAAATGGCAATATCAAATAGTAATATAAATTTGTTTTAATTGGTTTACATAATTAATTGAATTTGATTGACTAAACTTTTAAAATTGAATTTTTGTTTACAAACTTCTACATATAATGAATATCTGTAATGTTCCAATCAATTGGCATATTTTTAAGAGTTATGGCTCAAGAATCTATATTATCATGAAGATTCATCACTATTAAACTTTCTCAGCTAACAGCTTTAGAGCCTAATTGCTAAACAGTGAAAAACACAACTAGTTCAAACAAATAAAGATAAAAAAAATTTTACTATGGGAGGAATTATATAGTACATTAAAACTTCATATAGAATGGTATTAACATGATTATAATAACTTTAAAGTAATAAAAAATAGAAGTCATGTTCTATTAAATTTATTTATAATTTTCACAAAAACATTTATGAAAAGCAAACACAAATTTTTATCGTGAGGAATTCATTGAAAATGATAAAAGAATTGATTCCCGAGAAGAAATGCCAAATAACTGTAAATTAAAAATTTACCCTAAAGGATAATTAAAAAAAAGATTTATTCCAAACTGTCAGTTGAGAGTCCAAGTTGTTAGAATACTAAGGACTTTGAGGTTAATATTTCAAAGTATATTGCTTAACAGTGTAATCAACCAGTGTTTATACAGAAAGAGCTTGTACAACTGAAAGTAATTTGTACACAAATATATGTTCCAGGTCTTATGACAATTCAATTGATGCATTATGTTCTATTATGATAACATTACAAAAATTTGCTGTTAATATGTAAGCTTTTTTTTTTTTATTAAATAGCTATTATATAATAATTACCCATAAATATTTTTGTAGTATTTACTTTTCTTAATAATAATACTATGTTTCATTCCTTTATTGCATTGTAATACTGTAGTGGGTTATTTTCATACTATTTTTGTTTCTTATGTTATAAAAATTGTTATCTTACTGCTTTTATTAATATTTGATCTTAACATTTGTTCTTTTACTTTATGTATGAACTTGAAAAAATTGTTTATATATTTTATGCATTTTTTTTTATATATAATACCAATAAATGTAGAAATAAACAACTTTGCTTTTGTACCTTTTTTTATAAATTGTTAATGCCAGTATTTTAATATAACATTAAAAAAAATCAAATACTTGCATTGCAATCGCTAATACAAGTGTTGCATTGTATGTTATGCAGACTTAAGATGAAGATAAATTAGCTACTTCCCTCATGTGCCACTCGAATAAAACAATTTTAATTTAAAAGGAGGGAAATTGGCTTAGCTCATTAAAAATTCCATGCAACAATATATATTTTTTATTTTAAAAATGTTTTGAAACTTATTGTCATATAATCTGTCTTTGAAAGGAATTTACTAAAATACACAGTATATACAGTGACACACAGTGACAAGTGAATAAAATACACAGTGACACAGTATACAGAAAAGGATAGAGGGAAATCTAGATAAAGTTTAGGCAGGCTTTTAAAAATGTTTGCTATTTGCTTGAATGGTTTATTTAGATTTTTTATATACTTATTTTATAGTGCTGAAATCCAGGATTTAAGTAATGAAAAAAATAGAATTGAAAAAGAGAAACAACAGATAATGGATAGTTTGAAAAATAGATTAAATGTCTTTGGCATGGAAATAGAAGCTGTCCTAAAAGATATTAAGGCTGGTGTTGCAGCTGGTATATTTAAAAAACCACCTGTAGGGCCATTAGGTAAGTTATTTCATTTTAAATTACTTGTAAAAATATTAATTTTTTTAATGGCATAAAATCCTTTATTAATGGTCTTTATATAAAAGTACTTTGACTTTATGTTTCTGTATGGAAGCTAAATGTTTTTTAAACTTTATATAGAGCTAAAGTTTGTGTGTGTTCGTGGGGTGAGAGAGAGAATTGGTTTGTATATATATCTATGAAATTGATATAGTAATATCCTTCTTCGAAATGTTTTTCACCCTCATTAACCAAACAGTTTTTAAATTGGTAAAAGAAAACAAAGTAGAAAAAAGGTAAACTATTTATAATCTCTTTGAACGTTCCATTAACAATGCATTAACTTCAAACCTATTTCTTGTAAAATTCAAGTTTATTAATTCTTTTTTCAGTAAATGACTTAAGTAATATATACTAGCTGCTTTGTACTCAGCCTAGTGTTAGAATCACTATTACTAATAAAAATATTCTCTTTCCTTACACAAGGGCTAATGAAACTGGTAACCTTCCTCTTACCAATTTGAATGACTACAAACACCATGCTAGTAGTGGGATTCTAACTCATACTCTAGCACAATGCTAACCATTTGGCTATTGTTCAGTGTTCATATATTGGAATGCTGTATTGTGTATGTGTTTTGTTAATCAAGATTATAATATTGTAAAGATAAAGTTTGCATATTGGTATGTGAGTTGTGGGAATGCTATATCTTGAATGTGCTGATACTGTCAGGATATTGAAAAGACAGTTTCACATTTGGATTGGTAATTGATTTAGATATATAGGAGTTTGTTCCGTATTGTGATACATTGCTGAGCTGAAAATTTGAAAATCAGTTTCATACTAGAGCACATTTTATCCATATTTTGAGATTACTCAGTCCTATAGCATACAGTAGGCCTAAAATAAGCCTGTACGATTAAAAAATGCAGATTGCATAGAATGCATTTTATTCCAACAGCAGGGTTAGCAAAAACCCGGGTTTTTTCAGAAAAAACCCAACCCAGTGGGTTTTTTCAGGGTTTCTGAGGTTTTTTCGGGTTTTTGGGCTTTTTTCGGGGTTTATCAGGGTTTTTTTCTGTACTTTAAAGGGTTTTAGATGCTTTTTTGGGGATTTGAAAACTATTCAGGTTTTTTGTTATGTAAGAGGACAGGATATATAATTAATTTTATGATTAAAATAAATTTAAAATGTTAATCACTTTTTAAAATTAAAAATTTAATAAAAAATTTTAAAAATCAATTTTAAATTATGCAGAAGAAATTTTTGTTTAAATTAAAGAAAATTTTGAAATTTTAAAATAAATTTTTTTCATATTATAAAATTTTTCTAACATCAAAAAACTAGTTTTGAATGGCGATTATTTTATACTAAAAAATGGCTTTGGAATAGTTGCATTTGAAGTTTTTTCTTTTCAATAAAATGTATTAAATTATTGCTCTATATTTATTAGCAGTATTGTGTTATTGAAGCATTCAGAAGATATTTTTTTAGTTAATTTCCAAGTTATATATAAGTAGCAGAATTATTTATATATATTATCCCCATATTTATTATTTGCAGTTGTTATACATATTTTTTTACCCAATATTTCTTGTCCATATTTCCATTAATTTTATCATATGTAATACTTCAATATTCTTATTTTTTTCATCATACATTCTTATTAACTTTGTTTAATTTAGATTTTATTGTATTTGTAATACAGATAACTATTTTTCCCTGAAAAGTTTTTAAGTTTTTTTTTTTTCTAGCAGTTTAGACTCCCTCAAATTAGAAAAAATTCTAGGATCATTGTTAAAGATGAAATATATATTATAGATTTAATTCAATATATTTATTATTAGTTAAATATGTGGAATTTTAAATAAAGATTTTGAGAACCCAATTTTGAAAAATACCACTTGGGTTTTTTCAAGTGGTTTTTTTTTTTTTTTTTTTTTTTTTTTTTTTTTTGAAAAAACCCACCTAGGTTTTTTCGGGTTGGGCAAATGAAGCCAACCCTGTCCAGCAGACTATAATTTTTTTTTAATGAAAATTTAAAACAACACATTATTAATATATATTTATAATTATTATTCATAAAATAATAGTAAAACAGTTAAACACTTTAAAATGCATAAATGATTATACTAATAAAGAATAAAATATTTACTATAGTATGTTATTTGTTTCATAAGTTTCATGAATTTTATTTGCAGTCTGCAAAATTTTACAGTTGTATTGCATGTGGTCTTGCAGATATTTTATTTAATATAAAAAAAAAAACTTTATCTGTATATGCTTTAATCATGATAAAATTTTTTGTATCCAAATTTAGGTAAATTCATTGATGTCAAGAAACCAGAATGGACTTTTGCAATTCAAGAATGCTTGAAATTGCCATTTCTGAAGTCTTTTCTTTGTGATAATAGCGAAGATGGAGAACAGTTGTCTAAGATCTTTTCCAAGCACTATAACCGGCATATGCCATCTATAATAATTTCAAGGTTTCTTCCAAAGGTTACTGGAAATATTACAGTTCTCTATTTTGTATCTTTAGTGCAGTAACTTTTATGAGCAATTTTACATCCAGTGCAGATTTTTAAAATTAAATGTTACATTTAGTAAAGCGTATTGATGTGTTATAATTAAATTTTAAGGTGGACATTTAATTTTAATTCAGTTTCTAAATTTAGTTAATTATTGATAGGCATTTAAAATTTGTTTTTACTTAAATTTAAATATATAACTGCTAGCATGAGTTACATGAAAACTAAATGAGTTTTGCAGTGCCTATTTTTAATGCCTATAGGTGTAATTAAGATATGTATTAACTATTATATATGTTATGAAATTTAGTATATTTTCAGCCTTTTAGATCAATTTCAATAATGTTACTTATAGTGACTTTTTTATTATTATTCATTGATTTTTATGCATCATCAATCTAATATCTATCAGTTATAATCTATTTTTTGTTCTAGGTGCATGATGTTCGACTTCATAAATGTGTTTCTAATTATCCTACTGTATTCGATATGCTAAATATTAGCCTTCCTTTTGTTGCAAACTGTTTGATTGATCAAGTAAGTTATTTACTATTCAATTTTTTAAATTTAATATCCCCCTACAACCTGATCTACTCATAGATTATTTATATTGTGAATAATCATGTATATACAGAGTGTTTATGGGCTGTTCTGAGATAATAATGACTTGTTATTGGTTAAAAATATATTTTTAAAAACCAAAACATTTTCACATGTCTCTATTACATGATTTATTTTGAATATTATTTTTTATATACAGTGCCATACAGAAAGCTAATGAATTTTTATTTTGTAGCTATTCTATTTAAATTTAAAAAAAATGTTTTTTGTTTTTGCTTTTCAAATATGAATGAAGCCACAGTGCTCAAGTTTTGTGGTTCTATAAAAACCAATTTAAAATTTTTTCTTCCCTTTTATGAAATTTCATTGTAAATTTGATGTTTAAATTTATTTCAGACTACACAAGGTTTAATTTCTTAAAATTTCCTGTTACCTCTTAGCAAACAGTTTATATAAATTTATGTTTCTTCATTGTGATTTCCTAAGACAACTTACATGGCTTTTCATAATTGTTTGAATTTTTTATCTTTTGTACTATTAGTTGTAGTACTATCGGAGTCACTCAGAAGTCAATGCAGTTTAGTCCATTTCTTAATGTTTTCAGATTTTTATGCAAGAGATATGTTTCTTTTTAGCAATTATTATTCAGTGTTTGCATTATTGCCTGATATTTGGCCGTTCTGCATCCTTAAATAATCAGAAAAAGTAACATTATCACTTTTAAATTTTTTGAATTTAGGAAAATTTGTATAAATATTGTCTTATTCTTTGATATGATTGTTCTCTTTGGCATGCATGAATTTAGCATGATGAAAGCAATTACTGTTTGTGCTTTCTTTAACAGCATCCCATGTGGTGTATAGATCATTTATAGCTGTCAGCAGAGTAATGTCATAATTTTCTCCACAATCTAAAGAACAAATGATTTTTGTGTATGATCTTTTACAATAATTTGTTTTAAGATTCTGAATGATTCCTTGATCTGTTAGTTGCAGTTTTGCAGTTGTGTTTGGCAACAAATATTCAACCTGTATGGAATTGAGTTCTGGAAGGTTATTGTGGTAGGTTACATTATCCACAAATAAAAGAATTTTTCGATTTTGCCTCAAAAATTGCTTATTTATTCCTTTTAACTAGTTTTGAAGACATCTCATGTCATTTCATGCTTTTGAATTGGATAGATAATCAACTGGCTGAGTTTTAATTCCTTGAAAACACCCTGAATTTTTTTGACTTTTCAATGACTAATAATTTAAGCTTTTTGCTCCCACCCATATTCACACAAACTAAAACTGTAATCCTCTGTTTACTGCTTGTATTTCCTGCATAAACATCCTTTAAATACAATGTCTTCTTTGGCAAGAGTTTATAAAAAACATGCAGTTTTGTCTGCATTAAAATATCTTTTGGCAGGTAAGTAGAAAAAAGTCCTGGAAGTTTCCTACCAAAACTAGTGCATATGTCTTCATTTACATCAGTGCTTTGGCCACATACAGTGTGGTAAGAAATATTGTGCCTTGACTTAAATCAAGAAAGCCATCCATCACTCTTTAAAATTTTCCATTCCCATTCGAGTTGCCAATTCATCAGCCTTCATCTGCTGTAGAGCTCCATGTAGCAGAAAATTTTGAGATCTAGCTCTTTGAACCATAGCAGTAGAGCTTTTTCGAGATCTTCTTGGGATGCATTTCTCATACATTTCCTTTCTGTAGCAAATTTGAATTTTCAGTGAATCTGAAATTGATTCCTTGTTTTTCAAATAAGTTGACAAGGTATTTTTTATAATTCCATAGTCATATACTAACTTTGTTTTTCATTCACCATTTTCTACTTTCCTTAAAATTTCTACCTTTGTTTCCAAAGTAGTTGGAAACATAGTCTGTAGTAGTTTGGAAGTTGGTTTTGTACTTCCCATGTGTAGATATCCTGAGTTTTTACATGTTCACACTACACACTGAGGAAGAAAAACTAGAGCTCATTAACTAGTCTGTACTGCAGGTACAACTGACACTGCTCTCTAGAATCTGCAAAAGACTGGTTTTTCTGAAATTCTAAGAAAATTGATAATAAATGTAAACATATGATTTTACCCCTACCCCAACCCATTCATATAGGGTTCTGAATGAATCCCAAGAAATAGGTGAGGCCAGGCAGCTTTGTCCATTAAGCACTGATAACAATTTGACAGTAGGACAATCACCAGTAACGTTTACCAGAAATTCAATAGTCTAGGAATACAGATATGTGCCTCTTTACACAGAAAAGAAATACAGATGATTTTGGCTTACAAAATAATAAAGACAGCATGTATTTTCTCTATTAAATGATGAAAAGAAAATTTCATTTGTCAAATTTTTAGTTCAAATTAACTGAATTCGAATGAACAAGCATTCACTGTATATTTACAATAATGTGTATGCATATGAAACTGTTTTCACATCTGCTAAATGCTGAACTCATCTTTTTTAGAAAAGCATTATTTTTTTCTATTTTACTATCATGGAGAGATTTTAGTTTTCAGCAATTATAAACTTGCAATGTTGTATGAAATTTGTTTGAATTTCCCTGTTTCCATTTCTTAAACAAAAACTAGTGTATGGTGATATGTTTTGTTATTTAAAACTATGAAATGTCAAAAAAATTGAGATATTATTGCCACTTTTGATTAATGTTTAAAATGTGTTTTTAGGTAATATAATTGTTTCGGTGTTTTAACCTAATTTATTTATTTCATTTTATCAATATTGATTTGGTATATTTCTTTCATTCTCAATTCAATTGTGTCATTTTTTTAAAAATCCTATTTTGAGACAGCTATCTTTGTTCCGACTATACTTAATTAGGCTAGGCAGCATTGCTTGGAGAAGTCATTTCAGTCATTTGCGTTCCAATATTCTAATTAGTTAGAAAAATTGATGAAAAACTGACCAAAACACCATTTTAATTATGTGGTGCCTTCATTTCCACTATTGAATTAGCGTGAAAAACAAGACCAGATTCTCACTGCTGGTGTCATTGCCAGGTATTTAGGATTCTGCATAACTTACATAACTATTAAAACAAATATAGTATATCAACCTGTGTATGTGAGGCTTACTTCACATTAACCATGGCTTAAATTAATTTTTTGTTCACTGATAAATGTAAATCATCTTTCTTCATTTATCTTTTTTAGGAAAGTATTTTTTTCTGTTTTATATTGGCAAGGGTTTTTTTTTTTCGATAATTATAAACTCGCCATGCTTTAACAATTTTTTTTTTTTTCAAATTTCAATACAGTAGAAAATAAATGAGTGCATTTTCAATAATTATAAGCTTGACATATTCTCTCTCTCTCTTTTTTTTTAAACTTTAAAGCTGACATTTTTTATATGAAAACATGCTTATTTCAGTAGGTTTGGGTATTTAAAACTTAGTTTTCTTTTGTATTTAAAACAATAATTAAAAATTGTAATCTGTACTTTAAGAAATAAAACAACTTATTTTCACAAAACTAATATTAATTTCAAATTATTTTTTTATGAACTTTAGCAAATTCATAACTGAAATTTTTTTTTTTTAAAAAGTGCTATTTTGGGTTAAGGGTTAATATTTGTTAATTTAACACTTGTATCTCACAGAAAATATTTTTTTTTTCCCACAGGACAGCAGATCTGTATAAGAGCTGAACACCCCCTTTCCTCCTCCACATGCACAAATATATATACTTTAACTTTAGAAGAAATTTCAAAATTCTCAGATTAATCACAGAAATTTATAATGTGCTGGTTTTGTCAGTTCATACTACTGAATGTCATATAAAATATCAGACATAAGAATTAGTATCTGTAAAATTTTATCAAAGTTAATATTACTTAATAAAGCAATACTTTAAAATCGTACGTATATTTAATTCTATTAAAAATGCCTAGTCATAAAGAAAAACAAAGGAGAATAACTTTTTCGTTAGATGTTAACTGCAGTCTTGATGAGCCATGGTGGCTCAGTTGATAAGGCAGTAATCTCATAACCAGTGGGTAATGAGATCAAAGCTCAATCCAGCCAAAGATCTGATGTGTATTTAATGGTGACTAGGGCATATATATTATATTCATGGTAGCAATGTCCTCCAATTTTCCAAAACGATATCTCTGGAGGTGGCAGGCCAAGTCTGGGGGGGGGGGTCTTCTGCTTGGTTCTTGCTTCTAAATTACAAGAACCTATTTAGGTTAAGCCCGTGTTCAGCTCTTGCAGTTTCATGCTCAAAGTGTAGCTGTATATTACTCTTAGCTTTAGACAGTTGCATATCATGACAGGTTCTAATTAGACTTGGTATGAGCTTTCCTACACCAGGTGTTTGAGTAACAACAACAACAACAACAGTTAGATTGGCAATCTTAAACCAGTATGCATACTTTAAAATTGTCTACCTCTTAAGAACTTATATATTATTATCTTATTGTATAATTGAAAAGGAATAAAAAATATTTTCAGTTTCCAAAAAATTGAAAAATTTAATGCAGTGGGAAAAATTATTTTAGGGTTGTATACAATGTACAAAGTATCAGCACGCTTGAAGAGGGAATAGAGGCCATATAAAAGTTATTCATAAGATAAATCCTGAGACTTCAAAAGTAATTAAGAAGTATATTACTTGTAACAGATTAAAAAAATATGTATGAAGTAAATAGGGGCTGCATAAAAGAAGTCCTACATAGAAAATATGTTAATCAAACCCTCATGATGTAGCTAGAAATTAGATTTCCAAACACTTTATTTTTTTTCTCTTATTATTTAGAATCACTTATATCTAAACAAAATGTGTGAAGATTTTTGTCCAAATAGAAAAAAAAAAAATAATGCATTTAGCTTTAATTTACTTTAAAATTAATTTTATCTTATTGGTTAAGAAGTATGTATGTTAATCACAGGATAGTTATCAGCTAATCAGATTAGACGATGCAAAGAACAGAATTTATGGTAATCAGATGTGATAATATCAGATGGGCCATCTGCTGGATTCTGTTTAATTTTCAGGGTATTTGACAGCTGTCTGATGTTTCTTTTTAAATTTTTAAATTACATTTTTGCATTTTTAAATTAATTTTTATTCATGATGTGCATTTAATTGAAATTTTTTTATATACTGCACCTTAAAAAAAAAAAAGAGGAAAGCTGGTTTAAAAAAAAAAAAGAGAGAGAGAGAGAGGTTTGAGTGCACTTGAAAAAGAAATTTCTATAAATTCTTTTCTAATATCTACTTTTTTAATCTATTATAGAGAAGTATTGAAAACATCCTTCTTGTAAAGGATCCTGTGGAAGCTCGTAATTTGGTTCTACATAATCCCCCAAAGAACTGCTTATTTGTATATGCTTTTAATGGTGACCAGTTTTGCCATTCCCCTGTACGAAAGTATTCTTGTAGGAACCGGAACAAATTGTGCATTCTTAAGAGCTTTCAGCAAGATGATATCAAGTAAAGTATAACTTTTTGCCCCCTTTCAATGGGATTGTAAAAGAAAAGTTTTTATTTAATTTTTCTCATTGCATTCTCATAGACTGTTTACATTTATTTTGATTCTGTTGTTAAATTGTAGAGGAGAGAGGGCAGAAGATTGCAACATTATCAAGTTGTCCTTTTCTGAACCCTGCATTGGTTTGCATTGTTAGTAAGCAGTTAAACATGACTCAGTTAATATTTATAGCATATTTTTGGCTTAATCATAGGGCCCCAAATAAATGAGTATTTTGTGAGACCCTTCCATATTATTTCTAGTATTTTAATTACTAAGTGCACAAATTAACATTTACTTAATATTTATTAGTGAACTTAAAGAATCAGTTGGAGAACAAAATTCAGTAAACGAAATCATACATTAACATCGTTTGAAACAACCATCATTTTCAACTACTTTTTAACTACTATATGATCATTGTGGTCATGTTGACTACAATAAGAAATTGGTAATAATTATGTGATTATGAATGCAACTATAATTATAAAGAGTTAAAATAAGTGTAGCAGAGCATGGATTTTACTTTGCTAAAAAACTACTAGCAGGTTTTATTAACGACATAACAATTTATTATTAGAAGAACATCAGTTACACAACACACAAAGAAGGCATTACAGAAATCGCTTGAATTACACATGTTGCCAGATGCATTAATAACGTTATGATAATTACAAGAGGTATTTAGATTGCATATACAACAATAAGTAATTTTGAATAATTTCAAATTGCATGCCATATTTTCAATAGTAATTTTTTATTATATAAAAATATATTTATTTTCAGGGAAAATAACATTCTTATAAAATAGTTATATATTATCATAATCATTAGCTCTTGATTTATATAATAATATAATGATTAATATAAGTTCTTAATACACATTCCTTGACATTTTCCACAAGTACATTTAAGCAATGACAAGAAACTTTGTTTTGTTAGAAAGAGCGTTGATGGTGTTTATTACTCGCAGTTTTGAGGAAAGTTGGGAAAGCATGTAGGTAACGTCCTTGCTGGGCAATCCAAATTCCTTAACAAGGTTCAAATGAAGGATTTTCCAGAAATTTGGGATGACTCACATGCTTTTAATAAAATTCTGAAACTTACAGCTGCATTATCTAGAATGTTGTAAAAAATGTACACTGGTTGTCTTCTAGAATCTGAACATTTCATGTACAATCATATCATTTGATAGAGCATATCTATGCCACATTTGGTGGAATTGTTAAAACTCACAGATTCTGTGAGATCTTTTTTGAGCGTTCAAAGACAATTTTTGGTTTACTATGGTTTATAGTAAGAGTTTTTTTTTTACTAGACTTGTTCCTTTATTAGATCTTTGAATAGAATTTTGGGGTGGATTTATCTTTGCTAATTGGTGGAAGTTCTTTATTGTTAAGCCTCTTTGTATGAACAATAGAACTTCATTTCGCTCACAAAGTGTCCACGAGTTCCTGGGATGTAAAAAAAAAAATGTACTTACAAACAGGTCTATTAGTTTCATAAGATGTTCACCAAGCTGTAAATTTATGTCCCTGTTTTCATTTTCCTTACATAAAATAGTTAAAAAAAGATATGTTTTCTTGGGATCCAAAGCAAGCCATAGTTTTAATTCAAAATTATCAGGCTTTTTTGCCTACATTAGATAAATTTGCAGCATAAAAAGAGTGTTAGTTGAAAGCAGTTCATTTAAATCTCTATAGTGTTCATTTTGACTGCTTTGGTCATTCTAGATAGAACACTGAGACACCGCAGCGCTCCTTTTTTCTTCTTTTTCCTTTTTTTTTTAGAAATCTCTCCTTTTTTCCTTATTTAACTGCATTCCTCCTTTTTTTCGCATATTCCCTCCTTTTATTCCTTTTTTCTTTGGGCCATTCACTCCTTTTATTTGTTTTTTCTTTCTCAACGTTTACGGAGTTATGTAACAGCGGAACGGATTGCACACATTTGTTTTGGTAACATCTTTGTTTTTCTATTTTTTTCTTTCTGTAAGATCCCCCCCCCCCAAAAAAAAAAGTTTTAGGCTATTTATTGGCGGTACGGATGTTTGGAAGTTAGCGAATAACAATCAAAGTGTCAAAACTAAAAGGGGGACCCAAATTTTTGGATTGTAGTGTCAAGAAATCTGTTTACCCCATTTCTGAACCCAAGAGGGGGAAAAGAAGCGTTACTCCGAGCCTGTGCGCTAAAAAATGGACTGCCGCATTGAATATTGAATTCAAGGATAATTCTGATCCGAATTTTTTTTTTTTTAACTTATATATATTTAAATTTTGATGATAATCAGGAAGATTTCTTCCCTTTTCTCATTTGTTTTTTCTCTTTGCCACGTCCACAATTTTTTTTTTTTTTTTTTTTTTTTTTTGGACAAAGAGCAGGAAAGAAGCGTTATCAGTTGATTCTCGCAACATGTACTTCAAGGTCAAAAAGCCGTGTGACGCGGTACAAATGAAACATATAGAACGTGTTTGGTTCTAGATGTAATAGTACAGCTAAGCCGTAACTGTATGTTTTTGGTGAAAAACAACCGTTTTCTGGATTTCGGTTCCGGAAAATGCGCATTTTTTTTAATGGGCCATTATAGTTAATACTGCTATCATAATATGGGAGCTCTGAAACGGTAGAATTATGTTTTAACATTCTGCGTATAGATCATCCCCCAAACACACGTACGTGTAGACCGATCGTAATACTGTTTCATATATCGATATTTTTTTAATATCGCGGTAACAGTATTAAGATTTTAATCCCTCTTATAGTTATTTCTAACGATACTTCATCTTATTGACTGAATTTTTGTGCTATGATCAGTATCTGTGAGAAAATAACACTGTTGCAAATAACTTAAGGAAGTTAATTATTGTTGAAATATCCACACCTTTTTTTGTTAAGTTTGCATCTGTATTGAAGTTGATGAAAAATCGTAACTTCTAACGGCAATCCCGATAAAAATCAGCCCGCCAGCTGAATCCGCAGGACGCTGCCACGGGTTCTGAATCCCGCTGCTTTGTTCGCACCGTTCTGTAGAATCGTAGTAATTAAGTAGTTCAGCTCCGATAATTTAGCTGTCAGGTAAAGTAAAAATGTAAACTCCTAGCTGACATAAATGTAAACTCTAGCGCTCTCAGCCCAAATTAAATGGTTACAAATCTGTTAGTTTAAAGTAAAATTTGAACCCACTGTCTCAGATACCGGAAGAAAGCCCGTCGAGTTCGATCATCGTCCTGAAATCTTACTGTTTAAAAAAATTTTTTTTAATTGTTCACTTAAAAAAATGGCCTTATACAGAGTATATGTTATTTAAATCATGAGTTTTTTGACATTAATTAAAATTAAATCAAATGGTAATTATTGTATCTTTACAAACTATTAAGGTATAGATTTTACTGCTATTTAAGAAATTCTAGTGTCACAAAATTAAAAATTTGTTTGTAGGAATGCCTTCTAAAAATTTAGTATCTAAAATGCACATTTATATTATTAGATTTTTTTTTTAAAATTAGGATATTTGAGAAACTTCTGATTTGAATCTGTTTTGGACATTTTTTGATTGGGAGACTCTAGTAATTGTTTATATTGGTAAAAATTATTTAGCATCTGGTATATTTCATACTTAGGTACTTGTTTTTGCATTATGTATACTTAAATAAATATTTTTAAATTGTTCTTTATTTTCCATTTTTCCTCCCTTTTTTCCCTTCTAATATTTAACTTCTGGATCTGCCACTTTTATTAAAAAATTTTTGAAATTGTCCATTTAAAAAAATTAGACTATATTGTATTTTTTAAACATTTATTATAAATCAATGTAAGAAAAATTAATAGAATTTTACAAACTAGCTAATAACAAATTTTGCGGTTACAAAGTTTTCAAGTTCTGTTTGGAAGTGCATTTTAAAGCTTTGCTATTTGAAATGGCTTTTAAATTATTGATGTACTGTTGAAATCCCTATTTTAACAAACCAGCTTATAACAAAAGAAAATTTTGATCTCATGATTTTCCTTTTGTTTACAATGCTAATTTATACATAAGTGGCAATTCTCCATTTTATACATTTATAGTGAATCTTAGGAATGAGGTAGAAGAATCCTTTCTTTCATTCATTTACTAAGTATTTTTTCTTCATTTTGTATAAAACTTTTTTGCAGTTCTAAAAACAGATTTAAATATGTTTCTAGATTTAAAAACAAAATGCATGAAATTAATAACATCTTGTCCAGACACTCAAGGAAAGAAAATGTTTTTTGTTGTATTGGACAAAGAAATTCCTTAAACTAGCTTGATATAGAAGATTATAAATTAACTCAGTATTAAAATAGTAAGCAATAACTAAAAGACAAAACTAGTTTTGCATTTGTCTACATTTTTGGTCATTCTGATATTCAATCGTTCAGTTGTTTGGTTAAAGTCAATTAAAATCATTAAAGATAATATTTTTATAAATCTTATAGAAGATAATATGTAACCTTATGTAAATCTTATACAAGTTATAATCTTAATAGCATTTTTCTTAAAGGTTCAAGTACAACAAACAATATGGTTCCTCAAAATTTAATATAATAAAGTTCAACCGTATTGGTGAATTTATTAATTTTTTTAATGAGGCACATTGAAGAAGCATCTGATTTGAATCTATTTTAAATATTTTTTTACTAGGAAACTTGAGTACTTACTTATATTGATAAAAAGTTATTTAGATACTTCCATATTTCATATTTATTCACTTGTTTTTGCATTAAATAAATCAGAACATTAATTTTTAGTAATTATTTAACTTCCTCTTTTTTGAATTTTTCTTCTTTTTTTCCTTCTTTTTTCTCAAAATTTTGACTTCTGTGTCGGAACATTAATTGGTACACTTGTTATAAAATATTGCAAAAAACAATGGTATGTTTTTAACCCCTTCCGTACCCCTCCAAAAATAGTAATAGTCATGAAAGGTGACTGTTGATTTTTTGAAAACAAATTTGCTTCTTAAAGTAACTATGTGTCAAATAACTGCTCTGATCATATAAGCTGTGTTCATAGTTGTTGTATAATCATAAATTACATTTTGTTGATAACAAGAACTCATTCAAAATAATCATGGGTGGATGAACATTGAAGCACTTATGCAGTCCTATTCTCTCTTTGAGTGTAGTAATTAATCAGGTCTATAAATTTTATATAACTAGTTGCCTAATTGAGTTTTTTAATTCTGTAATGTATTTATCCATATGCTATCTGATGTTTCATCCTACAACGCAGCTGCTTTTTTTAAATTCTGGAAAGAATGAAGAAGATGGTTTGTTTTGATAATGAAAGTACATTGAAGAACAAAAATAAATTTTTATGGGTAGCTATTTTACCAGTATAAATAGAAAAAAAATTATTTTTTTTATTTTTTTTTTTAAATTTGTCACTATAAGCCTCTTAGCCTTAATAGCTCCATAAAAAATATGTAACAAATGTAGAGAAAACTTATGAAAAGAAAAATGTTGTTCACATTCTAGTGTAATTTTTATTGAATTAAGAAAGTATTTTATATGTGTATTACTTGTGTAATAAATAATAGAAATGTAGCACAGTATAAAATTTAGAGTCAATTATATTAATCTTTTTACAGTAAAGTGATATTGTGTAATTTTAGGTATATTTTTTTAGCTTTATGTTTTTATACTTTGTTTATACACTATAAAATTTAAAATTAATGTCTTTTTCAGTTATTTGTGAAATTATTTTTGCATCCAGTTGAATTAGTTCAGTTAAATAGTGTTCAGCATTTGCTGAGTATTTATTTAAAAATAGAGGTCTGTGAAATCAGGTGTGGAAGTGTCACAATACTACCTAGAAAATTAAGAGTTTAATTATGTATTACAGTTAGTATTTTTTAATCAATACTAGTTTGGCATATGCTTTTAATAAGGTTCTGCTTTACAATAGATATTATTCAAATTAGTATGTCTTGCCTGCTAGATGACCTGGCATGAATATAAATCTGAAGCTCATGGTAATACCAAGTCATAAATATCTTTATCAATTGTAGACCTACACAAATGAGAATTGAATAGATGAGAGTTCTTGAATTTTAAGAATTCACGGTTTCTTGACTCCAAACTCTCAGTTAATGTTACATGCAGACAGATGCAAACTGATTTTAGTAGTAGTTATATTTTACTGCTTTACATGTTTGTTAGTAATTTTTTTTTTTTTTTTTTTTGCTTGAGAAAGGAGGGGAGGTATGTGTACAAAATTTCCCATCATTGTGTTAAGCTTTTGATTCATGAAAAAACTATACATCTTATGTATTTGGAATATTGTTTTATTTGAAATTTACTGAGAAGTTTACTGAGTTTGCTGAAAAAGTCTGAACTCATCTTAAGCATTTAAAAAAAAAAAAAAAAAAAAAAAAAAAACTTTTTATTCAAGGTGTCATTCTGTTCTTAGTTTTAAACAAAATTATTTCAAGGTTAAAAATTGAATATTTTATCTTTTGCACCTTTAGGAAAAAAGAGGAAGAAATTAAAAATGTTGATAACAGCATATCTGAAAAAAGAAAATTGCAAGAAGTTTTATTACAGGATTATCGTTTGATGGAGAAAGAATTGGAGAATTGCGATGCTAAGATAAAGAATTCAAAATTACAGGACTATCAATTACGTATGCAGCTTAAAAATGAAGAAAGCTCTTATGTAGAGTCAAAGGATATTAGCAGCTTGGTATGTATTATTATTGCATAGGTATTTCCATATATTTATGTTCATATATTTATCTTGTATACACAATATTTCTAAATATATCAATAAGATTGGAAAAAATTAAAAAAAAAAAAGTATTATGTCCTTATAACATATTTACTATTACATATTATATATCTATTTTAAATGTCAAATTAGTGTAATCTTTGACTGCATTTCATTTGTAAATTTCTCACAATTGGAAGGGGAAGATGATAATATCAATCATAAACAGTCAAAGGTTGGCAGTATTAAATTCAGATCTGAATTTTGATTTTATAATATTCATGGTGAGAAATAAGGAGTCACTCAAATATTATAAAATAACCACATTTAAAATTTAATTTAAAATTTTAGTTTTATTTCATTATTTAAACACTTTCTTAGGTGCATATAAATAGTTGCATCCATGCCCATAAAGTTTAGAATTCCCTGTATTATAGTGTTTTAAACCTCAAGTACAATAGACAATCTTTCAGGTTTTAAGAATATGTTTTGAATTAAATATAAAGTAACTGATGTGAGCATTTTTCATTTCTATTGTAAAATGTTCTTACACTATCATGCTATATAAATAAATATATATATATATATATATAAAAGAATATTGCAGTTTGAATTTGTTATAGTATTAATTAGATGAGGAATACATATGTGTTTGTAATCTAGAATAGAACAGCAAGCTTTAGAATTTCTGTGTTAGTTGCTTGCATAATATAGTTAGTTTTCTTTTTTACTTTCTCATATACACAATATAGGGAAAGTCTTATAATCATCCAAATATTTGAGTAAAAAACTTGGTTTCTGCGCACCTGGAAAGTCATGGAAAATCATGGATTTAGACAATGGATTAATTTTGTCATGGAAAGTCATGATTTTTCAAGTAAAATGAGTAAAAGTCATGGAAAGTCATGGATCCCCTAAACTACGAATTTAAAAAAATGCATTGAATTGTTTATTTCTGTTTTTACTTGTCATTTGGCTGAAGTTACTGAGTTTGGTATTTATGTATTATCCTATTGACCAAGTAAAATTTGTTCACCAAGGAAACTCAAAGCAAGAAAGCTTAATGGGTGGGTAAATGCATATTATTCTGGTTTTTTCTTAAATTGTAGATTAAAATTTTATTAATATAATAATAATTATTTTTTAATAAAAATTAGTTAAGATTTTTGCACAAAATTTAAGTTTATCTCTAGGGATATTGTATATAAACATTATAGGGTTATATTTGTCTATTATTCATGGTCACCTGGATAATACCAAAGTACCCTGAATTCAAATTGGAAACATTTTGATTGAAAAATTGCTATATGATTACACTTAGGTATGTAGATACAACAATTTATTTTTATGTATGTGAGTTTATTAACACTTATAAAGTAAATTTATAGTTTTTTTTTTTTTTTTTTTTGATAAAATTCCTGTAATTTCTCTAAAAGCATATATTTTATTTGTATGTACATCAGAAGTTTTATTCATATATACTTTAATGAAAGCTTTTTAAAGTCATGGAAAATGATCTGCTAAATCAGGGAAAGTCATGAAAAGTCATGGATTTGAAAAATTTTATTTTAGCGGATACCCTGTAAAAATTTCATTAATCTTCATGAACCACCCGAGTCTGAAAATACCATTTTTGGAATTATGTGTGTGTCACTGCACACATAATTCCAAATATGAGCGCAGCAATTCAAGTACATTTTGACTTAGAAAAAAAAATTTTTTAATGTATATATTATAGCATACTTGTAGTTTTTTTTAATCAACTTTTGGTTTATTTCTGGTTATTATCCAGTTTCAGATGTAGATATTTAAGTTCATAAAATATATTAGCATAGCTAAAAGACATATCATGTATGAGATAGTGTTCTTATATTTTGTATGAGCACTTTTCCACTTACTGGCATGACAGCGACTAATTCAGGCAATAATTAATTCAATGACAGATCTGTATTGTGTTGTTTAGTAAACAGTTTTTCCACTCTACCAATATTGTTATGCAATAGGTGAAATTTTCTACTCATTTAATTTCAAGTTGGCATAAATTTTAAAATGACTTAAGTAATAAATTTTAGAATTAGTTTCAATAATTATTGTTAGAAAAGTAAATATTAACACCGTCAATATGCATATTTTTTTTTAAAAACATTGGATGCCATTAATAGGCACTAGACTTGCAAAAAGTTTTAAAAATCAAGGTTTTGTTATACAACATGGTAGTAAGCAAATGCATATCCATAAAAACTTAATAAATTATGTTTCTTCTCATCTTTTAATTTATTTTTCCTTCCAAATTTTCAGTTCTTTTTATTTTCTGCTTCAGCTGTATGCTAATGAGGCTTTAGCTCTGCCCCTTTTTACCTGATGAGGTTTGTTTAAGAAAATGCATTTTAGTGTTGTGCTACCATTTTGAAATTCTATTTTTTCATCTTGAGTTTGATTCCTGATGTTGTTATTTTTTAAAACTGTAGACTAAACTCCTCAGCACTACAGACTATGTGGAGCCATGACCTATGGTGCCAATCTCTGTTTTTGAGACCATGGGCCCAGGAATGTGAAGCATATATCCTGGTTAGATGATCAATCTTACTTGTAAACCCCAATGTTTAGTTCCCAAGCATGCTTGATCCTACCCACTGAAGGAATGAAAGGCTGAGTGAACCTTGCTCAACCCAAGGACCAAACCTTGGACTGATCTTGAGCGTTCAAAGTGCCTCCACAAGCCACTGGGCTTCTTGTCATTTTTTACTGTTCCATTTTAATTTTAAAATAAAAATTTTACTTTTACTTTTTTAATAACTCTGTTGACTCTGCTGAAATCCTGGCACCTGTTTTACTAATTTTTTTATTTGTTTTTGTTTTTAAAACAATAATTAAGTTATAAGAAATAAAAATGTTTTCAATTTTAATTGCTCTTTTCTGATTTTACATAATTACTTCTATTCTTTTCATTTTTCTCCCCTATTCTATTTAATTTTAATTATTATCCCATTTATTAGATCTTTTTTTTTTTAGTTACTTTACCTCTTTAGATTGATTAAACAATCTCAAATCAAAATTTAATACACTCAGTAATCTTCTTATGATAGATATATAGATATATTTATTTTTATTACTGCTGAGAACTTAATGTAGCAAATTTGGATCTAAAATAGTAATAGTAACAAATCTATGATAAAATTTTATTCTATGAAAAGCTATAAAATTTTAATCTAATGTTACTGTGAAAGCAAGTGAGAATAACATAACATTAAAATCAGAGCAGAATGCGAAAATTTAATGTGTAAGAAATATAAGTATTTAAATATTACATTAATAAGGAATTTAAAAATAAAGCCATGTAAAAGGAGCAGTAGTTTTAAAATATAAATTATTAATCCAAAACAAACAGTACATCTAGTAAGAGCACTTAAAATGTTGGATTCATGCAAAAGGAATAGCATGTGCTAAACGACAAAGCTGTCTGATAAATGATATCAACAATTTGATGATGGCAAAGTCATTATTAAATCGGTCATTGGGAAAGGAGGTAGCTTATCTCTGCATTTTATGTGTGCCAATGTTAGGCAATAATAATCGTCTATGATATTTCACTGTGGTGTTAGTAAGTGGGAAAGTACTGTAAAGGTAAGAACAAGCACACAACTGACAGAAAATAATTACTTTTTTGTGAGTATACAAGAGAGTTAAGCAGATGTTACTCCCAATTTTTCTGCTTAGGAATATCAATAATAAAGATGGCAAAAATGTAGCTAAAGGAATTTTCTGTTTTGTAACTTGCTAGTTGTGAATATTTTTTATGGTTTAATATGCATTTTGCAATAATTTTTAGTATGATCCCCCAAAAGAATTACAACATTTGTCAATTGCTTAAACAGGTTAAAACAGCCAGCTGTATGTGTAAGGGTAAAAGTTTTAGGAGACCAAAGGTGTCGATAGGTTGGATCTGTGTCATGTGGCAAGTAGAGCTTACATTGAATTTTTAAAAAATAAACTAGAAATGTTACTGTATCATCTACCCTATATCTTTTAATTATTACTTACAGTTTCATAGTTGGAGAAGACTATCCATAGATAAATTTAGCAATTTTAAGAAGCAGTTTAATAAAATATGTGTATAGCTTTCAAAACTCACCATATAGAAAAGTTGCAAAATCATAACTAGTTCATTATTAAAGCTGGATTATTTATCAACATATTATTTACAAAATATTGATATTCTTTCAGTATTACTGTAACAATATTAAGCATTTTTCTTTGCAGATATAGCCTTTGTTAGCAATGCTGTTTTCCCTCCATATGTGGTATTGCAGATTACCAAAAGATGTCCTGAATATTCTGCATATACCAATGTAAAACAATATTTCTTCCAGTTACTGAATTCATCTGACATTTAATTTGCATACTTGACACAAATATAACCCAGAAAATCTATCTTTGAAAAGATTATTATGTCTCTGTCCTGGCATACTTTAAAGTAGTATGCCAGGGTCTTAGTAATATATCCCAATACATACAAGGGAAACTGGAAATTCTACTGTTTGCAGGGATAGACTCAATTAGTATCCTGCTTGTATCTATTAGGATAATATAGCGTATTTGATTGTTATATTCAGTGATGCACGCACATGTTGATAATTCTGGATCGTAAAAGCCATTGATGAATGCTATTATTGATATATGTTGATAGCTTGTTCATTCATATCTTCTGTTAATAGAGGTTTAATCTTTTTTTTTAAATATCTGGTTATTGTTTGCCTTTTAAAAATACTGTTATCTATTCATGTCTACTTTAAAGTAGTATTAGGATATATCAATAATATCAATTTAAGGATATATTGCAATTTTAAGTTTTTTATATTGTCCAGCTTTTTTCATTATTATATACCATCATTTTGTCAATAATGTAAAGCTAATACTCAGTAAATATATCTTTTGGAGAGATAGTGGTCAATTAGTTGTTAATTTTATTAATCTTTAAAAGCTCAAGGGATAAAAAGCCTCCATCCTATTTTAATTACTTTTGACACCAATGTTTTATACTAATTATTGCTAAACTGATTAATGATAAAAAGCAACTTTTAAATGTCTACCTGATTGTTTACCTGTGTTTCAATATTATTATTATTATTTTCATAGCAAATTGATTGGGAAGCTCAAGAGGTGAACAAAAATGTTCATCAAAAGGAACTGATTGCCTGTGAAGCTGTTTTGTCTGTAAAAAACCAACAACTGAATGATTTAATGCAAAATCTCTCTGATCTCATGCAAAGTCTTCAAACGGAGTCGGATAATTTTGGTGAATTGTCTGTTAGTATTTTTTAAATTATGCATATATTACCATATATTTATATACTGCTCTCTCATAAATATTTGCCTTTTTTATCATACATTTGTATGTATCATAGCCAAACTTTCATATATTAGGGACAGTGGCATAGAAAAGGGGGTGATGTTTGGTTCTAACCCCCCCTCAAGGATTACTGTGTATACACTGAGATTATATATGTAAGGATTATTTTATTAATATTGAGTTATAAGTTGAAATGGGGGAAATTTCTTCCATGAAAATTTCTTGCTGCAGTCCTGTTGTTTATTAATAACTACTATTTCGAATTTATAGAATGTAATTTTTAATCCAGGTATACCACTAACCGTGGGCAGGTACCATATATCTGTTTGAACAAATGTTTGAAGTAGGGCTTACATTGTTATAAATCTGTTAAAGTGCAAGTTCATTGTATTATTAACAATATTTCCCAGTCAGAATCAACAAATGTGAAAATTATAATTTTTTCTCTTTTTTTCCCCTAATTTTTCTCCTTTGAATTGTTTTTATCTTAATAACGTATATTATTTTGTGCCGTTTGTCTGTAATAATGTTCAAAATTATGTTAAAATCAGTGTTTCTGAATGGCATTTTCAGGTCCAAGATATCATGGCTTTAATTAATAATATCTAAAAGAAATATGGTTTTCAAATGCTAACCAACATCTTAAAGGAAATTATGTATAGATTGGTAATATAAAAGACATAATGATCTGAAGAAAGAATGAAAAAAGTATTTATGCTAAATTTTGGGAGATTGGTATAAATTGTAAACACATATGTGTTTCAGTATTTATTTCATCTTAGTCTGTTTCAAAATTCACATTTCCTTCTGTATTTAGACCATGTATCACATTATTTATATTGCTGTATTACATTAACACTGTAAATAGAGTGAGGATCCACAAGGTTTGTTTTCATTAGGATGATTCCTTGACAACTGATTTATAGTATTCTGTTGTCAATTGGATATAACAACACAGAAAATTATTTTTCAAAATTTGAAGTCCTTTCACTATGAAAAAGTAGAATAAAAGATTTTCAATAAAAAAACCAAAGAAAAGAATTGAAAAAAGTCATTAAATAGAATTTTTAAAAACTTTTACAATATAGTTTCCTCTTAAAAAATAAATTAATTTAAAATGTGTTAAAATTCTAATGCATATTTTAATAAATTAACATAAATGAATAATTTTACACTGTCTGCAGTCAAGAAAAATTAATACAGGATTTATTTCAGTTTTATCATTAGACAGAGAATCATATTTCAAAATACTGCCAAACTTGGTTAACAAATCAAATTGTTATTGGAAACAATGTTGTTGTTGTCTTATGTCACTTGGTCAAACCAAGCATTGAAACCAATAAATGTATAATTACAGGGTTTGACTGTGCATTTATATATATATATATATATATATATATATATATATATATATATATATATATATATATATATATATATGCTACATTGAAACTACATACCTGTGTTTATATGTATGTATGATTTAAGAATTTTCGGACTGTTATAGCATTCAGGAGTATACTGCATGTGTGAGTATGTGTGTGTGTGTGTGTGTGTGTGTGTGTATATATATATATATATATATATATATATATGTGTATAATACATTTTTAGTGGAATTTTTAGCAAAATTGCATGCCATTAAAATTGTACTAATTTTTAACTTGAAATATTTACTATATATGTATGTATGTATATATATATATATATATATATATATAATGCACAATTTTTTTTTGTTTCAGAACCAAACTTAAATGTTCAGTTTCTTTTTGACTGCAATGTAATCTATTATGTTTTTCTCCTATTTTTCTCACATTAGAAAAAAGTGGAAGAATATCAAAGCCTTAAAGAGAAATCAGATTCTTTTTGTAAAAAAATGAAATCTCAGTTAGCAAAGCTTCTTCAAGAGTGTAAAGAAAAAGAACAGAAAGTAGCAGATGAGAACAGTACATTAGAGGTACTGTACTTTAATTGTAAAATGTGTGATTTTATTTGAGTATTTGTATTTATAACTCTATGCTATGTATCCCTATGTAGCAGATCTGAAACATAAGCAAAAAATGTTATTTTGTCAGTGAGCTTTTAATAAAAGAATACTGAAGAAAATAAAAAAAAATGTATTTAAATGTATTAATGTGAGATCTTGATGTACTTAAAATCATTCAAGATTTCATTTTCTCTCTGACCTTAATCCTTAACACTGCTGTGTTTCAAATTTGTAACATACACATAATTTAATGCTGTGTCTGCAAGTAAGCTGGAAAAGTCTTGTTTTGCTGATTGTTGCTTCCTAAAAAAATCTACAACTATTAGTAGCAACTGTGATTTTGCTAGTGATTCTACAAGCAATCTAGATTTGAGGCTTAAAGAACTTAATCTGGATGTCCAGAATTTGGAATGTCCCCAAATATGTCCCAACTGTCAGCTTTTCCAACTATCCTAAATTTTCTCAACTATCAGATTTTTTAAAATCAATTAGAACTTTTATATCTTATGATTTACAATCAGATTTTCTTATTTTTATCTATACATAATATTAATTATATAAATTTTTTATATTATAATTTGCAATTTTTAAAACCAAGCCTTTGAACTCTTTGAACAGTTTCGGAAAGCAAAACTTTTCATACTCTATTAATTTCAAATGTCAAATTTCTGTACCTCAAATTAGTTTTAAATACTGAACCAAAATAAATGAAGAGTTTGCCCAAGGAAATGTTTGAGTGCTTTTCTCATAGGAGCCAAAAGGTTGAGAAATTAATGCTCTAGTAATTGCAGGTCCAAACCCAAAATAATGATTTCCCATCTTCATTTTAAGGATTACAAAGTTATAAAAATTAAATTTATATTTTATAAAGATTTATCTGCTTAGTGCTGCAAATGAATTTCATATGTAACAAGCTCACTGCCTGTGAGAGTGTATAGGGTGTTAATATTAATTTTTTTTTTAACATAAGAAAGAAATTTACAAAGATTTTAAATTCAGAATCACTAAGGTTTGGGTTAATCTAGATTTGAGGCTTTCTACTGTGCTAAATTGTTTTATGTATAAAAGTTTCCTTTATTACTGTATTTGATACACAGGATTTGTACTGAAATAAAGTTTGGCTGAAAATGTAGAGATGCTAGATATAGATTTTTCCCAAAGGTGGTTTCAAATTTCTTTTATACTTAATATATAAAAAATATTTTTATAGTTTAAATTATTTGTGGTTTGCAGTAAATCTATCATTCCTAAACAGTTTTTTCTCCCACAATTTCAGAGAACTTCATTCAATAAACTAGTTATCAGAACAGTTAAAAAAAAAAAATCTGTTTTGTACAATATAAAATTAGTTATTGTTGATGAATAATTAAATATTTGAACTAGCGTTTTGGAACTTAAGATTCATATATATATATATCATCAACATAGAAGTAAAACTCACCAAGGCAGCCTAGTTTGAGATTTATGGGAAGAAAATAGCTGTAATAACTTATCATACATACATAAAAAAATTGATCAGCTCTATTTAGTAATTCTTTAAAACCCATTTAATGAAAACAACACATTTTAATTTGATTAGTTTTGCTTGTACACCAATGATCTAAACAGCAATAATATTACTACAATTATTTATGTATCTAAGATTACGAAATTGCAGCAATATTATTGTTTTTAATTATTAAATAATTCACGTTAGTATAGTTTTCCTAAAAACAAAATAGTGTTTTGAAAGTAAAATAGGTTTGAAGAATAATTAATTTAGTACCATTAAATGTACAAAACACTTAGAATAACCCCACAGTCATCTTCAATCATTGCTTACATTTGCTGTCCATGAGTAAAAAAGAGAAACATGAAGCCTGAATCTATGTTTCAAAGTTTAAGTTGAGCAGTGTATTTCATAAAAAAAAAAAATACTTTACTAAATACTTTGGGCATCGAAGATATTTAAAAAAAAAGTTATTAGGAATCATAAATCTTTAAAAATGTGTGTTACAGCTAAAATGCCTGTCCTTCTCAAGTTAATGTCAAAGCTGTTACTATTACCATGATAAGAGACTTACAAGTAACAGATTTGACATTTAAATAAAAACATTATAAAATTGGCTGACTTGCATAGTATGTAACATATCTAATGGTACTAATGTTTTCATAAACTTAGTAATCAGTATTTAGACAAAAGTGTAAAAATAATATTGTAATAGTAAAAACATTGATTTATGCTACATTATTCTCTTTTTGTTTCTCTGGGCCAGAAAATATAAGCAAATTTTAAAAATACCTTACCATATTAGAGGGGAAGGGGCTATTCTCAAGAAAATTTGTAAGCATAAAAGTTTACATCATATTTTATTCCTTTTGTGAGACAATAAAGGATAATTCATAAGTAATTTGTTGTATATAAGAAAAAAATGTTTATCTTTCTTTTTCTTTAAATGCAATACTTAGTAATTTGATTTTTCTATAGGCTGCAATACAACGTGCACAAAAAACCTGTGACAGAATTGATACTGAAAAGTCTGCTGATTCACTTAGACGTACTTTAAGTGAGATGAGAAATCGTCTTTCAAAGCAAAAGTAAAAAAGAAAATTACCTTTTTACTACAGTTTTCTGTTTTATAATTTTAATATTTGGCAAGTGATAAATACTAATATTAGTCATGCTTTTGTTTTCATCATTGTAAAAGATATAAAAATAACTCATAATTTTGCATGAATACATCTATGTGTATGCACACATATACATGTATATATATATATATATATATGTATATGTATATGTATGTATATATATATATGTATATATATATATATATATATATATATATATATATATATATATATATATATATATACATACATACATACATACATACATACCTATGGTTGGATATCGATATCTTGAAATCATCAGGACCAAAGGCAAAATTCAAAATTACAAAAGTTCAAAATATTAAAAAAAGCCTTTTTTTTTTTTTTTTTTTTTTTTTTTTTTTTTTTTTTTTTTTTTTTAAATTTTCTCTCCTATCTTTTTTTCTGGGGGGGGGGGATTATTTTGTGATATGTACATTATTTCTTGCTTTTTAATCTTATTTATTTGATTTATTTTATGTTACTAACTGTAATTTGGAATATTTCTTTCATTTTGAATTCAGTTGCTCCATTTCTTCAATCCAATTTTTAGATGACAATTTTATTTCAACAGTCTTAAATTGGGCTTGTCAACTATATTTTGGCATAATTGCATACTAAAATAATTAAAATCTTTCAAATAATTTTTCATTAATTCATTTAATCTTTCAAATATTAAAAATCATTAAATTCCACTTTAATTAAAAATTTGAATTTCATTTTTTAATTTTAAGCATTTAGAATAGTGACTTATAGGTAAGTGTATAATATCAAAACTCTCGTTATCTAACTATTTAAGTTACTAATTCGTAGTGTATTTACAGGCAAGTAGATAGAGAAAGTCTTGCTGCTGAATATGTAGAAAAGCATAACAACTTTAATAAGGCTTCAGTAGAATTACAGAGACAAGAAAAAATTAATGAGGTAAGGTTATTTTTATTATTACTTTCTTATTTTTTTAATTTAATTCAATTAATTTACTTTTTACATGCTTTATTTAACTCACAATGTATATCTATAGGTTAGGGCATAAATCGTTGCCAGTGACCTCCCTTTTGCCATTTCCTTACAAATATTTTTTTTCGAACAAAATAACTAGAGTTCATCTATCAGCATTTACAGTGTCTTTATAAAATAAATCTATAATATTTTAACAATTTCAACTGATTGCAGTTTAAAATATTTTAAAAAAACATACGCATAAAAAAAGATGTGGGGGTGGGAGAATTTATTAATAGATATTCCAAGACAATTGTTGGTATCAATATTGGATCATTTTGGAACACACAGTTCAACTGACAAAATGTTTACATTGATGTATCTGTACCCAATCTAAAATAATGCAGTTTAATTTGTGATGCATACACAGCTGATGTTATTGTGTTATATGTAACTTTGCATGTGTGAATATTACGTATATGCAATAAAGTACAATCCTACTATCAGAAAAAAGTTGTTAATTTACGTAAATTTTAAACTGACAGGAACAAATGAGTTTCTGGTTGAGACACATAACCCATAACATGAACATGTGTCCTGATATACTGTGATGTATGGCATCCTTTGTCTAGGTTTAAATATTGTAATTAATTTTTAGCTTGCTTCTCAATCACCTAATCAACTGAAACTATTCATACTAATGTATCGTCAATGATATGTATAAATATTAATTCATTTTAATGAACATCAATTTTGTAAGTATTCCTATCATCTTTCTTTATCCTTTTGCATATATGTTAGTGACTTAGTGAGAAAATACTCAGCTGTTATGCTGGCAGCCCAGGTTTGATTCCAGATTAAAGAATTTTTATCTGGTTATAGATGAATGTTCCTTTTGTCAAATGATGTCAAATTTATTAACATGTAACATGGTTTTCTAGTTGAAGAAATCTGATTTTAATGAAAATAAAATCTAGGAATTATTTTCCCTCCAGATTAGTTTTAAATAAATTTATAAATTTGTACCCTGTTTTTATATAAAAAGAAATGTAGAATAACATTAAAAACAGCTTAAAAGTTTAATTTCAATTTTCTAAAACCTCAAATTCTCAGAAATGAGAGACAGCCTCTCTGGCTTTTATTACCCCTTTAATAAATAAATAAATAACATAAATCATTATGCTACCCTGTAAATTTTTCCTTTTTTTTTATTAAACATCCAGCCAATTTTGTTTTAAATTTGGGATTTTCAAAAATTAATAATTTATTAAATTATTGAAATCCAGGTGTTGAGAGCAAAAAATTCCATCTCCAGGTATATGATTTGGATATCTGTTTATCCAGATCTTTATCTCAGTGATCAAGTGAGGAGGGCTGAGTAGCTGAAATTCAGTCAATAGGTTGGATAGTAGATTCCATTTCTAGTATTTTATAGTATTTATTTACAATATACCTCTTTGGATAGCTTATTTACATAGAAGGTTATGTGCACTTTATAGAAAAGATTTTATATTTGTATTTATATATGTTGTTAATCATTTTGAGGTAAAGAATTGAAAACGTCAATTTTTCTTTTTTTAATGTTTTGTTATGATTGGAATATAGAATAAGATATTTTGTTTTAAATAGGCTCCTAAACTTGGTAGATAGCTCAGATTATTTAAATGTACTTTGAAACAGAGTAAAATTGCTATTCGATTACATTTAAGTATTTCAAATTTTGAAAGCCCAAACATCTTTTTTATCACAAACATCATCAAATCTTTTAGAGTTTTGATTAATATTGTTGAAGACATATGTTCAATATATGTTCTCAAACTGGTGATTATATCAATATTTAGCACATAAAAGTGGCATTTTTGAAGCATCCAAACTGAGTTTCTCTGTTTCTTTTATATCTCAACAATCCTTTAGAACGCCTTCTAATTTTCAAGACTTTAAATTTTTATCATTTTATTTATTTATTTAAGAAAATCATAAGTATTAAATAATAAAAAATCTCATGCAAGAGAGAAGGGATTTGTGGGACATATTGCATTGGAAGTGAACCTTTATGAAAAATTTTTCATTTTTTCACTTGTTTCATAAATACATTACAAAAAAAAAATATTTTTTTAATGTGAAATCTACAGAAAAGTAATTACATCTCCCAATACTAGAATACACTAATGCTAGTTTTTAACTTTAGAAACATGTCCTGTAATTAGTGCATCTCTGTTATATTTTCAGTTTTGCATTTTGCCAAATGGGTAGAGTGCTTTTTTTTTAATACTGGAGTTTACAGTTTCAAATCCCACTGATAACATGGATGTTTGTAGCTGTTCAGAATCTACTTTGAGCAGTAGGTCTCAGGTGCATCTAATCAGTAAATCATAATGCTCCATACCAACAAGCCATTTTTGCATTTATGAATACATTTGTTTCATTGCTTGTTAGTAAGTTATCAATAAAATAATAGCTTGTTACTAACAAAACATTTTTTTCCATATTTACTGTTGTGTTATTCTTTATTATCTCCCAAAGAGTTGCAATTTGAATAAATAGAACTAAAATTCATATGTGTTATGTGCCGAACTGTTACAATTCAAAGCTGTTATGGGTAGGTTTTTGAGTTAAAAAATAAAAGAACTTATTACTAATAGGAAATCTTAGTTATGGGCTACAGTAGTACAGACAGAATTTTGGTTTGAGAGCAACTAATATTTAAACTGTGCAATTGAGAATTTTCCCAATTAAAGAAATCACACAGTTTAAAGCTTTCATACCCAAAACTAGAAAAAAAATTCTGTGGGCAAAATATTGTAGTTTAATTTTAAAATTATTTAAAAATTTTGAGAATCGTATTTGTGAGAATTGCCTGATAGAACAGAGATACACAAATCACTTCAATTAAACTTTACTTTTAGATTTTTGTTTCAAATTTCTATCTTCCACAATTTGTTGTCCTTTAATATATGTCAAGTTTAAAACACTGATTGAATCATCATTGACTCCATAGTTAAGTCATTGAATAGTTTTCTGTTAAAAAAAATTAACATTATAAAAGAAGGTTATTTATTTGTCTCCAATTGGCAAAAAGATAAACAATTGTTTGCAATTCATCAGAAAGTTTAAATAAATAAGTAAATTAAAACTTAAACTCTAGGGTAAACCTTATAAGTATATTATGATTTAAAAAAAATTTTTTTAATCTTATGATTAGCAAAAAATTCTTAAATTTTCGAGTAGCAGTTTTTATAACATAACTGAATGGTGTTTTCTCAAAACTAGATTTGTTTGAGTTGGGATGTTTTTCTTGAAAGAAAGCAAATATGTTTCCTTATTAATGTTTTTTACTAGTACACATATGTCCTAATGGTAATGTAATAATTGGAATGCAGTGGACCATACACTCATGGAAATCCCTTGCATCTTTATCACTTAAAGTTGTTTAAAAATAGCCATGGGATAGAGATTTCCTGTTGTTGCAAAAAGATTATGGCATGCTCTGATGGATTTGGTTTTATGTTTATTAATTAATCTCTTTAGTAAAGTTTGATTTAAGAATAAAAAACATTTTTAATATATAATTTTTTACTTCTTTTCAGAGGCTTCTCAGTATGATATCTGAGCGATTTGAAGAGTTTCAGAAAATTTGTAAAAATACATCTGTTGCACTCACTTGTACTTTCACTACTTTATTGAAAGAAAACAATTTCATTGGTTATCCTCATATTGATTTTGACATGAAGACACTGGAAATACGTGTAAGTAATTTTTTTCAAAACTTTTTTCAAGTCAAACTTTGATTTATCGTTTCTCAGGTGAGCATAAAGCAGAGGTGTATTTAATGGTGGACACAAATTTACAGAAGATGCAGACAGAACATAATGCCTACAGAACACAAGTTTTGCAGATGATTGTACACAAATTTTCAATTGGCATTATAACACTAGAGTATATTTATATATTCTTATTTCATCAACAACCAAAGGAGCTACAGTAGCTGAGTTAGCAAAGGCATCAATCTCATAATCAGGGGGTTGAAAGTTAGAGGCTCAAGGAGGCTGAAAATCTGTCATGTTCATTTATGATATTTGGAACTTATAAAAAAAAAGTTCATAGTTGCAATGTCCTCTAAGTTCACAAACAAGCAGGCCAAGCCTGGGGGTATTCTGCTTAGTCTCTGCTTCTAAATTACGAGGATCAACTTTGTGTTATGCTAGGGAATAATGTTGGCTGCCACTATGGTGCTTCCGTAATAAATTGGCCAACAAATATCTATGACTTGGTAGGGAAAAATACTATTAGAGCAAGTGCCCCTACATTGGATAAATAAAAATTAACAGCCAAAGCCTAAATACAATGATTGAATAAAGGTTTTTATATATACTCTTTGATTTCTAAAAAAAGGGTTAAAAATAACCTTAAAAAATTCAGTATCTGAGAAAAGATTATATAAATGGCTATTTTATATATAGAGAGGAATTTACATAAATGTATTGACTGTGAATGGATAACTGATAAGTTTGCAACAGTAAGAGCTAGAAAAAGTTATTTAAATATTTTCATAATAAATAAAAGTCTATATATTTATATATCACAATTTCTTTAAATTAAAAAAAAAAAAACAGTACATAAGTCTTAGTTTATTTAAAAATGTGTTCAGTACTCATTTCTTGTTGTGTTGACTTTTTTCTTAGAAGGTCAATATTTTTTTCTGTTCCTTGGCAATCAAGTCTTATTCTGCCTCTGATGGAAATTCAAAACAAAGAATGGGGAAATGAATGTATAAATTCTGTAAAAATGTGCCACTATGAATGAATTAATATATATAACATTATTTTGAAGTACTTAAAATGTTATAAAATTAAATTATATTTAGAATGCTGCTTAATATTTAATAAAATATTTTATTAATTGATACTTGCTTGTATAAGTGGATTGTCTGACAACAAAGAATGACTGTTCTGTCTCCTTTACCTCCACATGTGTGCTGCCACTGTCATTGTGTACATAACAAATATTGATCAATAAAACTTAAGAAGGTGTGAAGAGTAAAAACAGTTACGGTATTAAAGCAATAAAAAGTACATAACTAAGAACTATAGTTAATATTAATAACAAATAAGAAACTTACTGAAAAGTGAAATATTTAAGAATAATACCATTACACTAAAGACTAGGAAACTTAATATATATGGGAAATGTAAGCAGGGATATTGATACTAAATAGGGGATCTAACACAAATGAAACACAAAACAGCTGTGCATTGAATAGAAATCATGCTAAAAAATGGAAAGGATTGTAATAAAATATTTTAAAGTTAGTCTCTCCTTTAACCCTTTCGTGATGGGAAGTGCAAACGCTCACTTATCTCTGAGGCCGGCAGTCACTTTCGCGAGTGAGTATCCTGGGCCAGAGGGTTTTTTTCTATTAAGCCTAATTCATAAAATTAACAAAGTAGGAACATGTTATTTAATAATGCTGCGTAAAGTATTAATACGGAATGTGATTTATATTATATGTTTATAGATACTTTATTTAAGCTATTTCTTACTTAAATATATATTTTAACTTTACTTTTTTTTCATTTTTTACTTAGTATTTAATGACTTTTAACATTGCAAAACTGAATACTATGTTATTTAAACTTTTTTTGTATGAAAAATTTTAAAAACAGAGATCTACAAACAATCGTACTACGCACAGTCCTTGCACTCATAGTAACTCATTTGCCATTTTGGAGGATTTTTCCAGAATGTGAAAAACGAGACATCGTCAATTTCTTTGTCAGAAATGTGCTCCTCATCATTAAAATCACTAGATTCATTATGAACTTAAAGAACAATCAGAATATATTATAGTGTCACTATTACTAATATCCTAATCTGTTTCAGAATCAAAATCTGAAATATTTCGCATCATTTCAGTTATTTCAAGCTCAGTTAAACACTCTCAACACTTCAAAAATCTTAAAAAAAAAAAAAAAAAAATCAAGTCTGTCAGATCTAATTCTGTATTCAAAACTGGACTGCAAATCGAAATACACAACGCTTTAGCAAAAATAAAACTCCCCTGCTTACATAAACAAACACCATGTGGGAATTTAAAGAGCCGTCATAAAATATGTCAATCGGAAACATTCCTTTTCCCTCATGTTTATATAATCAAAAACCACTTGTATGTGTATCATACTATTCTCCTATTGAGTACAAGGTCGAATCTACATGTATCTAAATCCATATGGACATACAATGCCATCTTGTGTCAAAGCTTATAGTTTTTAAAATGTTCCACAACGCTGGCACACATATGTGACAGTCGGGGGTGAACAAGAAAACGCTCTGGCACGCCAGTGTGTCGGCTGGGAAGTGAGTGCGTTTCTTGCTGGCACGTATTTGTGACAGTAGGTGTAAAAGGGTTACAAAGCAGAGGAAGGGTGGGAATGACAAGGTGTTTGCATATATAGACCTAGTTGATCTGATTATTATATTCTAATACTCCCTTGAAGCAATGGGTATTCCACTTAATTTGTCACAACTTTTTTATTGAAAAAACAGTAAGGAAGATCACTGATGATCCAGAAACTCTTTTGCTATTCATACAACCATGAAACATTCTTATCAACACAAAAACTCATTTCTCTTATTCTAAATTCCAAGAAAATCAAAATTCTGGGGGGGGGGGGAATGTACAGGTTAGTAATTTTTCAATGGTAGATTCATGCAAAGAATAATCTGGGAATGGGGGATGCAGAAAATTTAACTTTGATTATATGGGGATAAATTTGTAACCAAATTAGTCAATGATCAGGCAGAAATGATGAATCAAGTTTCTACTGTATTCAAATTAGTTTTTGTGATGTAGCGTAGCCAAAGTCACAGAAAATATATCATGAAGGATATAATCTAGCCACACTATTATGTTTCAACTATTAAATGTATGTTATGTGGAAATTACTTTTTAGAGTTGTTTTGTTATTATCTCCATAATTGTGCTAAGGTGGTATGTGCGTACTCAAAATTTGCCATTCTGGTGAAATTTTTAAAAATTTATTTTTATGTGTTGATTTTATATGCCAAGCAGTAGAGTTCAAAATTTATTTTATTTTACTTTTTTAATAATCAATAACCATACACAAAAACATAGTATAAATTGTTAAGCATAAAGTATATTTCTTGTGTCTCATATCAGCATTTGTTGTAAAGTCCATCTAAGATGCCTTATATTCCAGGGTAGTAAAAAAAATCCATCCGATTTGTCCGAAATGTAACCAAAAGTAGGCTTCTCCGACACATATTCTTAGGTACCAAGGTTTGTCATATGATGACCTATCAGATTTAATTGTGCTATTCTATGACTTTTTGAGGGTGAATAAACTTGTGGATCTCATCAAGCAATGGCTGGACTTGGAGATTAGCAACAGTAATAATATAACATATTTTTGTAATACTGGCAAACAGCATTTTTTGGCAGCTATAATATACTATTTCCATACTTGCCATTTTGATGTCAGATTGAAATAATTTACCTGGCAAGTTTCAATTATTTGACTAGTAGTTTATTTGAAGATAATGCACAAATTTTTTCTTTACATTTCAAATATAAAATGTTTTTTAACATTATGAATATAGCCATATTATTTTAATTACCCACAAAAAATTTTCTGACTCTACTTTAGTATAAAGTATCATAAATTTGAAACCAGAAGAACCTGGACCTCTATTTTAAAACATTCTCATTTTTTAACTATTCATGTTAAAAATGTATTATTCATTTTGTATTTTTATTGATGTTGTGCATTATAATCTAAAAACTAATTATAAAGTTTGAAAATGAATAAATTTTTATTCAGAAGACAATTACCTAGACCAAAAGGCATGCAACAGCTTGTTTCGCATATAGTCAGAGTATGCAATGCAACATATATTAACCTAGCTAGTCAACAATAGATGGCAGCATAGCAATGCTACTTTATTATAGTGCAATGTATATATTCTTTTATCAGTAACCTATTTCAATAAATAAATTTAAAAACGAATCTTGCAACTTTTTTTGTGTGTCTAGGCTAAACCAGAGAATTCCAGACCAGAGAAGTGCAAATTTGGAACTAAACCAAAATTAGCACAGTTGAGCGGAGGGGAGAGATCCTATGTCACCATTGCTTTTCTTCTGGCACTGTGGGACCGAATACGCTCACCATTCAGAATTTTAGATGAATATGATGTTTTTATGGTAACTATTATTACTCAAACATTATATTATTTTATTTTCTAAATCTTGTGCAGTCAGTCTATTCTTTATAAGTGTATTTCAAGGAGGAAAACTGGTGTATAAAAGTATGTATTTTTGAAATTTAGGCACTAAAGTTGATATTTTTTTGCAAAATTACCAACCAGCTAAACTAAACTCCTTGGTATAACAGCCCCTAGAGGGTCAGGGCCTACGATGCCGATCTCCGTTTACGTGACCAATGGCCCTGGGGTGCAAAGCATATGTTCCGGTTAGGTGGTTAATCTTACGCAGAACCCCTAGCTTTTAGTTCCGAAGCACGCTTGGTCCTCAATTCATCTATCCACTGAAGGGATGGAAGGTTAAGCCAACCTTATCTGGCTCGGGAGATCGAACCTCGGACTTGTGTCGTGGGAGTGTGAAGCACTACTCCAATGCCACTGAGCTTACTAACCAGCTACTAAGCGCAGTAAGGCAATGACCAAGGGGCTCAAACTTATGACTAGAAAAACTTGCAGTCACACAGAATATGGCTAGTGGTCTCCTCTTCAAGACAGCAGACACAACAAGTGTGATCAGGACACATCATATCACATTACAATGCTCCCTGAGGGCACAGTGACCAGTTGGAAGTTTAACAATCTTCCTGAAGCTATTCCTGTGAATCTTCAGAAGCTCCTTATAATACCCAGTAGGGCAGTCACAATTGAGGTCTTTAGCTTTCTTATGATCCTTCCTACTGTGCCAATCGACTTATTGTGAGCACACTCAAAATAATAATGAACATAACTCCTGATAGACCCAGAAGTAATACCTAGGATGGGATCAGGACCAGTGAAAAAGATACTGGACCTTTTCCTAGCTAATTCATATGTTAATTCATTACCCTTAATACCCATAGTCATAGCATGAAATCAGGATATAGTGGTAGACAAACTGGGGAGGTGGTCTAATCTTTTTGCAATAGTTTGTATCTGATATGTCAAGGACATATGTGTTTGCTAGTTCATTTAATAGAGATAAAAAATTATCCAGAAGATATATAATATTTTTTATGAAGTTACATTTTATTACATAAGCTTTAAACATTATTTTTAGGAGTATCTTATAGAACATGACTACCTTCATCACAAATAAAATGGTAGACATAATTAAACACGATAATAGGTGTATGTGTGTGTCTGTGTGTATGTATACATATGTATAGATACCAACTTGTGTGATTTTTTTGTAGAATGTATATATTTACACATGATTGTACAAATGTATGAATGATTTAAAAATTACAAATTTTAACAAAAAAGTAGTGCAAAGTAGAAAAAATCTCATGGTAAGTATAAAATAAATTGTAAGCAGTACTTTCCTATTTATTATTCATTTAATAAACACTTTGTTTCTTTCTGTAATGATTCTTGTCTGTAGTGATTCTTTCAACTATCAGTTGCACAGATTTTGTGTATCTGATGATCCATCTTTTAACCAAAATATCTTATATGAATGTACACATTTCAGTTTTTTTTTAATTCAAACATGTAATTGTAAAATGTAATTTGTTAAAAATTATTATTTTGTTTTTAGTAAATCTAAAAGATTTTTGATTCGATTCCTGATCTACTTTATATATTTACGATTCTTTAATATCGAATTCATGGTTCATTTTTTTCATATTAGTTCTTTGTTTTAAAGTTTGATTTTTTTCTTCTAGGATTCTAACAACAGACATCGAAGCATCCATCTTTTAATCAATACTGCAAAATCCAATAAAAAAATCCAGTACATTTTCTTGTCACCATTAGAATTGCCTCACATTCAAGATTCTGACCATGTTAAAGTTCACAAGATGAGTGATCCAAGAAGTTAACAGAACATTAATGGAAAGGTTTTTACTCTGCAATTTGTATTGTTGTAGGTGTATATACTGTAACTTAACTAACATCTATTAAAATTTTTATGTTTTGTTATTAGTATTTTGTTCTCTTTTGAGCTTTTAATTTTTAATATATTTTTTTTGATACATACACTCAAGAGCCAAAACATCATGACCACCTGTCAGTAACGAGTTGGCCCACTTTTGGCGCGCAACACAGCTTCATCCTGCCTTGGCATGGATGCCACAAGTCCTTAGTAGATAGCAGAGACAGATTGTACCGGATGTTTAAGTAACGCTATGCAAATCCGAGATATTGCGATTTGAAGGTCTTTGAACTCTGAGCTTCCGTTCCATGACATCCCAAATGTGTTCTATCAGATTGAGATCTGGTGTTTTAGGTGGCCAGGACATTAACTGGAATTCAGCATCATGTTTCTGGAACCACTCCAACACAATTTTAGTCTTGTGACACAGGGCATTGTCTTGTTGGAGCATTCCATTTCCAGCTGGAAAAACAGATGCCAATTTTTTAAAATTGGAATGCAATCAATTTTTCCATCGACGAGATCTGCCGTCGTCATATCATTTCCTATTAGTTTTCTTATATGACAGTTTTTTCTTAGTTTCTTATTTGACAGATAAATAATCTTTCATATACTTAAAAGTTTTAAAGTATAAAGTCAGCTGCCCTTTCCTACTAGCTAACGGTCATGCAGATTTTAATTAAACAAAGCATGGAGGATAGGGTTTGTATATATTTCAGTTACTTATGGAAGTTTAATTTTCATTGCATTGAATGTAATAGAAAAATCTAAAAGTTTCTTCTTTCCCTGGCAACATCGGGTATAATCAGCTAGTATATACATATAATATATATATGTATGTATGTATGAATATATATATGTATGATATATATGTATATATATATATATGAGTCATTTTTAAACCCTCAGAAAGTACTGTTTATTAATATTGTTTTTATTCACAATTTATTCTTAGTTTGATCACTCAAAAAACTTTAGATGTATATTTTTTAAAATTAGTTTTTGTCAATTATATTAATTTTTAGACATTTTTGAAAACATAATTCTGAAATATTGTAGGTCATTTATTGAACATGCCTTGTCTGGTTCATAATCATTGAAATATGTTCCTCAGAAAATAGGGTTTATGTCGTTATATTGTGTATTTCGAGTAGGTCCTTATAAAATATTACTTTGGTCCTTAAAAAGTCCTTAATTTTTGTTCGGGAAAAAGAGCAGGAACCTTATTAATGTAATGATATTATTTCTGGTCTACTTTGGTCTATATTTGTGCGGTTTTCATTAATGTTTATTATTATTATTTCCAATGTGGGGGAACTTGCTTTTATAGCATTTACCATTATGGAGACACAGGAATTTGTTAGCCATATTATTATGAGAGCACCATATAGGCAGCCATCTTGAATTTTTAGGAATAAAAATTAAGGGGAATTAATGTAATGATATTATTTCTAGACTACTTTATACTGTATTGTTTTCATTAATGCTTATTACTATTATTTCCAATGTGGGGGAACTTGCTTTTATAGCATTTACCATTATGGAGACACAGGAATTTGTTAGCCATATTATTATGAGAGCACCATATAGGCAGCCATCTTGAATTTTTAGGAATAAAAATTAAGGGGAATTAATGTAATGATATTATTTCTAGACTACTTTATATCTGTATTGTTTTCATTAACGCTTATTATTAATATTTCCAGTGGGGGGAACTTACTTTTATAGTATTTATAGTTACATATAGTATTATAGTATTTATAGTATATTACACTATTATAGTATTTATAGGCACGGGAATTTGTTAGCCATATTTTTATTAGAGCACCATGTAGCATCCCTGGAACAACACATAGTGTGTCCTCGTAATTTAGAAGAAGGGACCAAGCTGAAGATCCCACCCCCAGGCATGGCCTGCCACCTCCAAAGTATCATTTAGGGACTTGGAGGACATTCTGGTCATGTACTTATTTTAAGTACACTAGCTGCCATTAATGAACACAGTTTTTCTTTAATTGTTAAAACTACTTGAATTATTCTTGATTGAGGTTTAAATTTCATGTGTGTAGAAAATGTAGATTCAAGATTAAATTCAAAGGGAAAAATTTATTTCTAATTGTAAAAGAGCACTATATATTTACCAGAGCACATTTAGATGTTAATAAGTAAATTATTACTAAAATTTAGATTAAACTATTTTTCATTGTGCATTTTATCAGTTTTCCTACTTAAGAAGTTTTAATCTTATGGTTCCTCGGAAAATTTCTTAAGTAGATTCCATCATATTGTAAAAAATGAAAAATTATTTTGATAATTTTCTTCATTGAACCAGTATAAGTTTAACTGAATCTGTTTTCCTTGATGAATCAAAACTGTTATGAAATAGGAAAAACTATTTTATGATTTATATCAGGGCTGTGCTACTGGCAGGCCGCATGTGGCCCGCCAACACATATTGTGCGGCCCGCCAACTTCTTATTCAGCATATTTCTTTTTTTCGAAATTTTATGGTATCAAGAAGCATCCGATACTACCATTCTTGGTCAAGCTGAGGACTGCAAGTTCTTCGGCTGGCAACGACAAACATCGATGTTGACATTCCTGCCCTTGTAAAGAAGACTGATCGGCCTCAGTTTTCTCACTAAAATGTTAGCAAATTGTTTTATAATCTTTCTGTTCCATTGTTTTATAATTAATAGTTCAACTATTAATTGTTATTGCATAAGAGGTAAGATGTTATTGTTCAACTTTTTCAAACTGCGGCCCACCAGGTGATCAGTGACCGAAATTCTGGCCCATGGGCTCTTGGAGCAGTTGGACAGCCCTGATTTATATTATTGGATAAAATGGGTATAGGAATTGGATATTATAATAAGAAACTGTAAAACACCTACATTTGCAGGCTTTTCTAAATGGTAAGATTAATTTTGAGTGAAATGAAATTCACTCTATTTCTTTTACCTAATTAGATTACATGTCAGGAATGTAATCAAAAGAAAAAGAAAGAATAAATTTGAAGTGAATTTTGACTATCTTACATATAAATGTAAAATGTAGGATGATTGCAACTTTAGTAGGTCAGAGTACAGACTTTAATTGCTCTGCTATCAGTCATATTTCAGCTAGAGTGAGAGGCACTATAAATTTTGATGCAATTATCTATTATATTTATAACTTTCCTTTTAGTACATTTATTGAGTTTCATCTCCATCATTTCTTTGTAAGAACTAGAATCTTGATCTGATTTAATTTATTTACTACATTTAAATTTTTATGTCTGGGTACATGTAACCTTTTTTTTTTCTTTTAAGCTTTACATTTTTATATGCTGTTAGGGTGCACCTAATAGTACTTAACACACTGCATTTTTTTCTCACAAAATTTGACAATTTTGTAGACCTGTCAAGTAGAGATAATTTGGTCAAGACAGTTTGTCATTCCTGTGTAAATTATGATAATTTAATCTTAAGAAATAATTTAATTTGCAAATACAACTAAAAATATGGTGTTTTGTGTGTGCTTAAAATGTTATATTTCTTTATATTTTCATCCTCACATTTTGATAAAAATCTGAGGTGTTATTTAAAATAGTATTAATTGTAATATTTATTTACATTTTCATATGCAAAAATTTGTATAAATGTTAGATTTCTTTAATTTTGAGTTTATAAAAAACATAATTTCTGGCATTTTGTTATTTTGCAGTTAACAAAAATTGTCAAATTAGGGCAGTCCCCTACCCCACCCCTTCCTAGTATGCATCTGTTCCTAAAAATGGTTTGGTTTGGAGTGCTACTTTTTGAAACACGAGGGCTAATGAGACTGGGACCTACAGCTTAAAGCCGATTCCGAACGGGTACGAACATCCATGCCACAGTTGGATTCGAACGCACGAACTCCAGTACCGAAGGCCAGCACCCTAACCAAATCGGTCACCGTTCGGCGAAAAATGTAAATGTCCCAAAAATGTAAATGAAGTTAAGTACATAGGTAATCATTGGTATTTAAATAAAATATGTACCTTATATGATTCAAATTATCTATATTTAGAACCAGAAGAGAACTGTTTTTAATTATTATACATGAAAATATTTTTAAAAAATCAGGAATGGCCTTCGAATTTCTCGTGTACTCATAGAAAAGTAAAGTAACTATTTTCATCAATCATGTTTTTATTCTTATTTTTACAAAACATATGAACACATAAATAATACCTGCCCTTTAGTTACGCTGATATCTTATTTTATGAACTTAATATAATTTCACGTAACCCGGGAATTACTCCAGAAAGTAGCAACCTACAGGGAATAAAGCGGTAGCAGGTAAATTACTATTTCCGGTAACTGGAAATCACCAATATTTGGAGGAAATGTACGGTTTTTGCTGTAATGTATGTGTTACGGCCAAAGCCCGAAGTTTGGCCAGTTCCCGAATTGGCCGACCACTTCCCGAAGTACCCGGAACTCCCTGGCCAATGTTCCATGTGCTGTAGTAAGACTGTTCGGAAGGGAGTGCAGCTGTCGATTCCGGTGTGATGACGGCATGCATATGGTAGCAGCTGTCAACGAGGGCGCTTTCAACAAGCTAGGAACAGAACACGGTGTTCTTAAACAACTGTACTCCAGAAGTCAGTTTTGCATTTTGCATGAAAAACTACTTGCATTATCATCCGTGGGCACAGAGGAAAAATCATTACGAACCGTTGACTCTTCACAATCGCTGACCGGCGGCCAAGGCTACACTCGATGCAGTTGCACTACCAAGTGCTCAACAAATCGCTGGGCAATTCGAAATGTTATAAAAGTTCATCTTGTTGTAGCAAGTGATGATGCTGATAATTTTCTGTAATAAACTAATTCAGTAGATAATGGGATTATATTTTGCTTTGTTTGTTTTCTCCAAGGGAGAGGAAATTTTCATAAGAGACCAGTAGGTTTCTGGTACTGTGAGACCCTTACTCACTAAAACTTCTCTTTTCAGACTACAGCCCACCTAGGGCCACCGTTCCTCCTCGGCCTTTGTTCCGAAGGATGATCCTAGGCGCCTAAGAGAGGCGGATTCGTCGGAAAAACTCTGTCCTGTGGCTGCTATAATGTGATTACCATTAGCATTACGGTATACAAACACCCAAAATTTGCTCATGACCCTTTTCTTCTGAATTTAGCAGATCGCCCCATGTCAGTTCTCGAATTGGCTGGCCAAACCTCGAAATTAAGGAAAGATCAGACACTGGCCGGTCTTTGTGAGACGATATTGGCTATTTCGTGATTTGGTCGGCCAATTCGGGAACGGGCCGAACTTCGGGCTTTGGCCCTAACATATGTATTCAAAGTTTGTTTTAAAGCAATAACGTACTCGTTATCATTTTCCATACACACACAGACATAATTCCAAAAACGATATTTTCGGACTCGGGGAGATCCAAGACGTAAAGATAAATGAAAATCTCGGGGTCGAACTTTCGGTCGATTACAATGCTTTTCCTATACTACGTGCACGAGAACGTAAAAATGCATATTTATTATTGCTACCTAAAGTACTTGCTCTTGCATTAGTATATATATCTACATGCAGTTAGTTATATACAGTCCAGGGCCATGCCACCTGGGTTGGCAAGATAGTTCCTACTCATAAAACAACAGAAGCTACATTTCCTCCTGTGCAGTGACGTCTTATTCTTATTTATTTTCTATATTTTTATTCTTATCCCCCACGGATCTGCTTAATATCCACATTTTATTTTTATTGTCTATATTCTTTTCCCAAGTCACGATATCATTTTGGGATCTCCCTCCGCCGAACACATAGTAATGTAATATGTAGAATGTACTATTTGGCGCACTTCTGCGAGCGGCGCCAGGGCCATCATAGACCCGCCTGCTTTCATTTTGCGACGCTATTACTCCTTAATGCGCCTCATATCTGATAAATTACACTGATTAATTTAATTATATACTTATTTCAAGCGTTTCTTCCTAAAAAGGAACATTTCAAGTAACTGCGTCTGCGGTGGCCCAGGCAATCCGACTCATTACATGTTTGACTGACAACTCACACAGAACATGCATTTTAAAAAGCCAACGCAGGAGAGCGTAGCAGCATGGACTGAACAGCTGCTAACCAATCGTGCACTACAGGTGAAGGCAGCAAAGCTAGTTGAATGGATAAATATTCACCAAGAGGAACTCTCCTCCCCGGACTAGTGATCCAAGCCCTCCCAAACAACATCATAATTACGTCGGCACTAGGCATTCTCGAGGTCCTAACCCACTGTAAATATTTTCATCTCGTTACTTTCTGCTTTTCAATGTTAACTAATTCCGATTATGCCATCTGCAATGTACGCCAAGTCTCTAATGCCTTGATTTCTTATTGTTTATCTCAATGTCTCTAACCCACTGTACAATGTCCAACAGCAAATAGCTCCCCGGAGCTGACAGCACCTGTAAATATGTCACCTGCCTGAAATTGTCTACATAATGTTTATTTAAAGTGTACCAAGTCTCTAATGCTTTGTTTTCACTGATTGCCTCAGTGTGTATAACCCAATGAAAAGGTTCAACAGTAAGTAGCTCCCCAGAGCCGACAGCCACTGTAAATATATCACTTACCTTAATTTGTCCTCTTTGTGTTTGTTTAGTGTGTATACTCATCGTTGATTTAACTGGAACAATGTCTTCCGGCACCTGACCTCAATGTCACAACCAAACTTGTCATGACCAGACACGGCCATGTAACAAGGCTGGGCCTTTGCAGAGGAACCCCCTCGGACTGCCGAATTATGTCTCACTATCTAACTGTCACTGAAAGCGGCCATGTTCAGGGGCCGGACTCCTGTGGAGGACCCCCCACGCCCCACGCGTTGCCGGGACCTGTTACTATGTATCTCAACCCTATTTCTTTTTGCTTAATAAACGTCTGATGGGCGGATGACTCGGAGCACCGACTTCGTCGCTGGACGGGTATTCCCGGGTTAACGAAAAACGCCCTACACTGGCTCGTCCGGTGGGCGGTTGACTGCTGGTCATCACAATTTAATTATATGCAAAGGGTTTTAACTTTTTGGGAACGAGACAGGTCTATCAAATCTATAATATGAGCTAACATAGCTAACTTAACATAAGATATCTGCCATCTGCGTGAGAGGAACAAATACTGCGGAATATTTTAAATAAATGGTTCTCAAAAAATGACTCTCACTCCAACTTAAAACGCTAAGATAAAGTTAAAAAAATATTAATTCAAGTTTGATCATGTGAAAGATGACAGCAGGTTAAGCGGACAAAGTGACTCACCGATGATCAGATATACGAAAAAGAAAAAATAAATAGCAGCACTCTTTCGATCTTATGACGATTACCTCTGTGCTCTAAAACTAGAGAACGATATTTTCCCTCTAAAGAACTACAGAAATAATTGTAGACTCAACTATCATGACCTAGTCCTCCAGTTCTGAGATTTCATTCAGTGTTAGGTACTGACGTAGCAAGAATTTTTTTGGGGGGGCAGAGTACAAAGTCTAAATACAAAGTACAATAAACATTAATTCCCATAATTTTTTTCCTCACACTCATACACATGCATACACAAATACGCCATAAAACGGCTCATCAAAGCTTTATGTAATTTCATTATATCTAGAAAAATAAATTTGCAACCCCATTATGTCTTTTAATTTAAGCTCCAAGTTTTTACCAGTTTAGAGTTTGTTTGGGAAATACTGGAACTCATTGAATTTAAGCTCCAGTATTTACCAGGCTAATTTTATGAATAACTTGCAAAGTAAAAAAAAATATTCAGAAAGGAACTTTCGTTCTATAGCAACAAATTAACTCTAATTTTTAAGGCCAATTTGTCCAAACCTTCATCCGTTGATATGCACTGAAAGCAATTCTAAATTTGTCAACTTGTGACCTATTTATTCTAATGCGAAGAAATGTTTTAATTCTTTTCATAGTTTAAAACGATCTTCACTTGCAGAGGAAACTAGAAATGTACGCAAATTTGAATAAGTTTTAAAAATCTTATAATGCATAATACATGAATATTATTTCGGGGAAGTCTAGACCCCCCCCCTCTCCCTCTACAATTACGTTCTTGTTGCAACGATGGATAAATGAAATGAGGAATAAGATGGGAAAGAAAAAAAAAACAGTTTAATAGATCCGTGATACATACAAATGGTGTCGCCCCTCTCGATTCGCGCTATTTAACCCTCTAAGCGGTTCGCACGTACAATTCCGCCAAACCGATTATGTCTTCAAAGCGGTTGTCACGTACAATTTTCGACCTCCAAAACGTTCCGAAAATGGATGTAATGTACATTTCTGCCAGTGTTTTCCCTACTCTCTGAGGCACAAAGACGCTAATAGCTTTTCATGGCTTTGTAAATCTCTTTTTCGAAGTATTTCGTTTGTGGTAACAGATGTATCTCTAATTACACCACTTAAATAGCTTGGATGACTTTCGTAAAAAAGATAGAAATCGTTCTCTTAAAGAATATTTTTATTTGTACTTTTAGAACCCACTATTTCTTATGGATGATCTTAGAGACTTGACGAGCTTTATGTGTATTAAAAATTAACAATCTATAATGTCTATTTATATATCTATTTATAACCGGAAGTAAAGGGACAGTAACGAGGGTGGGTTTCCCGTATTCCAGTCTAGTCGACAAAGGGTGAAGTAAAAAATCATAAAACACTTTGGTCACTGACACAATGAAACTTTAGCGTATTTTTGGAGACTTTTTTTCCTCGGTGTGTACCACTCAGGGTTAAATAGAAGGTTTCTCCAGGTTAGGCTACATTCCATTCTCGACGCATGCTCTCAGGTACATCCATATGTAGAAATGTTACGGCTCTCACAACTGCCTCCGTAACATCAAACTGGAGGTCTTCTACCCGTTTGATTTGGAGAGCGACGGTCTATTCTTTTGCTACAGAAATTTCTGGCCGAATGGGTAGGGCACTGCTCTCCAATATAGGTGTTCATTGGTTAGAATCCTGTTGATGTAATGGACGTTCTGAATCGGCTTTAAGAAGTAGGTCCCGGTCTCATTAGCCATCATACATCAAAATCATAGATCGTATTGCTCCAAATCTGGCCAAAGCTATGAGAACTTTACAGTAACATTGTTACTACGAACAGGTGGTGAAATTTTCTCTTAGTACATTTTAGTGTATAAGAGACTCAGATATAAAATATTCTGATTATATTTCGAAAAAGAGATTATCTTCCTAAGGACCGATACTATTTTGCACATGGGCGGCTAATAGCCCAGAACGGGCCCAGCATATGTATAAACCGAACAGCCATTGCATTATGACCACCTTATTAGTGACATGTAGGACCGCCCTTAGTTCTCGAAACTATCTGCACCCGGCGTGTCATTGACTCCATATGAAGCTGATAGGTTATCTGAGGTAACTAGTACCAAACGTTCATCAACTGGTCCTGCAATTCCCGCACATTGAGAGGGGGTAAGAGGGGGACCACAAGTGCTCTATTAGATTAATGATTAATTTCAGGTAAATTTGAAGGCCAAGACATGACTTGAAAGTCAGTGGAATATTCCTCGAACCACTCCCTGAAGATTCAACCCTTATGACATGGTGTATTATCCTGTTAGTAAACATCATCCCCGCCGGAAATACAATGAATGCATGAACCTGATCTGCAACTGTACGTAGTGCATAGACATCAGAGATTGTTCTATTATGGGCCCTATTGTGCTCCATGAAAAATCCTTCTGTGTATCCGAGAGCCAGAGTTTCATTTGGAGATCGACGTATTCGCACACGCCCATTGATAAGATGGACCAGAAAACGTGCTTCGTCGAACCATGCAACTTTCTTCCATTTTTCTAATGTCCAATTCCGATGTTTTGGCCCACTGCAGACTGAACTATTGATGACGTGCCGAAAGTGCAGATACATGCTTCGGGCCATACTCAGCAATGTTTGCTGCATAGTGTGTTGAGAAGTCGCCACTGTTGTAGCTGGTGGGGATTTCAGTTGTAGCTCTTCGGTCACGGCGAACAATGCGTAGCAATCTCCGTTCTCCTGTGGTATCAGTGCGCTGGCCGGCGACGTATCGTTTCACCATCCATACATCCGATATGTGCTCACAACACCTGCACGTGTACAGCCCACTAAACGCGCCGTTTTTGATAATGATGTTTCCAGTGTCCGAGTCATAACGATTTGACCTTCATCGAAGTCCGATAAATCGGCTGCTTTTTCCATTATGTCGCTAATAAAACTATGTTTAGAAAGACAATGCATAGCTGTTTTATATATTCCAACATAAGTCACACACGCACAGTTGTTTTGTTCCTGGTAGAGCCCATTTTTGTAAATGGGGGGGGGGAGGGTTGTCATAATGGAATGGCTCTTTGGTTTACATATTTCGCCTCTAGAGTGTCTCAGGGAATTTGCTCAAAATCTGGTATTTAACAGTCATAGATAAAATGTTCTAGCATTCATCTGGTGTCTAGGTAACAAAGCTTAAAAAAAACAAGAAAAAATAGCCCTGGTTAAATATCAGCGTTCCTTCTTACATATCATCAGAACATATCGAGCCATCCCCAACTCGCTTCTCTTTTCATTCTCTTGCATTCCTTCTATTCAAATCTCAATTAATTACTGTCAGATGAGAGATCGAGGATAGCTGATAAATAAATTTCTTTTTGCAACGAATTCTTTTTAGTTTGTTAATTTTTTCTTCCAAAAAAGTAGACTGTGCTCCAAACCAAATCCAACAATCAGAAGTACTTTACTACGCCACGCTCGAGAGTTGAATTTTATTCTTTTATTGATTTTTGAGGGCCAATTGAAAGCAGCTTACAGATGACACGGCATTACGAACTTTTTTTGATCCTCTTCATTCAGTATTTGTTACGTATTTTTCATTTAATCGTATGTTAATGTGATAAAGATTTGTTATTTTTATATAAGTACTTATTGTCTTGGCGAAAATACTTTTTTTTTATATAAAAACTTTATTACTCGTTTATGATGCATTCCAACATACCCAGGAAGGCTGATCCATGCAAAATAAAATGCTGATGCATCAGAGCAGTATAAAAAGAGAGTTTGTGTTATATGAGAGATTCTCAGATACACACTTTGATACCGAAGTTTTATGTAAAGAACAACAATGTCTACATTTGTGAAACAAAATAATATTTACATTAAGAAATTTATGATCTAGCAAAATATTTTAATTTAAGGTTGCAGAAATCTCAAATCGCCTTCCTTGAAACAACTATAAACATGAAGCTTTGTCTTGTATGAAATTCTAGATGAATCAGATAAGATTTATTTTATTGGTCTGTTTCTATCAGAGAAGGCTCCACAAAAGAAACAAAGTTTATCTTTTAGGCAGCAATTAAATAAGTGAATGATTTTCTTCTTTTTTAAAACTTCCGTGTTTATAAGTGAGAAGGCCTCGTCAGCGAATACATTAAACAGCTTCATTATTTACCCCCCGTTTTTATTAGAGTCGTAACTCATATTCGTGTGTCATTTTCCCCTCCCGTTATCGCGTCTAGGACAACCATAACTTTCCTCGAGCTCGCTTGTTTGCTAGGGTTGACGCTATCTGACTGCAGGGTTGATTAATTGCTTTATGGCTTTCATATACTTTGAAATCTTTCCAGCAGAACAACCCTATCTCTGAAAGGTGGAAGACACAAATAGCAGATTTATTTTTTGTTCTGATATAAAGGCGTAATTTTGTACGTGTTGTGGAATCTGTACAAATCACAAATAATTCGTAGGTACTAAATGGGATATTTTAAAATTTAAATAGATATTCCAAGGCTGTAAGCAACGGAGGAGATAAGTTAACCCCAGAACTCTACCCGGTTCTTGTCGAATGTTGTTACTGTAGTTGCGTTTGCAAAGTAACTGAGTCGCGGTAGCTCAGTCGTCAACGGCAACAATCGCGTAGCTCAGAGGTTGCGGGTTTGGAACCCGAGCCGGCTTTAGATCTGCCGTGTACGTTATAGGTGACTGGGCGATGTAAAATAGGTTCGTGGTCACAATGCCCTCCAAGTTCCTAATCCATACGTCTGTGGGTCTTCTGTTTCAAAATTAGGAGGATCTACTTGAGCGAAGTCGTTCTTTTACCTTAATGGTGCTGGTTAAAACGAAAGGAGTACCCCTTGGCCTTAATGCGAGAGCCTGCGATCTCAATCGTCCTTGGTTTGTCCACATGGCATGAGGAACAACAACAAGATAACTTTTTACTTTCTAGTATAAGTAGTATAGGTGACTATACGTTCTCAAAATTGGGGGGACAGTTCCCAAATTTAGATTTTTTTTTTTTTAATTTTGTTCCCGAAAATACTTTGACTATTTAACAACTTCCGGTACGATTTAATAATGAAAAACTGTGCGTGAAGTAACCATTTATTTTTTATTTAAAAACTTGTTTTATTTTACAATTCTTACATATTCTTAATTAAAATCCACTTTTTACATAGTGTTAAGTATCAGAAACGGTAAAATTAAGATAATAGTCTTCGAGCTAGTGGTACTTTTCAAAACAAAGTGCAAAGGAATTCTGAATTGTTTACATCGCCAGGGAGTCTTACTTCTAATTTGATTCTTGTAACACACACGGCATTTCTTAGTAGATTTTCTTTTATTCTGACTCATCAATTTGGCAGTGACTTGTACCAAGAAACTAAATAAATAATATGTAATAGTGACCTAGGATTTCCACAAATAACAAAAGTGTTGCTAAACTCAGTACACTAGAAATTTTAAACTAAATTAATTATCATATTTATCAGTAACTTTAGTCGCATGACGAGTGTAGCTCGTCATTGTGCGGTATGGAATGAAAAACCAATGACGAGCTAGACTCGTCATTTTACCGGAAGGGGTTAAGAATGCGAAAAATCCCAAATCGAAAAATATGTCCTTTTTTGTCACTCTAACTAACCCGCAGTTTAATTTCGTTTACATTATTAATTTGAGCAAGAATTTCTGGAAGGCAACGAGTTATTTGAAGGAATTTGGAGACCTGGTGATTATATTGCTGTTATTCTGTCCATATTACTGGAAAAATATATTTTAAATAGAAACAGTTTTTATTCATAATGAATTTATATTTACATATCATTTATTCACATATTATTAGTAAAACGTAGAATAAATGTGCAATTTTTATTTCAATTTTAATAAATTTAAGTTTTGGCTATGCATTATCAGGAAACAGGATAAATAGTTTTCTTTTCATATTTAAAGAGAGTTGAATATAATTGGAGTTTCAATAAACATTCCTGGTTTCAGAATATTAAAATAAGAACCTAATCAAGGTCATTTAAACCCTTTTCTTCTCGCTTCCGTCAAAATGACGGGATGAAGTTTAGCATTCTATTTCTTGAGCCTATGATATTTCGGGGCTGGAGTGTTCAGAAGTAACGCACCAAAAATGTATAAACAATCTATTTCTTATGCCCCAAATCACGTTTATTTCTCGCTCTATATACTCGATGGTAGTACCAGACTATTTGTAAAGTCTTAGATCAAACTATTTTGAACTCGTACCTTATTTAGAAAAAACAATATATCAGATACCAGGGCAAAAAGAAGCCGACCAAATCTAGATAATTACCCCAACAGTTTGATTGAAAAGTATTTTATTATGTAGCCTCCACACTATGGCCAATTATTCACTACTTCCCGATGGTGACCTTGGACGATGGTTTACGGGTTGCATCCACACACTAGGCCACTAAATGAGCCGAGCGCGGGGATTCGTCCATAGCGTCTACTGCGCACTTTAGTTGCGCATCTGCCTGCCTTTGATCTTCGGAGAAAAACAGCTTCCGAATCCATCCTTCGCCAAGGCTATTTTATTGTATGTCATCGTAGACCTTGATAAGCCATACCCCCTCCAGACGGTGGTAATGGTTTGCAGTGCACTATAGTGTGGAGGGGCCTTTAGACAGATACCTCCCACTGATAAAATAACGGCAACCATCAAGAGAATACAAAGTTTGTTGTACCAGAAGAGATGAAAACAATAAGAGAGGAAGAAAGAAAACTCGGTACTACAGTCCAGATTGTGATGTTGGAATTTGAATCTCATGCTTTGAAATATATCAAACAATAAAAAAATTCTAATATTTATTTATATTATAAGTCAGTATAATAAAATTATTTTTTAGTATTTAAAGGCTCCTCCACTCTATGGACCACTGCAATCCATTACCACCGTCTGGAGGAGGTATGGTTTATCTTGGTCGATGGTGGCAGACGATAAAATAGCCTTGGCGGGCTAAGGCTTCGAAGGTGGTATTTCTCCAAAGATCAAAGACAGCTAACTAAAGTGCGCAGTAGACCCTACGGACGAATCTACGAGCTCGGCTCATTTAATGGCCCAGCGTGTGGATGCAACCCACGAATCATCGTTGAAGGTTGCCATCAGGAAATGGGGAACAATTGGCCATAGTGTGGAGGCTACATAAAACATTTATTGTTCAGTTTTTGTATTTGCTGGCAAACCAACATTCAGTCATAATAACCCTGAATTTTGGCTTATCCAAAAAAAATTGATTTTATTTAAGCTCAAATTGAACCCAATAGTTAAAAATTAATACATATATCATATATATATACATTATATAATTTTCTTGAATAAAAAGATAGGTTCCTTTATGACCATTTTCCTCAAAATTATGCGATCTTAGATGGTTAAAGTATAATAGTCATAAAAGTTTTAAAGTATGGGTATACATGTTAGCGTCTTATGTTCCAGAATCTTCTTCTTCTAGGGCACTTCATCTCATTGTAGGCCAAGTCAAACTCCGCTATCTGGTCTTACCCATGGCAATGCCCCCTCCAGTATCCCCCACGTAAGATTTTTATGTCACTTTCAACAGAGTCAAGCCACCTAATTGAAAGTCTTTCGAATGTGTCTCCAAAAAAGTTTCCAAAATATTTTTAGTGTCCAAGTTTTCCTTGGATTCAGGGACACAGCTTGGATTGTCCCCAAGGTTCTGTTTAGAAACAGGGCCACTTTACAGTATCCGGAAAGTGTTCTAATCGTTTAAAAATTCATCCTCGAGATTTTGATTGAACTTTACGTTTAGAGTCTTTCTGAGTCCTAAAATACCATTTTTGGAATTATGCCTGTCTCTGTGTGTGTCTGTATGTAAGCACGATAATCTGAATTCGTTTTGACTTAGAGAAAGCAGAATTGGAACACGTACATTATAGCAAAATTGAAGTTTTCTATCAATTTTTGGGTTACGTCCAAGAACTGGAAGTAGCATTTTACTTGATACTTCCGGTTACTGTAGATCTAATTGTAGCTATATATGTGCGTTTATCATCTTACGAATGATTAAAAACTACAATTAAAGAAAAGTTAACCAAGAGACCCTAGGGGGCCAGGGCCTACGGTGCCAATCTCCGTTTCCGAGACCAAGGGCCCTGAAATGCGAATCATCTTATATATGATTGGCCGTTGAAAAGCGTCGAAGGTATCAAAAGATAGGAAATGATCCAAGTAAACCGTTTCGGCCATTTCCACTCCGAAACTCCAATGATAATAACAAATCAAAAAGCATTTAATTATATGGTACGTTCATTTCCATCGTTGACATGGCGTGAAAAAATGGGTGCCCTCTCATTATAGGCATTATTATCGGTCTATATTTGGTATTTCAAGTAACATATATATATCTCTACATTATTAAAATTTGAGTATATCCACATGTATGCATATATGCATGTGTTGCCGCACAGATTGTATAGTTGTTAGAGCATTGTGCTCTCACTGATGAGCTTTAATTCGAGTAAGGTTGGATGTATATGTGTTGTCTCCTCATAGGAAGCAATATTATCCGCCTATATATACTACCACAATAAAGGGGTCAAAACTTTTCTTAGTTTTTACATATCCATCAATAGTATCCCAGCACTAGAGGGCTTGGCCCAGGAAGTGCTGCAGCCAATTCTTTCTGTCAGCTTCCGTGAGGGTCAACAAATATCTGAGGCTTTGTAGCGGCCAAAATTAATGAAGGCAAGTGCCCCTGCATTGGAATATAATATACGCATGTATTTAAGACTATCTTCTTACCAATCCCAGTATGGTGAGTTTCTTTAGACCAATTAAGTTTCAAAATTACAATTACATCTCCGAAAAGTAAGAATAGGTCACTCTTGGCTCGGAGAGCTACAGTATCCTGTTTTACTATGCGAGAGTTAATGGGATTGGGACCTATTAATTAACCCTTTAGCGGACAATGGTTTCGTAGCGAAACCATCTATTAAACATCTTTCTTTTAAACTTTACTTTTTGGAGTACTTTACTTTATCTTTGCATAATTATTTACAGCTCCAATCCCATACATCTGTGATGTATGGAAGCCAATAATGTAGAATACAGAGCTTCTGCAATTAAAAAAAAACTTTTTAGAGACATGGATGATTTTTCGATTTTTTTTTATGTTTTTGACATTTTAAATTTACAGCAGATGATAGCTCTACATTTAATTTATTTTTTCTTTTGAAATATATGTATTTAAACTTGCTGTACCTGAGAAGTCAGTAATTCATTTTATACTTCTTATGACCCCCGATAAAAGTATCTATAAAAACCCCACTTATAAATTGTTAAGCTATTTATTTATTATATCATTTTAAGGATTAATATTTATTGTTCTTCTAGTATAGTTAAACTTTTAAAAAGTATAATGTTCAAGCTGTACAAGGGGAGGGGTTAGTCAGTTAAACAACTCCTCAAAACCTCCTTGCCTAACGATGGTCGATTGGTTAGGGTGCTGGCCTTCGGGACCGGAGTTCGTGGGTTCGAATCCCACTGGGGCATGGATGTTCGTAGCCTTCCGGAATCGGCTTTAAGCAGTAGGTCCCGGTCTCATTAGCCCTCGTCTTGCAAAAGAGTAGATCGTAGCACTCCAAACCAAACCCTTCTTAGGTATTCTCTAAGGCAAACCCTCCTAAGGAATGTAAAGAAAACTTATCATATATTTTACATTTACAAGGTTCATAGATAACATTTATAAATTAATTACACTAAATTCCAATGAATTTATTTTGGTGACCTTTAAAGGGTTAAAGCCGATACCGAACGGCTACGGACATCCTTGTCATCAGCGGGATTCGAGTCTGCGAACTTCAGCACCGAAGAGCATTGTCCTGCGAAGGCGGCTCCTGCGACTATCTGCAGAGCAGAAATGGCAAAACTTTATTCTGGTATCAAGATCAAACGTATTTAGTAGAAACATGAAGCTAGCCACAATATAAAGATTGTAAGAATAGCACAAAGACATACAGAATATACAGCCATACAGCCATTACGAATTTAACCAAATAGTCAATTCGTTGGTCATTTTATTCATCACCCACAATATACGCTACTTCAATGACTACTAGCATAAACGTCAAAACTTTATTTTAGAATCAAACTCTAACGTATTTTAGTAGAAGCATGACGCTAGCCCAATACATGACGATTATAAGAAAATATTCAAGACGTCGGTAGAGGTAAGTGTAAAAAGCTGTTCTGTTGAACCCCAAAGTTCTAACTATTCGGCCATCAACTGGCGGTATTTGAATGTTATAGATCTATCAGAATATTCTTTAATTTCATTGGTAACGGTAAAATGCGGATCTGAAAAGTTCTAAAAAATTAAGAGTAAATTTGTCAGTTTAAAAAAAAAAATCTTGATTTACCTTTGCATATGATTTTTTACTCAAAAGCTAATCAAGATTCCGATGAATGATGTTAAATTTAAACATTTAGTCAACTATCACCTGCCCAGGTTTGTCTTCTGTTATTGCATTTTTGACAGAAAAAGTATAATAGTTCAAATTTTGATTTATAAATGGCACGGGTAATTACTACTCTTGTTTTAAAATTTTACGTAAATTATCTCTTCAGCAGAACAGTTATTTGTGACGAAGATAATTTATAATATATTTTAATACATACCTGGCGATTAAAATTAGTTTTATCATGGAGTTACTCTGTGTCGAAATTTAAAACAGCTCTGATCTGGTTTGAAACAAAAAGGATATAAAATATTCCTGTTTCTTCATGGATTTCCTAATTTATCCGAAACCGTGGTATGAGATTTTGTATATTTCACAACCCAAATGTAAGCACAATTTTATTATTAAGTATTTTATAAGTGAAGTCAGCACATTTTTTAGTTATGACAGGTGGAAAATCAAGGTCTTCTAGTACTACTACAGAAGATGCTGAATGCAACTTATTGTTTCCTTCAGTAGTAGGTTGTTTGGGGCGCCTTGTCTTGTAGCTGTATCCCCTGTCATGAGAGTACATTGATTCATTCAAGGTGTGCAGTTAGGAAATGAATTTTACATTAACATGGGTACAAACAATATAATGGGAAAATTTACATTAAAAATTTAAAGAAAATCATTAAGCCTAGCAGAACCCTAGCAGAATAAATAAAGAAAATAAAAGAAAATTTAAAATTAAAGAAGAAAGTTTAAACAAAGGATAGAGAGATATTTTTTGTGGATAAAGTCATCCGTTTTACAAAATTTTAATTTATTTTTGTTTTTGTAATATATATATATATATGTAAGGAAAATTCTCAGGGGTTTTCAAAACTTAAATCAAGGGCTAAAAATTCCAGCGTCATTTTGCATTCCCCTTTTTAACCCCTAACCTAAATTGACCACTGGGGCTACAGTTTACGCCCTCAGAGAAGGGGCCTGTCCAATTATAATCCTACATGGCCCTAGCGGACAATTTAGGAAATTTCCAAATAAAAAGGAGATACACGTATATCTCTAGAAAAATCTGTCTCCGACAGATTTTTCTAGAGATATTTTCCCACAGATGTTGACTCAGGTGTTACGTGTCGATGATGGCTGATATTCTCACTCGATGTAGTTGAACATAGACCTGAAAAAACGGTCAGGAGTTGAAAGTTCGTCTCTGTCGATAAGGAGGTTTATCAAGAAATTGCCTCTGTGGTGGTGGTGGCCTGTAGTAATTTCTTTCAGAATATGCAGGAGGGTAGCTCCTTCCTTCGATGACCGGTCTTTCCCATCGATGACTGTCGGGATGCGAGGGCCTGTATTCGAACGTCGGATATCCTCTGTCTTGATGCAATGATGGAGCAGCCCGAGGGAGGCTGGGTCATGTACATAGAACTTCATGCTAGCTGACCCTTCCGTTTGTCCTGTCCCTATGATGAAGTGGGAACCCGTCCTTCAACGTTATCTTAATAAAGGTCTTTAGCTGAAAAGGTATCATTTTTATGACCATGACTGCAACCACCCACCGAGAAATCAGTCTCATTACACACACACACACACACACACATATATATATGTGTGTGTGTGTGTGTGTGTGTGTGTGTGTGTGTGTAATAAAAGGAAAACTTCAATACAAGAATTAAAAGTTTAAAATAAAGAGACAAGAGAGAAAAATAAAATGCTAACTTGTTACAAGGAGTAGCATGCTTCACAGTGAGTTACATTTTTCAACTCTTCTTAGCCCACTCTCCCGTTTCTAATCATGGATCTTGTTGGTGCTTCAACCACATTTGGCGAAATTGGCGTGCTTGCAGCTTGCGTGCGTGGCGTGCTTGCAGCGTGGCGTTTGAAATCTGGCGAGGGGATCGTAACTCAACAAATTGATACATAAACAAAAACAACATTTTGAGGAAAAATTTTACAAAAATTGAATATTTAAAATCTAATTGAATTAACAAAGAAAACACAAAGGAAACACATGACATTCATACTAAATAGACTGAAACATTCACTTAATCACAAATTAAATAAACTGAGTGTGATTTTCATCACAAATTTGTGATTTAGTGTAAATTGTAAAATTAATTTAAAATAAGAGATTTGAAAAAAAATTCTTTGACTTAAAAGAAACTGTATTTTGAGTGGAGGTTGAAGAGGAGTTGTAAAATTGAAAATTTTTTTTCAAATCTCTTATTACCATTTTCTATTACTATTATTTGGTACTACTGAAGAATTAGGGTGGCAAATTTGGTGAAATTACTGGCGATGTTTACTAAAACACGAAGGTATTTCATCCGAACAACATTGTATCCTTTGCTATTTAGGCGACTTTAATGGATGTAGGTTAGAGCGCCATTGTAATAAAATTATATACATTTTCTTAATTAACCAAAACCACTGAAAAAGCGGGTATTTACATTTATGGGCAATCAATTCCTGAACAGTTTATAAAGTCAACAGCTCCAAATTATTAAAAATTAGCCATAGTGAACCTTTGATGGCTCTAATATTTTTAAGTATTACGTGCATTTAATATGTAAGAAATGGGTTCCACAAAGAGAGCTGGATACATATATATATATATATATATATATATATATATATATATATATATATATATATATATATAATCAAAATATAGATACAGATTGTTTGGACATGGCGAGATCGGGAGAAAATAGGCGACCAAGCTCAGAATTTTATCGCCAAGTTGGCGGGCGCAATTTGTTCTTGAGTCAAGCCCTCTTATTTCTGTTCGGACATCTATGGATAGATATCGCTTTAGAAATAAAACAAAAGAACTGATTGTTCTCTATCATCTCAAAATAAACGTATAGTTATTGTGCAGGGCAAGGTCTTATTTATAAGGGGAGAATATTTTCAATGTATACATAACAAGATTTTTAAAACTTAGTAAAATTTGTGTACATGATTAGTTTTTACAATAAGTGTTGAAAGATCGTTTTCAACCATGAAAAGAGTAAAAACATTTCTTGACAAATTTAGAATTACTTTCAAATCATATAGGAATGACTGCAAATGAGGATGTAGGTATGAACAATTGTTCATTGCATTATGTAAAAATTGGTATTACGTAAAAAACAACCATTAGCCAACCATTAACCCTTTATTGGCCAACGGTTGGCCAACATGCCATATCAACGTTGGCCCAACGTAACGTTGCTAGCTGGGAAGCTGGCCTTAATCCTTTAGATTTTTTTTTTTTTTTTAGCGCTACGGTCTATTTTTTGCAACATGAGGGCTAATGAGACCGGGACCTACTGCTTAAAGCCGATTCCGAATGGCTACGAACATCCATGCTACTGTGGGATTGGTACCCACGAACTCCGGTTCCGAAGACCAGCACCCTAACCATATGGCCATCATTCGGCTAATCCTTTAGAGGACAGTGGTTTCGCAGCGAAACCACTTGTTAATATTTTTTATTTCTTTTAAACACATGATTTTTTTTGTTTCCTTTGTTTACAATACTTTAAACTATAAATAAATCGTATCACTACAATTAATTTATTTTTCTTTGAAATATATTTTTTAAATTTGCTTTGTATGGAAGGACCAAAAGCCGATCTCATTTAAAAATACTTACCGAAAACAATATTTATAAATTATTTAACTATTTATTAATTACATTATCATAAGAGTAATTATTCATTGCTCTCATAATTTAATTAAAGTTTTAAGAATGAAGTATTTTCCTGCTATACAAGGGGAAGGTTTCACAGTTTAATCACCCCCCCGCAAGAAATGTAAAAAATATTTTTTTCTTATATTTCAAATTTATAAGGTTAATAGATAAAATTTATAACCTAATTGCAATGAATACCAAAAGAATTTATAATCGTGATATTCAAAGGGTTAAAAGCTAGAAGAATTAATTTACTACAATAAAACAATAGTTTATAAATTACTGATCATGTCATAAATTTTGTGGTCATACAAGGTATGTAGTTTTGTACAAGGAAAATAAAAAGATACGTCATATTCCTTTCTTAATATTTTTCATTTTTTTTAGTTATTCATAAAATCACTTTAGTTTCAATTCGTTTATAATGTAAATTAAATGTGCTCGAGTATTTACCAGGTAAATTTAAACTTGGCAAAAACTCGAAGCGTAAATTAAAAGACACACTGTAGTTGAAAATATATTTTTCAGAATACAATGTAAAGACGTATAGAGTTGCTAATCCGTTTTATGACGTATTTATGTATCCATGCTGAAGCATAGACAATCAAGCGCAAACCGGGCCCATGTAGCCGTAAGGCCCTCCAGGCTTATCCCTGCTACGGTGGGCAGATCTCTCAAGTATGAGGCCAACCCACTCCACACTAAACCCTTCGAAGTACCCCAAACATGTGGAACGCTTCACGATTTTGCGTGTCTTCCTTGCTCAGGGGCCATGATAATCTTCTCTGTATCGTTCCAATTTTAGTATATGTACTGCCGAAGCAAGTACAGCTGAAGCATAGACAAGACTTATGTATGTATACATTTATGTATGTATACAAGACTTATGTATGTATACATTTTGTGCGTATGTAATGATTTTTTATATGATTGGAAATTCACTGTATTTTGGAATTCCGAAAAATAATTATGGCCATGTCGCTGGTACAGGGGTATATTTACAAAGACGTAGCTTCGGGCGCAGTATTGAGGGGGCGCCATGTTGATGTTACGAAATTTTAGAATGAGATGTTTTCTATTTTTAAATGCCCAAAAAAGTAAATAAAAAACATTCGCATACTCAATTTATAAATATGAGTCTATCTCCCCCCCCTGAATTTGAAGCAAAAAGCACGAAGCTTTAGGGCAGCGCACCCAAAACACCGACCATAGAATAGAGAATAGTCTATGGGCTGTGCTTTGGTTCGTATTTGACAAAGGATCTTGACTAATTGGAAAAAACTATTAAGAAGGACAAAGGATATTGTTGTTGAACATATTTTTTTAATTACAGAACATCGGAAAGCTTTATTAAGTCTAAGAAATTTGCACCTAATATTAAAAAAAACTGTGTGAAAAAATACAACCACAGATATAAATCTTTTAAATATTATTCTATCGTAGACTATTTTATTTCATCTACATCCTCCTACCGTTAGATTATTCCTAAACGCCACTAAAGAACCCGCAATAGAAATGGATTCTAAAAAGGACAAAGTCAGAAAGGTTGGGAACCCCTGCTTAGAGAATGAGAAGCAATATATTTATTCCCACCACTTCACCGCAGCTGGGCCAGAATGACGTCATCACGGAATCGCTCCGTACGTGACTTTTACCTAACACACGCAGAAAAGTAGCGAAAGATTTTTTTTGAGTGAAAAAGTGGCCCCTATTTTTAGGCATTAATATTGACGGGTGCTTACAATAGGCGAGGAGAAAACTGGATTATTATGAAATCCGCTGTTAAGGCGCTCGTAAAAATCCCCGAAGTTTCGTTGCTAGGCGACTGTTCCAATGCATCGATTAAAGCCTGACCGCTTATAGCGACATCTATTAACTTAGTACAATCGGACGGTAAACACGGGGATTAGTTGGCTCGGTGGTGTTCGAACAAATATTCGGATTAAGCAGGCCCTGCTTGATAAACTGCGTGTTTATACAGCCGGCCAATAGTGGAATTATAAATTACCTCTGATGGTAAGCGCTGAGAAACGGCTTTCATTTATAAAGGGAGGAATCAAATATCTAATATAATTTTAATCATGTTTTTTATAAAATTTAACTGTATTTAAATAAATATTAAAGCATTAAACATTTGTATGTCTGTATTTTACATTTATATACCAAGCTCAAAATTTCCAACCTGTTAGCTTTAGAATTTAATAAAACTATACGCCATAAGTATCATTTGTTTATTAACAAAACATATATTCGTTAAAAGTAAGCAATGAATGTTCTAGTACTTTCATGTAAAAATGTTTTCTTAATCTTTTATATACTGAAAGTTGATCAAATGTGTACTACGTTACTCGTATCGGAGTTTGTGGGCTCGAATCTCACTGTGACATGGTTGTTTCGTAACGTCTTGCAATCGGTTTTAAGCAGTAACATCTCTTTCGGGGACGTTTTGACTCATCTGTTACTGGTATGATATTTTTTTGCCATGTCTAAAACTTTTTGTTATGACTTAAAAACTAGGTTTTAATTTTGGCAAACTTTTTAATGTTCATTTTCCCCATCGGAAAGATTGACTTAAGAATCCCAGTTGGCATAAGGTCAAATGTATGGTTTGGTTAGCTGATGGTTCTAAGCTTAACTACCATTGCTGTTCTAGGGACGGCACCAAACTCTACTTTCCGCTTGGTAAATATGCTACTGTTTTCCATGAATTCTTTGCAATCTAGATGTGTTGTAGGACTTGCCTAGACAGAGGTTATCGTAAGCTAACCATTTGTATCTGTTTTAATTGTTAAGTTGCACCTCTAGACTTAATGTGATACAGCGTCACTCTGCTTTGGTTTGGGAGTGCTTTTGAGGTTCTTTGCCACCTTGCTTCATGTAACAATGCCAATTACTATTGGCTACTTGGTCACCTAGGTATTCAGTGTAATAAGCAGTAAGCTGATGAACTGCCTAGGAAAGGGTCCGGTATTTCTTAAACTTGTTCTGAGTCAATACTTGGTATTGCTGTGTTCTTTATTCTTTCAGAAGTATTCAGTACTCTAACCGGTGCAGTGAGGAGGGTCATAGTCAAGCCAAAGAGCTCAATCGTAACTACTCCATATACGCCATAAGTTTCTGATGCTCCATAGTGTCGTAAGGTACAAATTGATAAATTCACATTGGCCCATCATCGAGAGAAGAAACAACTTTCAAACACAACGCTCATCAATGTAAACACATTCTACGAGACTAGTAGAAGTGGTAGTTATTTTTTAGTCTAGTAGAAGTAGTAGTTCATTTTTTTAGAAGTAGCAGTTAGTTAGTCTAAAGGGATTAGTAGTTCTTTTCAATAGAAATGGCCTGAGGAAGGCAATTGGTCTTTTTACCGTCATTGCATCCTCTGAAGGCATCTTAACATGATGGCGATCAGTTCTGATCCCTTGTGTCGTAAATGCCGACTTGAGAAGAAGACCGTTTGCCTTATTTCGTGTGACTGCAAGTTTTTCTCGGGTTTTAGGTTTGAGCACCTTAATTGTCTCCTTCTTGAAACTTAGGAGCTCCAGAATATTCCTTTCAGCTGTCTGCTGAGGTTTGCTTCAGCCTCTGGCCTCATTTTTAAGTTTGGGTAGAACAGACCTCTAGTCGCAGTGCCCTGCTCTTAGGGATTTCTCAAGAGCTGCCCTAAAGGTGAATTCATTTCTTCATAAGGTGGGTATGTATCTGTAGGTATGTAGCTGGTAACTGTAGGTGGGTATGTAACCCAATGGATTCCTCTCGCTCAATATTAACCTAAGACGAAAGCAAAATACCTCTGCCAGCTTTCATTTTAAGAATTATAAAAAAAAATATACCATGTGATAGGATGGTAAATTCTCTAAGGTACTATCTTTCTCTCTTTTTTTTTAAATAATTCTTTTTTTTATTTGAGTTTGAAAAATAGTACACCAAAGTTTCTCACAAATAATTTAAAACTAAATATATTAATCTTGATTTTTTTAAGGAAAAGATTTCACTCCTAGAGAATTCAATATTCTCTCACGTGAGATTTTTTTTAAAGAATTCTTAATATGCAACGGGGGAAGACAATTTTATTTTTCCCAATGGTTAACATTAAGCGAAAGAGATTTAATATGACAGGTTCAAACCCACCCTAGTACAGTTGCTACATTACTATATTTTAGTATAGGAATGTCTTCAATAGCACATTTGGACACCAACAGTGTTTTTAAAATATTTAAATAGTTTTCTGAATTTTTTACTGTTTTTAACTATTAATTGTATTTGACGCATATGGGAATTCAATATCAATTAAAGATATCCACGATAATTACGTGAAAAATACTGATATGGAATGGTTTAACTAATGAATTCCTTGGTTGAAGCATTAAAAAATGCAAGCAGAATGGACATGAGCAACGCCCAAATAAAGCTTTTTCTCAAAGCTTCTTCTTCAGTTTGAAAAGTAAAACAAAATACTGAAATTAACAACACTGATAAGGTAAAGATAAAAAAAAATGATAGAGAGCAATTTCACATTGAAAGAAAAAAGATCCAGGCTTTTATGCCTGGATACTTTTAAAATATTATTTGGAAAATTTTTAATTTTTTGGAAATGTAATCTGCACTAGAAAAAAAGACTAAACTATATATATATATATATATATATATAGATATATGCGGTCTAATAAATTATATATTAATACTTTATTAAATTTAAAAATATTGTTATAACACTGCAGTATACACTGAAGAGCCAAAACCTTATGACCCACCTGTCAATAATGAGTTAGCCCACCTTTGGCGCGCAACACAGCTTCAACCCGCCTTGGCATGGATACCACAAGTCCTTGGTAGATGGCCGGAGACAGATTGTACCAGATGTTTTAGCAACGGTTACGCAAATCAGACATATTGTGAATTGGTGGTCTTTGAACTCTGAGCTGCCGTCCCATGACATCCCAAATGTGTTCTATTGGATTGAGATCCGGTGAGTTAGGTGGCCAGGACATTAACTGGAATTCAGCATCATGTTCCTGGAACCACTCCAACACAATTTTAGCCTTGTGATACGGGGCGTTGTGCTGTTGGAACATTCCATTTCCAGATGGTAAAACAGAGGCCATGTAAGAGGGCAACTGGTTCGCAATGATGTTCAAATACCCTGTAGCATTCATAGTCTGCTTTACCACAACCACGGGTCCCAGAGATGCCCAAGAGAACGTCCCCCAAAGCATTATACTGCCACTACCGGCCTGTGTATGACCTACTGCACATTGAGGGAGCAACTGTTCGCCTGGAAGACGGCGTATCCTGACAAGGCCATCGGCGTGATCAATAACAAACCTTGATTCATGTGACCAGGCAACTCTCTCCCACTGATCCATGGACCAGTCGCTATGTTCCCAGGCCCAGCGTAAGTGCAGTTGGCGATGACACTTTGTCAACAAAGGCACACGAGTAGGACCATATCCAACATTGTCCGCTAGACAGTGTGCTCAGATGCTATTCTACTTGGCCTTGCATTGTATTGGGTTGTCAGCTGAGTCACTGTCTGGCTCCGGTTTTGCATCACCATGAGAGACAGTCTCCGACGACCTTTTTCTTTGATAGCGTGTGGACGTGCAACACCATGTCGTATACTGCTGGTTTCAGCGTCATTCAAAAGTATTTTGCATAAGTACTAACAACTGTAGATCGCGAACAACCCACAAGTCGTGAAGTTTCGAAAATACTTGTACCGAGCCTTCGAGCCATTACGATCTGCCCTCTATCAAAATCGCTTAGATCCGCAGCCTTTCCCATCGCACACAGAAGTAAGTGAAAGAATGAATCTCCAGACTCTCTAGCAGCAGTCAAATACCACTTCCACCTGATCACGTGCCTTCCACGTCATCCAGGTGAGTTGATTGCACAATGTAGGGGTGGTCATAATGTTTTGGCTCTTGAGTGTATAAAGAAAATACATATATATGTATGTAGAAGTTTTACATCTATACATCTATACTCAATATTGTGTACCTATGTGACAGGGCGAAAATTAGTCTGCCTGTCCCACTGAATTAAGCACCTTTTGTATTTACTTGACCGGGCTTGCTGGACAAGGAGAAGCCTAGGCAGCTAGACTATTGAAGAAAACAGTCGTGGCATATTGAAGAGAACGGAGAGTTCGTAAAAGAACTTTTATTGAGTTACGAGACTTATGTGGCTCTATCAAAGAGAGAAGACAGAATGAATGTAAAAATATGTGTGTATTACATGGCTGGACCTCAGAACAAGACACCAAGACGAGAGAGAGCTGCTTAGTCAGCCCTCTCAAAAGTTAAAAGGAACATAGATTATTGAAAAGTAAACCGGGAACAGCTGGAAAAATATGGAGAATGGGCAGAAAATTTGAATTAATTGCAGAGAAAGCTTTTTGAAATGAGTTAGAAGAATTTTAAGTCGGGGGCACTCCTTTAGAAAAGATATTTTGTGGCTGGGAAAAGATGTGTGTTGAAAGGAATAGATAATTTAAATTAATGGTCTATTTTTTTTTCACCGTAGAGATTTTTTTAAGCTAAACAAATTGAAATACATGCATGAAAAAGTTTAAATGGAACATTAGGACTGAATTTCAAAATGCCTTTGGCTGGCCAATCTGGGGGACTGTCAGAGAGGCGGCATTGAACCGGAAGGGATGGAACGTTATACTGGTGGTCTCATGTGCCACTCGGCTTTAGGAAACAGAAGAAGAACAAGAATTGAATTTCAAAGTTGTGAAATGTTGGTTTAAAATCGTACTATTACAATTTAAAAGCTGTAATGGGGCTATAATCCTTTCCCTTGATATAACATATACCCAGATGTAGATTAATGTATCAAGAATAAATAATAAATTTTCTTTTTATATTTTAACAAAGTTACGTAACAAAAAATACATATTGGCAATATTTATCTTCTTTTTTGGACCTTTGCATTGCACTCCTGCTTTACTAAATTTCCGTTCTAGATATTGCAGAAATAAAATGAAAGCAGATTTCTTCTTTTTCTTCTTTACTGACTGTACAGCCCTTTGTGGGCCAAGGCTTCCCTAAGAATCCTCCTCTATTCCCCTCTCTTATTCGCTATGGAAATCCAGTTGTAACTTTTAGTATCTTAAAATTCTTTTGTATGCAGTCAACCCATCTGAGCCAAGGATTGCCTCTGATTTGGGTGCGAATTGATGTAAAATGGGAGATCCTTGATGTTGGGATCCTTCGGTCCAACCTGCATATATGTCTAGCAAATTTCGTCCTGTTTACTTTTACGAAATTTATAATATCAGGATATCTGTTCATCTTGTATAATTCATCATTATATCTGTATCGCATTGTTCTATTAATGTTTACAGCTTGCAAAATATTGCGTAAAAGTTTTCTTTCAAAGATGACACGTCTCTATTTTCATGAGATTTTGTCACAGCCCTGGTTTTTGAGCCATACGTAAGCACAGGTCTTATGATGGCTTAATGTAATAAAAGTAGTTTTTCTTTTTATAAGTTTCGATTGAAAGCAGATTTAGAAACATAAAACTGTGTTCTTTGATATGGATTAATACAGGGATGGGCAAACTTTTTCGGTCGCGGTCTAAAGATAAAAAAAAAATAAATAAATAAAAAATAAAAAATAAATTTAGCGGGCCAAGATAAACTTTTCAAAATTTTAAAAACAATATACAAGTATTACAATTTAAATATATTAATAAGATGAACAAAATTGCAATTTCATATATAAAAGTTCCTTATATTGAAGTTCAAAGTGAGATGTATCGATTTTAAGGAACGAGAATAAAGGCTCATTTGTCAGTCTACTTCTGAAATTATTTTTAAGGTTCATAGTTAAAAACACTTGTTCACATATATAAGAAGCAAACATAGCGCTGATCTTCTGGACTTGGGATAATACATTTGGAATACAATATTTAAACAAAATAGAAAAGGAGATGGATATATAATGTATAAATATTATTTCTTTTAATTTGCCTCGGACCGACAACTCAAAATTCCATCCGAGGGTCGGATAAATCCTCCCGGCGGGCCTTAGTTTGCTCATCCCTGGAATAATACAACGTTTTTCAAAATTTTCGCCAAAAATGGCCCTTTTTAAAACGTAGGCAGATTACTTAATCTGGAATTGTTTACATATGTTTATTTACGGGTCATGCGTTAGAAAAGAGAACAAAGCGTGAAAAACAAATCTCATCTCCAAGGTGAGATTTCCTGTCGTTTCTGTATTCATCCTGTCTCGACAGGGTGCGGCATATTTCGAAATACCTCGTTCTCCTGCCTATAGGTTGGATTAGTTTTATTTTTTCCCTTCCGTATAAAGCACGCGGCACAGTAAAATGGAAGCATATTTATCCGTAATAAGAAGTTCAATAAAAAGTTTTTATGAACCGTAAATTTAGGTGCTATATTAACTCTCGCGATATATTATTACTAGCATACAGCCCGTCATATGACGGAATCAGTAAAATGTTTAATTTTCCAGAATTGTAAAGTACCCTATGAGGCAGATAAAAAATATGGTTTGTTTTTGGTTGAGAATTATCTGGGACAAAAATGGAAGCATATTTATCCGTAATAAAAAGTTTAATAAAAAGTTTTTATGAACCGTAAATTTAGGTGCTATATTAACTCTCGCGATATATTATTACTAGCATACAGCCCGTCATGACGGAATCAGTAAAATGTTTAATTTTCCAGAATTGTAAAGTACCCTATGAAGCAGATAAAAAATATGGTTTGTTTTTTGGCTGAGAATTATTTGGTACGACCTCAATAATTTGTTTATCTTTATACTCCTCTAAATTCACTAGATACTGTGAATGCAGTTTAGAATCATGTTGAATTGATTTAGAAAGATAATTCAAAGTTTTCTTAGCTATTTCGAATTTATCGCTAAGTTCTTCCCAATTTTTTGCCCCAGTAATTAATGAAAACAAGGAATGCAACTATCATTTCCACAAACTCTGGAGGTAGATAAAATTTGTTGTTAATACCGATTTTAAAATTTTCATTGCAACACAAAATAATCGATGATTAAATTTAAAATTATCCCATATGCACCTAACCTATTATTTAAGCCAAATATAAAAGAAAATTATTTACGTAATACCTAAGATCAGTGTTAAAAGTATGAAAATAACGCAGATGATATTTAAATAATTTAAAATAAGAAATGATTAAATGAGATGGTTTCAAGAATGACGTCATAATGCTAGAAAAAAAATTATTTTTACCTATTTATTATGCGACAAATAGGTAAATTTAATCGCCTGCTCTTAATCGGATAAAATAGAACTAGAAATAATGGCATTAAATGCTAGATAATGGGGAAGGGTTGGTTTGGTTTTGGTTTGGTTTGGTTTTTTTTGGAGTGCTACGGTCTACTTTTTGCAACACGAGGGCTAATTAGACCGGGATTTACTGCTTAAAGCCGATTCCGAACGGCTACGAACATCCATGCCATAGTGGGATTCGAACCCACGAACTCCGGTTCCGAAGGCCAGCACCCTAACCATTCGGCCATCGTTCGGCGGAGAAGGGTTGGATTTCGAACGTTATTAACCCTAACTCATCAAAAATCCAATATGGTTACCTCTATCCTTTCCGCCTAACGATGGCCAATTGGTTAGGGTGCTGGCCTTTGGTACCGGAGTTCGTGGGCTCGAATCCCACTGTGGCGTGGATGTTCGTAGCCGTTCGGAATCGGCTTTAAGCTGTAGGTCCCAGTCTCATTAGCCCTCGTGTTGCAAAAGAGTAGACCGTAGCACTCCAAACCAAACCAAACCAAGCCTCTATCCATTACAGGTCCAAACGCTTCTTAAATTCGAGGACAGACGGACAGATAACTTAGGTTATTATTATATAGATGATATGAAAATTGAAGATGAAACTATTTTTGAGAATTCTTATACAGTGGAAGCTAGATCCGTCGTTTTTCAAGAAGACGGAAAAAAATAAATGTGAGAGAATGTAGAAATTTGACAAAATATGTAACTAAGAATAAATGAATTATTTACAACTCTAATTAGGAGTATTTAACACTTTATGAAACATAACTTATATTTATAATTTAAACTTGTATTAATATAATTTATATTTAAAATGGTACTTAATATTAAAAAAAATGTTTGTAAGTAATACCAGCTTTGTACAAATAGATCGGCTAAAAAAAAGTAGTTTTATTGTTTTCTTGTTTGTGCAAGTTACAATAACAACAAATTAATGTAGCCTCCACACTATGGCCAGTTGTTCACCACTTCCTGATGGTGACCTCGAACGATGGTTCACGGGTCGCATCCACACGCTGGGCCACTAAATGAGTTGAGCGCGTGTATTCATCCATAGGGTCTTCTGCGCACTTTAGTTGCGCATCTGGTTGCCTTTGATCTTTGGAGAAAAACCGCCTCCGAAGCCATCGTCCGCCAAGGCTATTTTATCGTCTGCCGCCATCGGCCACGATAAGCCAAAGCCCCTCCAGACGGTGGTGATGGCTTGCAGTGGACCATAGTGTGGAGGCGCCTTAACAATATTCACTGCATAAAAATTTAATTTCAAAGTAAATATATTTAATTTTACCTAAAGATGTAAAATAGATCGGTGGTTTAGAAAGTTATATGAAATTTGTACAATTCTCCTATGAAAACAAATATGCCTTTACAGCAAAATGTTAAGCGTACAGCAAATTTATATCATGTAAAAATATTAAAAGGAATCAAATACTTATTTTTGTCTCTTTTATTCGAGATTTCTGTTCATTATAATTTTTTTTCATCTGATATTCCGTTTCTCGAGGAAATTTTGGAGTATTATTTTGGAATTTGGAATACCATTTGGAATCAGTGGAAAACTTTTTGTAGACTTATATTCTACTTTAAATGAAAATATATCAAAATTTCACCTATATATTAAATAATTTTTTATTGATAAATCATCAATATTTAATGAATAAAAGTTTTATTTTAAAGCAAATATCTTTAATATTTTTTATACATTTGACAAAAGATATAAAATAGTTCCGTGGTTTTGGAAATTATATGAAAACTATAAAGTATTCTAAAGAAATAACTATGCCTTTAGAGCATGTTGCTAGATGCACTACAAAATTATATCATAAAAATCTAAAGAAAAAAAATTCAAATGCTTTAATTTTTAATGAAATTCCCATTTTATAAATATTTTCCAAAGTAACAATTAATGATTGCTATTTCAAAGCAAATGTTTTGAAAGGGAATTGTAGTTGTATGATTTCTAGAGCAATCATATTAATAGAAAAATTTGATTATTGCAATATAACAGACTATATTAGTTGTAAGAATTTATAAAAATAATTTTTTAAGAAAAGTCATATTGAATAAATGAATTATTTCAAACTCTAATTAGGAGTATTTAACATTTTATGAAGCATAACTTATAATTTAAATTTGTATTAACATAATTTATATTTAAAATGGTACTTAATATTTAAAAAAAATTTGTAAGTAATAAAAATAGATCGGTTAAAAAAAAGCCGTTTTATTGTTTTATTGTTTCTGCAGTTACAATAACAACAAATTAACAATATTCATTGCATTAAAGTTTAATTTGAGAGTGAATATATTTAAATTTGTCTAAAGATGTAAAATAGATCGGTGGTATAGAAAATTATATGAAATTTATAAAACTCTTCCATGAAAACAAATATGCTTTTAAAACAGATTGTTAAGCGTATGCAAATTTATATCATGTAAAAAAAGTAAACTAAAGTAAATACTTACTTTTCTTTCTTTTATTCGAGATTTCTGTTTATTGTAATTTTTTTCATCTGCTGTTTCATTACTCGAGGAAATTTTGGAGTACTATTTTGGAATTTGGAGTACTATTTGGAATCAGTGGAGAACGTTTTGTAAATATTCTACTTTAAATTAAAATTTATTAAAATTTTACCTATACATTAAATAATTTTTATTGATAAATCATCAATATTCAATGAATAAAAATTTTATTTTGAAGATTATTTTTTATCTTTAATATTTTTTATACATTTGACAAAAGATATAAAATAGTTCCGTGGTTTTGGAAATTATATGAAAACTATAAAGTATTCTAAAGAAATAACTATGCCTTTAGAGCATGTTGCTAGATGCACTACAAAATTATATCATAAAAATCTAAAGAAAAAAAATTCAAATGCTTTAATTTTTAATGAAATTCCCATTTTATAAATATTTTCCAAAGTAACAATTAATGATTGCTATTTCAAAGCAAATGTTTTGAAAAGTAACTGAAGTTGGATGATTTCTAGAGCAATCATATTAATAGAAAAATTTGATTATTGCAATATAACAGACTATATTAGTTGTAAGAATTTATAAAAATAATTTTTTAAGAAAAGTCATATTGAATAAATGAATTATTTCAAACTCTAATTAGGAGTATTTAACATTTTATGAAGCATAACTTATAATTTAAACTTGTATTAACATAATTTATATTAAAATGGTACTTAATATTTAAAAAATTTTTGTAAATAATAAAAATAGATCAGTTAAAAAAGCCGTTTTATTGTTCTTATTGTTTCTGCAAGTTACAATAACAACAAATTAACAATATGCACTGCATAAAAATTTAATTTTAAAGTGAACATCTTCAAATTTGACTAAAGATGTAAAATAGATAGGTGGTTTAGAAAATTTTATGAAATTTAAAAAATTCTTCCATGAAAACAAATATGCGTTTAAAGCAGATTGTTAACCTTATGAAAATTTATATCATGTAAAAAAATAAACGAAAGCAAATACTTATTTCTGTTTCTTTTATTTGATATTTCTGTTTGTTATAATTTTTTTCATCTGCTGTTCAGTTTCTCGAGGAAATTTTGAGTATTATTTTGGAATTTGGAATAGTATTTGGAATCAGTGGAAAACTTTTTGAAGATTTATATTTTACTTTAAATGAAAATATTTTTTTAAATTTCACCTATATATTAAATAATTTTTATTGATAAATAATCAGTATTCAATGAATAAAAAATTTATTTTAAAGCTTATTTTTTATCTTTAATATTTTTTTATACATTAGACAAAAGATATAAAATAGTTTCGTGGTTTTTTGAAATTATATGAAAATTATAAAGTATCCTAAAGAAATAAATATGTCTTTAGAACATATTGTTAGGTGCTCTACAAAATTATATCATAAAAAACTAAAAAAAAGCAAAAAAAAATTTAAATGCTTCAATTTTTAATGAAATTCCTATTTTATAAATATTTTCCAAAGTAACAATTGATGATTGCTCATTGAAATCCAATGTTTTGAAAGGGAATTGTAGTTGTATGATTTCTAGAGCAATCATAATAATAGAAAAGTTTGATTATTGTAACATAACAGACTATATTAGTTGTACGAATCTATAAAAATAATTTTTTATATGAAAAATCATATTGAATAAATGAATTATTTCAAACTCTAATTAGGAGTATTTAACATTTTTATGAAACATAACTTATAATTTAAATTTGTATTAACATAATAATTTATATTTAAAATGGTACTTAATATTTAAAAAAAATTTGTAAGTAATAAAAATAGATCGGTTAAAAAAAGCCGTTTTATTGTTTTATTGTTTCTGTAGTTACAATAACAACAAATTAACAATATTCATTGCATTAAAGTTTAATTTGAGAGTAAATATATTTAATTTTACCTAAAGATGTAAAATAGATCGGTGGTTTAGAAAGTTATATGAAATTTATAAAACTCTTCCATGAAAACAAATATGCCTTTAAAACATATTGTTAAGCTTATGCAAATTTATATTATGTAAAAAAAGTATACTAAAGCAAATACTTACTTTTCTTTCTTTTATTCGAGATTTCTGTTTATTGTAATTTTTTTCATCTGCTGTTTCATTACTCGAGGAAATTTTTTGAGTACTTTTTTGGAATTTGGAGTACTATTTGGTATCAGTGGAGAACGTTTTGAAGATATTCTACTTTAAATTAAAATTTATTAAAATTTTACCTATATATTAAGTAATTTTTTATTGATAAATCATCAATATTTAATGAATAAAAGTTTTATTTTAAAGCAAATATCTTTAATATTTTTTATACATTTGACAAAAGATATAAAATAGTTCCGTGGTTTTGGAAATTATATGAAAACTATAAAGTATTCTAAAGAAATAACTATGCCTTTAGAGCATGTTGCTAGATGCACTACAAAATTATATCATAAAAATCTAAAGAAAAAAAATTCAAATGCTTTAATTTTTAATGAAATTCCCATTTTATAAATATTTTCCAAAGTAACAATTAATGATTGCTATTTCAAAGCAAATGTTTTGAAAAGTAACTGAAGTTGGATGATTTCTAGAGCAATCATATTAATAGAAAAATTTGATTATTGCAATATAACAGACTATATTAGTTGTAAGAATTTATAAAAATAATTTTTTAAGAAAAGTCATATTGAATAAATGAATTATTTCAAACTCTAATTAGGAGTATTTAACATTTTATGAAGCATAACTTATAATTTAAACTTGTATTAACATAATTTATATTAAAATGGTACTTAATATTTAAAAAATTTTTGTAAATAATAAAAATAGATCAGTTAAAAAAATGCGTTTTATTGTTTTTATTGCTTCTAGTTACAATAACAACAAATTAACAATATGCACTGCATAAAAATTTAATTTTAAAGTGACATCTTTAAATTTGACTAAAGATGTAAAATAGGTGGCTTGGAAAATTATATGAAATTTAAAATATTCTTCCATGAAAACAAATATGCGTTTAAAGCAGATTGTTAAGCCTATGAAAATTTATATCATGTAAAAAAAATTAAAAGAAAGCAAATATTTATTTTTGTTTCTTTAATTCTAGATTTCTGTCTATTATGATTTTTTTCACCGGCTGTTCCGTTTCTCAAGGAAATTTTGGAGTATTATTTTGGAATTTGGAATACTATTTGGAATAAATGGAAAACCTTTTGTAGACTTATATTCTATTTTAAATTAAAATATTTTTTAAAATTTCGCCTACATATTAAATGATTTTTATTGATAAATCATCATTATTCAATGAATAAAAATTTTATTTTAAGGCAAATATCTTTAACATTTTTTATACATTTGACAAAAGATAGCTCCGTGGTTTTGGAAATTATATGAAAACTATAAAGTCTCCTAAAGAAATAAATATGTCTTTAAAGCATACTGTTAAACGCACTACAAAATTATGAAAAACTAAACAAAAGAAAAAAAATTCAAATGCTTCAATTTTTAATGAAATTCCTATTTTATAAATATTTTCCAAAGTAACAATTGATGATTGCTCATTGAAATCCAATGTTTTGAAAGGGAATTGTAGTTGTATGATTTCTAGAGCAATCATAATAATAGAAAAGTTTGATTATTGTAACATAACAGACTATATTAGTTGTACGAATCTATAAAAATAATTTTTTATATGAAAAGTCATATTGAATAAATGAATTATTTCAAACTCTAATTAGGAGTATTTAACATTTTATGAAGCATAACTTATAATTTAAACTTGTATTAACATAATTTATATTAAAATGGTACTTAATATTTAAAAAATTTTTGTAAATAATAAAAATAGATCAGTTAAAAAAATGCGTTTTATTGTTCTTATTGTTTCTGCAAGTTACAATAACAACAAATTAACAATATTCACTTCATAAAAATTTATATACTGCAAATTTATATCATGTAAAAAAATTAAACGAAAGCAAATACTTATTTCTGTTTCTTTTATTCGATATTTCTGTTTGTTATAAATTTTTTTATCTGCTGTTTCATTACTCGAGGAAATTTTGGAGTACTATTTTGGAATTTGGAGTACTATTTGGAATCAGTGGAGAACGTTTTGTAGATATTCTACTTTAAATTAAAATTTATTAAAATTTTACCTATATATTAAATAATTTTTATTGATAAATCATCAATATTCAATGAATAAAAATTTTATTTTAAAGCTTATTTTTTATCTTTAACATTTTTTATACATTTGACAAAAGATAGCTCCGTGGTTTTGGAAATTATATGAAAACTATAAAGTCTCCTAAAGAAATAAATATGTCTTTAAAGCATACTGTTAAACGCACTACAAAATTATGAAAAACTAAACAAAAGAAAAAAAATTCAAATGCTTCAATTTTTAATGAAATTCCTATTTTATAAATATTTTCCAAAGTAACAATTGATGATTGCTCATTGAAATCCAATGTTTTGAAAGGGAATTGTAGTTGTATGATTTCTAGAGCAATCATAATAATAGAAAAGTTTGATTATTGTAACATAACAGACTATATTAGTTGTACGAATCTATAAAAATAATTTTTTATATGAAAAGTCATATTGAATAAATGATTTATTTCAAACTCTAATTAGGAGTATTTTCCATTTTATGAAACATAACTTATAATTTAAACTTGTATTAACATACTTTATATTTAAAATGGTACTTTAATATTTAAAAAAAATTTTGTAAGTAATAAAAATAGATCACTTAAGAAAAGGCGTTTTATTGTTTTTATTGTTTCTAGTTACAATAACAACAAATTAACAATATGCACTGCATAAAAATTTAATTTTAAAGTGACATCTTTAAATTTGACTAAAGATGTAAAATAGGTGGCTTGGAAAATTATATGAAATTTAAAATATTCTTCCATGAAAACAAATATGCGTTTAAAGCAGATTGTTAAGCCTATGAAAATTTATATCATGTAAAAAAAATTAAAAGAAAGCAAATATTTATTTTTGTTTCTTTAATTCGAGATTTCTGTTCATTATGATTTTTTTCACCGGCTGTTCCGTTTCTCAAGGAAATTTTGGAGTATTATTTTGGAATTTGGAATACTATTTGGAATAAATGGAAAACCTTTTGTAGACTTATATTCTATTTTAAATTAAAATATTTTTTAAAATTTCGCCTACATATTAAATGATTTTTATTGATAAATCATCATTATTCAATGAATAAAAATTTTATTTTAAGGCAAATATCTTTAACATTTTTTATACATTTGACAAAAGATAGCTCCGTGGTTTTGGAAATTATATGAAAACTATAAAGTCTCCTAAAGAAATAAATAATTGTAACTAGAGTTTAAATTATTGTAACTAGAGAGGTCTCAAGGAGAAAAGTTTTATATACGATACAAAACTGAAAAATAAAAGTATATAAAACTGCCATACAACTTTATATGAACTTTACCAACTTTTTTGGTACACTTTATGAACACTTTATGGACTTATATGAACAACAAATATAGTACATTTTCACTAACCTGAATGATTCAATTGAAGAATAAGTTATTAAAATTTTTTAAAATTTAAACATAAATAAAAAAAACTTTAAAATAGTTCCAAGATTATTGCTCTATAAATAGAACAATGTAAAACTTTAATTATTAAACGTAAATTGCTTGGGAAGTTTAGAAATAGTTCTAATTTTAATGTTTGAAATTTTTAATCTATTGGTTTGGAGCGCTACGGTCTACTTTTTTCTTTTTTCCCAACACGAGGGCTAATGAGACCGGAACCTACTGTTTAAAGACAATCCCGAACGGTTGCGAACATCCATGTCACAATGGCATTTAAATCCATGAACTCCGGTACCAAAGATCAGCGCTCTAATCATTCGGCCATCATTCGGTTTTAATCTGGAGGAGTATCTTTCATGGTATGTTTTAGTATCAAAATGTTGC
>CM063501.1:118286508-118289008 GCA_032207245.1 Pardosa pseudoannulata | reverse complement strand
CCGGATTTACATGCAACAGCCGCAATTATTAAACATGGTGGATCTTTGAACGACTGATGTCTCGATCCCGCTACTCTCCGGTTATGAGAATGACGCCTTTGCCGATTGACTCCTATTCTTGAATTACTGACTGTATTTGTAACCTAGATTTACGTGAAACAGCCGCAATCAACAAACACGATGGATCTTTGGAGAACTCAAATCTCGATTTCGCCATACTCTAGTTATGAGACTGACGCCTTTGCCGACTGACTCATATCCTTGACTGTTGACTATAATTACATACCAAATTTTTCAAGAAATATTTGATCAGCGTCATGCTCAGTTTTATCCCACGTCTCATGGGTCATTTCCCAAAGTATATTCAGTGTTCTCGAATATCGTTTGCACAAGGATAATTTTAATGAAAAGAAAGCTCGAAAGCACGTAGAATGTCAGATGAATTTAGAAGAATTTCCATAAATGGTTTATTCAACATTTCATTCGTGTTCCTGATTTTTTCTTTGGTAATAAAGCTGCTATGAATTTAGATCTAAGACGAAAGGCTTTGTCCATTTGAATCTCAACTTTATTAATAATCTTCGCCCATAAGACTGAATTTATTCTTAAAAAATTTGTCAATAAGTTATTCTGATGATAGTACAATAAGCTTTACTGGCGATATTTTTGAATTTTTTTAATCTTAACTGCTTACAATTTATTTTTACAATTATAAAATGCTTCGGTAAAAGCAGATGAACGTTAAATTAAAATTTATGTTTTAGCTTTATAATCTGTTTTGACTTTTAATCTTTAACTTCGGCAAACTGGAGGATTGGCAGTTCGAGGCCCGAGGAGGCGAAAAATTCGCCGTGTTCATTAGTAACGGCTGGGAAGAATGGGTTTGCGTTTGGAAAGTCCTTCAAGTTCAAAAGATATCACTCGATGTCGAGAGACAATCAAGCACATACCGGGCCCATATGGCCGCGAGGCCCTCCAGGCTTCTCCAGGTGGTGGTGGGCAGATCGTGAGCACGGGGCCACCCCGCCCCGCAAGGCATCCAGCAAACGCTCGGAGTACGCCCGTCGAGTCGCAGGCTCAATCCATAAGGGAACGCAGAAGAGTATGACTAGGAATAGAATTAGAATACTACTGGATGCTTAGCGTGGACCTCTTGACACCGGAATTAATGAGGGTGGCGCGAACCACGGGAGCCGAGAAGAAGAGAACAATGAAAAATGAATTTTGCTCGTTGCACCTAAAGACTGGAGACCGATGAGCCAAATAAGAAAGACAGGAAGTTTTGAGAAGCGAAAATCTCAACCCTGGGCCTCGAGGCCATCAAACAAGAGTCATTGTGACGGAACTTTGGAACAGATGATCGATTGAGGACTAGAAAGTAATGACTGCTTGTAATCTGGTCGTGTATCTGGTCGTAATCTAGTAGGAAGAGCCTGTTTTCTTTATCGAGCATTCACGTAAATTTATTGTTCCTGAGAATTAGTTGTTCTACGAAACAAACAGTATCCGGGATACATTATTCCGCGAATCCCAGAACAAACGAGTAGGCTACAAACCTAAATATGCCTAAATCCAGGAATGGAGGCGTGGAATATATAGGACAGTGGATATATAGGATAGGTAGAATATGTAGGACAGATAGATTTAGGACAGTGGATTCGTCTTAATTCGAATTTACATTGACATCCTAACCTTCTTCAATGATGATTCAACAGTAAATTGTCGCTAACAGTGACTGAACTTCGGGTAACTCGAACATTTTTCCAAGAAAATTTTTAATTTTTATTTATTATTATTCACTTAGTTCACAAATAAATCACGATAAATTAAAAGAAATAAAAAGGGTTAAACTTTACATAAGGAGAAAAAAAATGCCTGAAATGATAAGAAATAAAGAAAAATTCCCAAACTGAGAAGAAAGAATGAAACCAACCTTTCCAATCTCTGTTTTATCAAGCAGATCAAAATATCTTTCGAACTGTACGGGAACTAATTTAATAATTAATTTTTATTGATAGAAGTATTAATTTGCCATTGATTTGCTTCGGACTGTTATCATTTTTTTACTATGCAGCTGGAAATACATAAAGGTATCTGTATGCTAAACATGACTGCTAAGCTGTTACTCATTTAGCGTCACCCGGAAAGCACGTGTAGGTTAAAGAATATTATGCAGAGTAACATTGTTTCCGCTGGTTCTTCATAATTTCGAAGCAAGGACCAAGAAAAGACTCCTAGGCTTGGCTTGTCACCTCCAGAAAAGTCGTTTGGGAAATTGGATATTGTGACCATGGACCTATTTTACGTTCAACAACTGCCGTTAATAAACACGGTGTATCTTTGAAAGACTCAAATCTCGATTCCGCTACCCTCCGGTTATGCGATTGACGCCTTTGCCTATTGATTCCTATTCTTGAATTGCTGACTATATTTTTAGCCGGGATTTACATGCAACAGCCGCAATTATTAAACATGGTGAATCTTTGAACGACTGATGCTC